>PIJE02000067.1:751862-877550 GCA_002895965.2 Coryphaenoides rupestris | reverse complement strand
CAGTGCGACTACACAGCATCATGTTGCAGCTCGGCACCCCCCGTTTCCCGAGTAGAGCCGACAACGCATACCATACCCCGGGCTTTTGGGTGCCTGTGCTGCCGTAGTATTTATAAATGAACCCCTCGGTCCCCCCCCACCACAAGTTAACTTTTTATGTCTCCACAAGCGTCTATTTTCCCGCTCCTCTGTCCTCTGTGTTCTTCGGCTCCTACACGAGTGTGTGGTTGTTGTATCTGGTTTGGTGAAGCGCTTTAGCGGGCCTCCAGTACTATGTATTTTAAGGTTCTGCTTGTCTTCAGGGTGGGGAGCCGTGCACTAGGGGCCCCTGGGGCTCCTTAAGGGGCTCCTGGGTAAATTTAAAGAGACAGTAGCGCGGCTTTTCACGCGTTGACACGCGCACCCGGGGGCCAGATGGAGCCGGACTAATAATTTATATTCTCCCGCAATCAGGTCAAAACCACGCATAATATCCAGTGATGTGACGTGAAATTAAACAACACAGAAAACACAAACATACAGAATATAGCTTCTATAATATTAAAAAAAAACACTTCAACACTACATTATATAATAATTGTAGGTGTGCTGCGGTTATTTGAATGTAATACGTTAGAATATGAGCTGTTGTCAAGTCGCAAAAAGCCTACAAATTGTGAAACTAACTGGTCCAAGTTGCTATGGCACGACCCCATTCACCGTTAAAAATGCAAAAATGTATAATGCCGAAATTGTTGTTGTTCTTATTATTGTTGTTTTGTTGTTGTTGTTGTTGTATTATTGTTGCTGTTGTTGATGATGGTGATGTGGTTGATATTCGTATTCACAATCAGCATCTCTCACATGCTTTGTGTAATCATGTCGAGCTCAACATTTTTAGCCCATTCAATCATTTTATCTTCCCGCATTACTGTCATCAAATTCAATCTCTGAACAGTCTGACCACAGTGTCCATATACTCTATTATATACACGTCATTTGTCACAGATTGATAAAATAAAATGAGGTCCCCTGATAATAAGAGAGTGGTTTAAAAAAAGAAGAGGGTTATAGCCTACATGTCCAGGCGATGCGATGCACTACACACACACACACGCGCGCGCGCATGCATCAAGGGGCCCACATCCGGGTACTTCCCAGCGTTGTCAAGGCAGCTACTGAGAGAGAGAGAGAGAGATAGCGGGAGAGAGAGAGAGAGAGAGAAAGGCAGGCTGGCGGAAAGTAGCTGCTGCTGCAGTGTGTTGTGTCCTCCTGGCACCAATATCTGTCCACAAAACGTTCACAAACTGTCCCGGAAAGTTGAGTCAAAAAGTCAAACAGGTAAACGCGTAACGCATGTTTTTCCACCTCGTGTTGTGCGGCTCGCGGCTCGTCTCGTTCGGCGGCGGCGGGGGGGTTCGCTAGCCCGGCCGCGGACACACAGACAGGCGCCAGTCTGTGTGGACAGGGGAGGGAGCTCTTGTCCATTGTGCCGCCGCGAAGACACACTCGCTCCACCACAACACGAATTACGCACGAATGTGTCGGGGTTTGGGTTGTGTCCGTGTTTACGCGTGGATTTTCGTGTCCACCATACCGCTCGCTTTTTTGGAATCAGGTGAAGGCTACGAAGAATGAAAGAAATGGCTCACGACAAATATAATTTGCGATAGAGAAAAGGACAGGTTTAAAGGGACAGTGCTGTTCTGCTTCCTTCCTGGTTCCTGTTCGCTATCACGGACTAATGTTTTACCGACGCCTCGGATTCTACACAATCCTAAATATGTCACGTTGTGTAATAGCATGCAATAATACTCACACTTAAAAATCACCGGACACAAATCCCCCGTCACGATGTTTAACGCCATTGATATAGCGTGTTTATTCCCGTATGCGTTGTTAATGGACTAAAACGCAGATTGCTGATTCAACATCACTCATCCAGGCGTGTGTGTGTGTGTGTGTATATGTTTTATGAATTAACTGTATTAGGCGGTGGTGTATCATTAAAATATGGTAATGATATTTACACTTGCACATTTCAGCAGCTATACTACAGTTAATTGAATGAGCAAGTAATCAACTTTATGTAGTCTCAAAGTGTGTAAACTGCATAACTGTGTAAGTACATACAAAAACAGTTAAACTAAAAACCCTTTAATCTGTCACCCTCAGGACCCATGCTGGTGATGAGTGATGTCAGCAGCAGGAACGTCACAGAGATGGCCAGTGCCTTGTGATGTGTAGCTTGGAAGCGCCTGCCCCCGGAGGGATGATTTCAAATTGACCAACAGCAGTAATAATGAACTGAACTTAAAGGGACGTGCTGGTTGGCAGTAGTTGAGTGGGAACGACGTCGGCTGGTAGGCAGTTGGAGCTGGTCTGGTAGAAGCACACCCGCCATGAAGGGTAAAGGCGGGAGCGCTGGTTTACCCGCGCCGCGCTACCGTCCAGTGTCAGACTTTGACAACGACACCCTCACCCAGAAAAGAGAATACTGGAGGAACAAGAAACGTGAGCAGAGGGCTCGGCTGGCGGAGAGAAGAAGGTCACGGCCAAAACAAGATGGCAGAGGGGCGAAGCCCCAAGCCGCTGGTGTCTGCGCACCACCCGCGTCCGGCTGTAAGGCCACCGCTATTTCCTCAGTGCAGAAGAAGCATCATTCGGGCAACGTGGTCAACGCGTCTCTGGCCTCGCAGCAAGAGAAAAGAGCCACTCAGGGCGCAAGAGATCCGAGTCAAAGCCAAAAAGAAAGATGGCTTCAAACGATGAAGCTCAACCAAGTCTCGCTGCCACCGCTTACTGCATCGGGTCACGCTGCAAGCACAACCAGTGCATTTGATAAGGATTCAGTGAAATGCCAATCTACAGGAGGCAACGTCGGTGGCTTTATTACCTCACCTAGATCCAGACCCAGCGGAACTACGTTGGACACCAGTGCGCCCTCAGTGCCTCCAAACAGAGTAACGCCGCACCCATCAGGGACAGTGGCCGCTGGTCAGCTACAATCCAAAATGTCTGCAAAAGGCAACTCCTCGATAGCAACTCCCCATCCAGCTGTGCACAGGCAGGGTGTGTCTTTACCTAAAGCACAACACAATGCGCACGTTGTACGCATTCAACCCAAACCTTTAAATGTCGATATTACCACAGGCCTAAAAATGGTGCCGTCGACTCACCTGGTTTCTTTCAAGGCTGGGAGGAGTGGGATGGCAAACATGGCGAGTCAGGTTGGAATAAAAAAGAGTGCCTTGGTGACCAGCAGGACAGTCAATAGTCTTGATAAAACACGGGTAGCCCCGCTGTCGGAGGAAGAACGAGCAGCCAAGCGCAGAGAGCAATGGCGGATGAAGAAGCGTGAACAGAGAGCAAAGCTAGCAGCTCTGTCGGCCAAAAGCAGAGAGCGAACACAATGTACAGAAGCCACGCTGCAAAGGCCAATAACACCGAAGACAGGATTCTTGAACCGTGGGGGTTTCAAATATACCCCATCTCTATCTTCTGTGAGAAATATGGGCCAAAAGCAAAGCGTTAATAGCCCCAAGGCTCTGGATACACCTGCTGGTCAGTTACTGAAGAACGTCCAAGTTATGGTAGATTCTTCTATGCCCCGACATGCCACCACAGCTGTAAAGAAAGAGGAAATTAAAAATAAAGATCCAGCTATGTTGGACACAGTTGAACCTAATCAGAATGAGAATGCAGTCTTAATTAAAGTAGAATATCCACAGGTCCCGAAGAAAACACAGACCACTCTTACACCTAATGTCACTGTTGAAAAAAGGATGGAACACACCAGAAGGTTTTCAAACCACATGTATTTTTCTAATGTTAGTCGAGGCATCGCCAGATGCCGCACACCAAGACAAGATTCCTAGAATCTCAAAAGTTTTTTCTCAAATCAAAGAAATGTAAGAGTTAAATTCCCAACACTTGCCACAATGTACAATTGCCGCAACGTTCCAAGACTCCACCCCAACGACTCCGCAGAGCAGACGGCTTCCAGAAGGCGGGAGTACTGGCGCATCAAAAAGCGAGAACAACGCGCTAAGCAGTCCATGGAGGTGAAGAACCGGCTGAAGGAGAAGGACTCTCTAATGAGAAGGGTCAAACGTTATCAGAAAATCCTTGAGGAGATGAGGAGGGCTCGAGCACAGACTCTGGCCCTTGAGCTGACCCACCCGACTGGCAGCATGCTTACTCACGCCTCTGAGACCATCGGAGGGTTCATCAAAGAGGACGGGACCGTGACCAGTAACATTCCCCAGGTTCCCATGGATACCACAACTGCGGCTGAACAGATGTCTTGTTTGCTTTCTAATAATGGCATCATTGCACACTCGCAAAATCAGCCTTGTGTTGAGTCTTTAGGTCACCACAGTAGTGTTGCGCTCAGAGACTTGGGAAGGCCAAGCCAACGTCCACCTCCACCACTGCGTCCAGCTCAAGTACGAGTGTCATTGCCACAAGATGGTCAGTCCGCGAACAAGCCTCCACGGTTGTTGTCTATCAGGCCTAGGACACAGTTGAGAGCTGCTGGAGCTATCTCAAACAGATTAGTTGTACACAACCCTACTCAAATCACACTCACACACCCTCCATTCCCTCTGGACGCTGGTTCAGAAATATCAGCAACGGGGGTCAGTGCCGGCAGTTGTGTCATGAAGATGGCAGTCTCTTCATTGTCTGCAGCACCATGTGAGGATCCAGAGTTGACAGAAGAGCAAAGGATGGCCAAGAAGAGGGAGTATTGGAGGGTCAAGAAGAGGGAGCAGAGAGCTGTTCGTGCCTCTAAGCTAAAGCAGGGCTTACTGCTGGCCAGGGGCAGTGCGGCCATGCAAAGGAGGAAGACCCACAAGCAGACTCCCATTCAGCGAGCAGCAGTGACCAACACTAAACCCAGCGGGAATGTTGGCCGACAGAAAGTGAACATCCCACCCTCCACTAATGTTAATGTGCCTACACAGACAAAACAGATAAAAGTGGAGGTAGAACCAGCAGCTGACCTAAATATTCTACCTGAGCAAGGCATCTGTCCACTCAAACTGCCTCCCTTGCAGTTGCCTTCACTTGCCTTGCCTCAGCCAGAGCCGGATCCAACCCTGAGTGCTGAAACCCAGGCTACCACTCTCCTAGCTGTGGCATCAATGAAAAAGCTCCTAGAGGAATCCCTTAGCACAGTGACTGAATGTCAACCCGCCACTATTAAAACAGAGCAACCTTGTAAAACTGAAATGGAAGATTATATCTCAGAAGAGCACTTGGAACAGGATATGAAATCAAACATCCCAATGATATCTTTAGGAGAAGAAGACAAGCTGCCATTAGCTGCCAACTTAACGCTACAGATCAAAAGCTGGCAGGCGGACCCTGATGACTTGGTGCATTCCTGTTCACAAGACCCGTACATGGAGGTCACAACCCAGACCGGCAAATCCCCCCCACCTCTGTCCTCTGCCACACAGGACCTTCAGTGCACCTCTGCGGCGGTAGGTGCAGGGTGTCTGACGCCAGCGGTGTCGCCACTACGTCGAGCCAAGAGGCTGTGCGCTAAAAAGTCAGGCAACCACCACCAGCACTGCTGTTCCCCAGAGCCGCCAAAGCTGCACCACCACTCGCCCTCTGAACAGCAGTCGCAGCTGCAAACAGTGCAACCGGCGCCACAGCCTTCACGATGCCTGCCGCAGTCTCAGCCGACTGCGCTACAACAACAATGCAGAAGATCATTGATAGTGGAGTCTGTGGGAGTGGCAGGCAGCATGGGCAGTATAAGCAGCCTGCAGAAGAGGAGGGAGTACTGGAAGCTGATGAAGAGACAGCAAAGAGCCCGCTCAAAAGCCAGGCAAAAGGGGAGTCTCAGTCATAGACAAAACAGCAGGCTCTTGTCCTCAAACACTGCCCAGGTATGTTGGTGTAGAGATCCATGAATGTATGATCATAGACATACAAAACATGGTACACAATTATATAGATCTACCACAATAGCTCTGCTTACATTTAAAACCCCATCTTAATGAATTGAGGTTTCTTGCTTCTCTCAAAAGGTATATACACATGTCCAAAGATATGACATCAGACTTAGTTAAAAAGTTAAATATTCTATAATGTTCTGAATTCACAGTTCCTTGAATTGTACAGGATCACCAACATTTTGTTTTTTGTCTTTCAGAATCTCCTCTCTATCAACAATGGTCAGTCTAGCAAAACCCGGAGTCCGCTAAACAAACGCTCCTTGCAGCCCAAGGCTGCAGCTGCTACTCTTACTGCAGTGCACAGCATTCCCACACTCCTAGTGGTCAGTCCCACTGCGTCCAATGTGGGACGGTCACCTGACATGCTCCAGGTCAAACCGCCTGTCTGTAGTTTCACCTCTTCACCCAGCAGAGGCCAGAATGAAATCAACGCCCAGCCCTCGGGAACGTCTTGTGACCCTGACTTAACGGCGTGTTCTAGAGTGGCGGAAGGTCAAGTCAACGATCCAATGTCCGACGGTGTGGTGGATGGCATGCTGCATTTGGTGGAGAATCAACCGGAAGCAATGCAAGGCTCCTCTGTTGATGGGTCTAGAATGAGGAGATGGGCAGTGCAAGACGACATCAATGCGCCACCTCTTGCTACTCTCACACCCCCAGACAATCCACTATCCAGCATTAACCTTTCACCCATTGAACCCCTTATGCCCAACCCAGGTTGCAAGTCATCTAACAACAGTCCTGTAAAACCAACTTATACTCAGCCCCCAAAGGCAAAAACTGCACAGGCCTCACCCACTAAACTATTACCAATAAGCACCCTGGCCCCCCCAAAGCCCATCCCGGGGGAGTCCCAGGAAGAGTTTCTCAGGAGGAAGAGGGAGTATTGGAGGGTTAAGAAGAAGGAACAGAGAGCCAGGAAGGCCATTCGAGATAGAGAGCTATCCCAAAGGAGAGCACCTGGCAACTGGAAGCCCATCAGGCCCGCTATGGACCAAGGCCAGCCCCAGTACACAGAGAAACAGGTACAGGCTTGAAGTCTATCACGTTTCAAAGTAGTTGTTCCTCATGAGAAACCGTTGGCTTATCTTGTGTTCTATGCATTCCTATAGGACCCAGGACATTGGGTCACTGCCTGTGAGGAATCGGAACAAATGAGGCAAGAAACCTTTTTTGCCGTAGCTGAATTTGTTTAAATGCAACAACAAAAATGTTTCAAATTTCACCAAACTTCTTCCTTTCACAGCTCTACCTCAGATGCTGAAATGGGCTATTATTCATACTCAAACTACACCACTCCAGTAGAAGGAGAATGTAGGTACTCTGGCCAAGAAAACTGATTTCCAATTTGTATTTCTTCCAATGTGAAGCTAATCATACGTAATCATCTCTCTCAGACGATGACCCAGACGCCTGCTTTGCGGGGGGTCGCGGCGGCAGTGGCAACGTCCTCTTCGCAGACGGTGACCACGGCGAAGACGACGGCTCGATCTCGGACGGCGCCTGGCGAAACCGCTACCTCATGGACCACGATTCGCTGAACCAGCTGCTGGTGTGCATGGTCTGTGGGGACCTGCTCTACTCACACAGCCTGGAGGGCGTGAGGGCCCACATCGAGGAGGCCCACCCGGACACGCTGAACCTGGAGCCGCCCGAGTCCGGCGCATCCTGGACGCCTGGGACGAGCAGGTGTCCCCAGCGGGAGCGCTTCTCACTAGCCGCTTCCAACAGCATGGAGCTACTCTGGCAGGTAATGGCTCACTTTTTTTTTTAAGTATATATTTTAGAGCTTTTGTGCCTTTTATGGACAGGATAGAAAGAGAGAAAGGAATCGGGTTTTGTAGAAGAGAGGGAATGACATGTAGCGCAGGCCAGGACCACAGGAAGGAATCGAACGCGTGGTCGCTATGGCACATCGATTTCATGGATGGTGCAGTAGAGCCACGTTAGCACATGCTAGCGAGAGCCACCGTGCCACCCCCTCACTTTTACATCAAGGGATGTGGTCCAGGCAATGGCTCACAGAAGGATCTGTGTGTAGGTCAAGTAGGTTAGACCCATGTCTGTTTTACATGAAGCAAGAACCCATTTTCATTCTGTTGGATCATATTTCTGCATTCATTATGCCAGTCCTTTGAATATTACAATGGATTAATTGTGTTGGTATAAAAGTGTAGGAGATTACACAGAGCCTGTGCCGGAAACCAGCAAGTGCGAGGAGTGGTTACGTAGGGTTCCCTGTTTTGTTTTATGATGAGACATTTGAGAGGGACAAGATGGAGGTTTCAAAAGACTATTTTTAATGCATGTATTAGACCTCCAATATGAAGTTGCGGCTTGCAATACGGTGATAATGTTGTAGAGTCTTGCAATCAGTGCACACCAGCTTGGCATCGTCTCTTATGCCAACAGGTCTGGTTTTCACATGCAAGCTTTTTTGATGTCTTACTCCTTTCAATTGATGATCAGCCATATCATCGTTTGTTGTGGTTCGCCCCCAGGAACATGATTGAATGAATGAATTGAAACTAATTTCAAGCAAAAAGTGAAATGTCCCATTCACATTGACTTGATTGGTCTGATCTGTGAGACTAGTACAAAAGAAAATTGGCAAAGCTGTTTGAATACATCTCAGGCTGAAACCCTGATGTTGCGGCTGGCAATCAACATTGCACTATTAGATTCTAATATTAATACATGTGAGGAACTGCATATTGTACTTCTTATGCAATCTACAAACCTACTTCCCTGCATAATTTTCTTTTGCAGAAGCGAATGGGACCTAATATGGAAAACCTCAAAGGGATGCAGATATAATGTTACGCAGCAGGAGTGACCGCCATGTTCCCCTGTTGTCTCCTGCTCTTCTTCTGCGACTGGGATGCCTTTTACTGAGGGTCTACTCCTAAACGGAATGCTGTACAGGGAACACGCCTACAAGTTTGTTTATTTTTTACCTAATTTCTAACCGATTACAGAGCACAAGTCTTAAAAAAGAAAACAACTTTGTAATATTATTTCGAAAGGGTTGACAATTGCGGACTTTTTTTACCATGTTATTACTGCACAAATAAAACTCATACTGCGTTCACACTTGATACAGTATACTCTTACTTAAATTATGCATGTCCTTTTATAGCTGCGTAATGCATCAGTGTCTTTACCACCACTGATATCCAGCTTTTTCAATTTGTATCCAACTTTCTTAAAACAAGTTATAGAAATAGTTAGAATTTTCCATCAACTCCACTTCACCATGTGATGTCTGGAGAATTGTCCTGTAAACATGACAAGACTTTTAGTTACAATCGAGTTTATATGTAAGTAATATCGCAAATTGTTTACTTTGTACAAATTGAGTTTCTTAAAATCCATATTTTAAATGGAAACTGAAATGTAACCTTATTTAATTATTTATTGCAAGCTTTGTCACACAGCTGTGTTTTATTAATTATCGTGCATTATTGTTATGGCCTAGTTAGTTTTGTGTTGGTTCTCATTTGTGAATAGTCAACGTTTTCTTTGCATGTGCCTGCAACAGCGGAGTTAAAAATCAGCTCTTCGGTGCGTTTCAATTTGGACAAATTGATAGGCTCTATTGCTTAATGTTGTATGTTACATTGAGCAGTCTTAATTCGTCCTTTTTTATATCTGAATAAAAGAGGAACAAAAAAAACCCTGGCACGACAAGTTTGGTATCTGTAACAAATCAAGCCATTGAGAATGTCATTTTGAATCTAACTTGTAATGGTTTAAAAAAGGAATGCTTTTTTTTCTGAACAAATTAAATCTTTTATACCTTTTGGGGTTCAATGTTCTGTGATTGACTCGCGATTGAATCCTGAACAGTTAAATTGGTCTGTCCCGATCTAAAACTAATGGTCTAATTCTTCACTCGATCAGAAATGTATAATATAATTTATATAAATATACTACCATCATTTATGAGGACAAAAAAATAAACAACTCAGTCGTGTGGGAATTAGTCTTATTTTGCTATACATTGCTTAAATCAAATGCCATTCATTGCTTGAGATAACTGGTTACAACTGGACTTTGTCTAATCTGACCATGGCTCCTTTGTGACACGTTAAGCAACTGTTCCAACAGAAACTCAGCCACACATCTCGCCTTCAACAACCAACCAGTTCTTCTTTCACACACATGTTAGATGTCCACTGCTCATTAAATACACGACGAACCGACGGTTCATTGGCCTTGACTCCACGGCTACGGCTGAGGCTCCTCCTCTAGAGTAACGTCCACTTCCTGTAGGGGTGGTCCAACATCTCCTCCTCCTGGGGCCCATGCTTCTGGTTCTGGCTCCGGGACCGTGTGCGGTCTGTGGCCTTGAGCTTGTGTGTTCTGGAGCTGGCCAGGGCTGGTCTCCAGGCGGAACAGGGTGGGGACCTGACCCAGGATGGGGTTGGTCTCCTGGAGCCCTGAGATCCACTGGTTCAGAGTCACTTGGTCCCCCTGGCTGGTCATGCACATGGCGAACACCGGGCCCTCGTCCACTAGAGGGAGAAAAGGGTATGGATAATGGGTTTTGGGGGTTTCGGCTCCAACATGACTAACCATACGTATTGAGACTGAGGTGAATGTAAATATGAAGCTAAATGTAATATGTAGGGCTGGCGATATGGCCATTTTCTATTCCAATATAGTTTAGTTAATATCTCTAACAATATATATATCACAATATAGCATGTTTTCTGGTAACTCAATAGTCTATATAAAATAACCACATGGTAAAGTCTATTTTGGCTTCACCAGCTGATGCGTGATAGCTCCTGTAACCCTTCAAGCAACCACCAAGACAAAAAAGTAACTTGTAAGTTGCCTTGGATTGGTTGGATATGGTTGCATGTGCTAACGGAAACGTGGTTGTTTTATTCAACTGTGTGCCTATATGGTGCACTGATTTCGTTCGTTATTTTTATTATGGTTAAGATCATATCTTACAGTCGTCCACGTCGAATTCGTCGCCCAAGTCTCCCGCGTCACGCTCCAGGTCCAGACTGAGCTGCAGGGGGTAGTACAGAGACCTCTCCGGGTCGTAGGGCTCCTCCACCTGGTGGACAGATGTGGAAATACACCGGGACAAGTCAGTCAGTACATGAGGTTACACACTTTGACCTTTTAGCAGACACGTTTATCCCAGAGTGACTCACAAGTGAGGGTGAGAACTATCAAAACAGATGGACAACATCTAGCTGTAGTTTCAAGTAGAGTTGTCAAGAGCCAAATATAATATGAAGTATAACATGATTTTTGTTTGTCTTGACTGGGCTGCGCTATAGTAAAGTACAGATTCTGACTTTTGCCGAGGGAAAACCTTCACATTACCAATTATTCCTCAACCACGCTCACTAAATAAATAAGTCTCTATAAACGCGGTCACCTTCTCTCCGGGGGCAAGTGGTCAGCCCTGAGGATGTAGTAAATAGACGCAGGTGCCCCTCAGCCACAGGGGGAAGGGTCCCTCCACAAACACCGGCCGGCTGGGGTTGTGTTTGGCTAGCAGCTCCATCTGGTCTGGACTCTGGATACCTGCAACCACAGAGCAGAATCGGAGGGTTCCTTTATTAGGTGAGTTAAGGAGGCAGGTTTTAAAATTGTATCATTTATTTTTTTATTTATTCCGCTGTCCTGTCATTGCTGCTGTGACACTAAGTCTGGGATCAAGAAATAATCTTTTTTTTAAAGAAATCAAACAGAAAATATCTACTGTATGTACAGTACATGAAATGAGTAGCACAAATGTTAACGCAAAGGCAAAAAATACAACCTTACAGCCCAACTACAGGGCTGGGGATAAGATGGTAGGCCTACATGTGTACTATCTTACTGCTACATTGTGAAATAGTGTGTCTCTGTTCTACATAAGCAGCTATAAAAAGCTGGGCAGAGGTATCGGGGTGTTCCATCAAGGAGACAAATAGATATGAAGTGGAAATGCAGAGAGCACAAAACCGTGAGATATCGATGGCCTTCGGGAAGCCCTGCCTGTCCATAGTATACATCAAGACTACCGTCTGACTATTACTTCTCATGAGGCTTGGCCTCAAGACACATGCATACTTTAATATCTTATGCTAAGTCCACATGTAAATGAGACTTTTTTTTAAACATAGCTTTTCCTGTGCGTTTTGGCCTTTCGCCCCGCAATAAGATAAGATAAGATGGAACTTTATTCATCCCGAGGTAAATTCTTGTGCCAGAGGTTGTTCAAAACACACAACATAAGAATAAAAACAATAGAAAAATAAATGTACAGTGTACACGATACAATAGAAATACAATATAGGCATAGTAAAAAAAATAAGTTGGCAATGGTATTGAATAAAAACAATAGAATAATAAATGTATAAGCCTAATAGAGTAACAATATACATAGGTAAGATATATTTTGTAAAAACATTAGCAAAACTTTCTAGGGTGAAGCTATTTAGAAACATAACACAAATCACAACTTCCATGGTTGACATGTAGACAGAGAAAACAGATTTTCTTGGCTTGTAAAGTCAGAGTTTGTGCCAATATCTCCTTTGTTTATATTAGGCGATTTTGAGCAATAGCGGATGTAGCCTAAATAGTGCTGGTTTTAACCATGCTAACTTGAATTCAAGCGTGATATTGAGGAAAAACTCAACTCACTATCAAGTCCACACGTGGGATTTATTAATTTTTTTTAACACAAAGAAGGGAAAAATACCCATGTACCTGTGAACTACACCGTATAGTGAAAAAATTGCCGTCTCTGGTTGAGTGAAGGCAGTTCCCTGGCCCATTACACTTTCACATTTCTGCACTATAGACGCGGACAAAAAAAGACAAGGCGTCCATTCCTACCCACTATATGTGGAAACGTGACCTCTTCTCCGATCTCTGTGACATCCGTGTATGGCATCTTGGGGGAGGAGAAACACATTGAAACTGCCATCATGTCCATCTTCAGTAAAAAATGTGTCTCCATATTGCTCGCTATGGATTTCATTGCAAAACCATCTAAACCCACAGTATAATAATGTTGATGAATGATACGAATGGTTCAAAATCATAATTGTGTAAAATGTCTAAATGTACGTGCAAATGCAAAAATTATCATTCCCACTAACAGTGAATCATATCGCAACATCAAAATAATGGGCTGAACGATTACCTATCGTTCAGCCCTACTCCAATCAAAGAGAGGTCCAGAGCTTTCCCCCTGCATGTGCACCTGGTAGACCTTGACCTAGGCATACCTGCTAGACCGTGACCTATGCGTACCTGGTACACTGTGACCTAGGCGTACCTGATAGAGACAGTGACCTAGGCATACCTGGTAGACCTTGACCTAGGCGTACCTGGTAGACCGTGGCCTTGGCGTCCAGGTCGTTTACGATTCGTGCCAGGCTGAGGCGCGCCAGGTCGATGGGGTCTTGGGGCAGCTGTTTGGGCACCGGGATGGGGTTAGCGTGCATGAACTTGGGGAACCAGTACAACAGCCGCTGGTACTTCCTTACGGGGTGGCCCTTCAACCCAAAGATCTGCACCAGCAGCACCTTGGTCTCCACGTTGGGAAGAATACCTGTGGACACAAACAAAACAGGGAGGCTGGTTGAAGGAGGTAAGCATCAGAGCACGTATGCACACGTGCAGGATCTTTGGATCAGATTTGCTTTCCACCTTGTACTTTGCCTGCGCTACCCTTCTGCATCCATGCACTCACTACAGTTATTACACACCAATACTGATATGCATGTTTCATCGAAGCTCTTGCTTTGTCTGGACTTTAGGCTGGTTGATGCATGACAGTGTCAGTGTTCATGTGTTTGTACATGCATTCACGATTGTTGCATCGGGGATCGTTAAATTATATAGATGATACAATTTAAGATTGTTTGATTTCTAAACAGAATGAAATTGGCCTAGCCTTCAATAAACACTTCCGATGCATCACGCTGGGCAATTATAAAAAATAATAATAATAAAACACACAGGGCCCCTTCAACAAAAAATAAAATAATATATCAGCACTACAATCAATATATCTTTTGGCACCTGTGATTTGATGTAAATGACATAACTTGGTCTCTGGAGACATAATGTTACGTTAGAGGACCCACTCATCTTGATAGCAGTATCAATAAGCTCGCGTGATTTTCGGGTTTTGAGGAACCGGGTCCTTTCGTAACCAGGTCTCGATCCCCGTCCCGACTCACCATTGTTCTCCATCTGCTCCAGGACTTCCACGCCACACTCTTGCTGCCGGGGGTAGTGGTTGAACATGCGCTGGATGTAGTTCCTCGGGACAAACACCTCTTTGGGGAAGACGTCCAGCAGCCGGTTGTAGACTTCCAGGTCTTTCTCCACACCGAACTCCGGCATCTTCTGCAGGGCGGCGTAGATGAACTCGACGTGGCCACGCCGCCGCCTGTCCCTCTCGGTGAACACGTCGATGGCTTTGCTGAAGGTGGCCTTGTTTTTGGTGCCGCCGGCAACGTGTTCAAACAGGTCATCTTTAACCACCACAGACTTGTGTTTTTCTTCTTTTTGCTCTCTCTTTCCCTCGTCATTCTGTTGCAGATCGCTGGACGGGGGCTGACTCTTCGGGGCTGCCGAGCTGCCGTGGAAATGCCTCGAAACCTGATGGCACATTTTAAGACATGATTTGTCATTTTACGATACAAATGTAAATAAATATGTAATGATATTGACGAGTATCTTAACTTACTTTCTTAATACTGCCACATAGGTCTAGTTGGATAATAGCCGCAAGCCACTAAGAGGATGTTACCTCTTGGTCTCAATTCCCTCCATAGAGTGTCCTATTCATGAAAATATAAGTCTTATCTGAATGTATTTAATGGCCATAAACTGACCAATATTGCACCTCTGCAGCCCGCTTTGGTCATCCTCTCTCTCTCTCTCTCTCTCTCTCTCTCTCTCTCTCTCTCTCTCTCTCTCTCGGAGGGGGGTTGCTACTTGGATACCCTGAAAACTCCGAAACGATCGTCCAGGAGAGATCTGTCTGGCCGGCAGTAAGCCTACCTCAGCAGGACGGTGGAAAGCGACGAGGCTCTTTGTCAGGACTGGGACCGGGGCTGAGTGAAGCAGCAGAGCAGCACAGCGGCTTGCGGGCCTCGCCGCCGGGGGGACCACCGCCACCACGACCCCCGGACCCTGGAGCCTCCAGAGGCAGCGGGCGCACCTCATGGTGGAGCCGTTAGACGCTGACCTTCAGGAGAACACAGTTAAAGAGAAGCACGGCGCTCACGAATTAACTGTATACGTTGCTGTACGTCAATTGCAACTTAAGCTCATGGTTTACTATGTCGCTACTGTTAAGATCTAGTGGGAATACACGACTTGGCGAACACACACACACACACACACACACACACACACATACACACTCAAACACACACACACACAGTATTTGCATCAATATTATGTCTGACAGTAGGATTAGGACGCAGGTATAATCAGCAGGGACAGATCAAGTAACACTTTATGATTTATGACGTCACTATTACACGTGAGAGGGTGTATATATCTGAACGAACAGAGAAAAACGACATACAATTGTTGAGAAAATATGACTCAAACAGTCTCCTTCAGACCGACGGACGTCCTCCATGTCGGGGTTGGACGTCGTGCTGTGTTCCACCTCGATCAGTGTCCGGTGGGCGACGGAAGAACCAACACCGACACTTTGGTTCCGCCTCGACGACACCAACGCGCAGGGGCGGCGCCAGGGATTTTGAAAAGAAACAATATATATAGGGCCCCACCACGGCCGAGCGGGGAAAAAAAGTCTTATAAATGTTAACCTAATTTAGACTATCATCATATATATGGACCCATATAATACTGTGATACTTTTACTATGTGGTTCAATGAGGCTTGGAGTATCATGCTTAAGAGAACATTATTTTCTTCATGTTTGTTTAAGTAGGCTATTTATTATGTAAGACGGTGGCAGGGGCCCTCCAGTATTTTTTATAGTATTTTTGATACAAATTTCAGTCTATCAATCAATTAATTTAGCCAATTTTACTCTAGTAGTGTCACTAATTACTTAGAAGAAAAGCAATCCAAATAAAAACAAACTTTAATTTCAGGGTTTTAGCGGGGCACCCTTCACTTTGGGCCCCTGGGTAGTCAGTCCCACTGTCCCCCCCCCCAGTACGACGCCCCTGCGAACACGCGTAGACGTGTGCGGTACCACACTTAGACACGTGGTGGCGGCACATCCCGCCAAATAAAAACAATGTAGTCTCAACCTTTTTTTTTTTGGATCGTACATTGATACAATTTAAAAGGGGGTGTAACCAACCAACCAAAGAAGAAAAGTTGTTTAACACGTTTCAAACACACGTTTTGTGCAACAGTGTTGTGGAGCAACAGGAGAACACCACACAGCAGACGGGGATGACAACACCTTGATGCGCGGATAATGGAGATTGTATTGAATTCGGTGTCAAATTGATCTTCCGGATTTCTCTCCGGACATGAGTACGGATTCGCATTTTTGAGAGCTTATTATTCCCTGGCCACGGTCCCCCCAGTGGACCATGCGGAGTGGTCCTCCAGGAGGGTCCAAGCCTTGTTGCCTCTGACAGTCATGGACGAGACACCCCAACACAAGAACCACTTATAGAAGATTTATTTTCATTTTATTAAATTTTTGTTGCGCGCACATTTAAAGATCGGACTATGGATAGTTCAACGAATAGCTTGGGTGAGTAACATTGTTACACTGACTATATAGGTTTGACACTGTAGTAGACTGGATGTGGTTCATCGCGACACAACAGATGCAAAAGACGTGTCATTAAATGTAACTCTCCGCGAAGTGTTGGTCATGTTGAGCGGGAAGTTGCGAGAAGGGTCGGGAAAGGGTGTGACATGATTCCGTTTTACACAAAAGCTTTATACGTTTGTTACAGGTCGGCATCGTGGAGCCTTTCAAGTCGCTCTCAGGATGTTGATCACCAATACATAGGTGTTGTACTTAAGCTTGCCTTTTGGGGAGAAGTTTGTGAATTTGACAGCAAATAAATAAATTAATAAATTAATAAATTAATTAATAAATAAATAACAACAATCATACTTTCACCATTGCTTAATGAAAACATTGAGCCTAACTGTAGATAACTACCAATCATTAAAACGAAGGTGAAAAAAGGTGCATTTTATCAGAGATTGCATAGGTGGACTGGACACCACCTGCTCGGCCCCTATAATAGTAAAACATATCTCCAACAATAATGTCCATCATGCATCAGGCCCAGCCGCCCAGCCAGCCTGCACGTTGTGTTTACAAGCACAGCACAACAGTAAACATCCTAATAGAGGCGCACTTTAACACTTTATCATGTCTTTTTTTTCCATAACCTTCATGCTGAAGTAAAGAACGCAATCGGCAGAGCGCACCAATCTATTTCGATAAAGTTAATTCTGACTGAATAACTATGAAGGCCGATTTATAATCGATACGAGCTCATTTGAAGTTCTACGATATCCCGCCCACATTTCTTGCTATGACGTCAGACACGTCAAGCAGCCAATCAGCCAATCAGAGGCCGTCTGGTGACTGGCCGACTGTTTCCCAATAACACCGCATGGCTGCTGTGTTCCGCAATATGAGGGATTTCACAAAACATCTGCAATGTCCGGAGGATGCAAGCCTATATTCCTCCTGCATGGTTTCTTTTTCCATGGTTGTCATTGAGCCTAGAAATTGTAGTATTGCTTTTATTATTGCTCAAACGCTTTAAACATTTCATGGGTAGTTGATGATTTTTTTGGTTGAGTTTGACTAATTTCATGACTTGACTTCCATTCCTGATCCTGGCACATGTAGTGGACATCATCATAGAGCTGAAGCACTCACTTCCACGCAGATCAGTTTCACTTCTTTCTCCTCAGCCAATCACTGTCCACTCTGTGACAGCCCATAAAGACACAGTTGGCAGCATATACAGTTGATAATATGATCTATAATCTATCATCTTTATACGATCCTAAAAGGCAAGGTCTATTTGTATTTGAATGAAGAGTACGTGGACAGGACTTTGCCAGTATTCACACAGTGCTTGCTTATGTACTCTCACTATCTAAGAGCAAACAAACTTTTAAATAAACTTTTTTGTTTACATCCTAGTAACTAATCCCACTTCCATTCTGAAATACACTATTAAAAGGAGCTTGTGAATTCAGAATTAGATTAGATTAAGACTTTTTGCTCAGGAGAACACAGATCTACAATAGGACATGCCATACATAGCCTACCTCATAACTGTTGTTATCTGTTTGCTGAGCAAGTGTAGTCTTGCATTACAGACAAATGGCATTATGTTGGCCCCTGTGCCAAGGCCCCGTAGCTGTTTTTAGATTCATGAGTCATGCATTCATTGAGCATTCTGTAGCCTACATGTAGGTATATATTGCCGAGCCCTCATCTAGGGCTGGGCAGTATATTTATATTATATCGATATTGTGATATGGGATGAGATATCGTCTTAGGTTTTGGATTGCAATATCATTGTGATATGGCATAAGTTAATAATTAATAATAATTGTGCAAATGTTTTGTAAAAGCACCAATAGTCATCCTTACAATATTGTGACAATATGAACATCGAGTTATTTGGAAAATAAATATCGACATTTGATTTTGTCCACATCACCCAGCCACAATCGTCGCTGTACTTATGTTGACCTTTGATATTTACAATTTTAATATGGTAGGCTAGGCTTAGGCTTATATGTGTTCATTTTTTCCCCTATATTTTCCCTTGGAACTGTTATGTTAATTTTCACTTAAGTTCATCATAAAATGAGGAAATACTCAGTACTTTTCATTTGTCAAGTATTTAATTCACTCAGGAGTATACAAAAATAGGCCTTATTGTTACGGCTCGCCCGTCCTCGCCTCCACGCCCGATCCTCTCACCTCCCGCTACACGTCCTGCACGCTCCTCTGCACGCCGCCGTGGTCCGGGCATACGGCGCTCCTTCTCCCCGGAGTTCCCCCCGGCTGCCGGGCGCTCGCGTTCCCCATCCTCCGCCGCCCCTGTCCTCTCGGCAGGCTCCTCCCACCTGTCAGAGTCGGAGGTTCCCGGCACGTCGGCGCAGGCGCCACGGTGGAGCGGCGATGACGCGGCACACAACGTGAGTTCCCGCACCGGGCTCCCATTCCCAATCACCGCACCTGCGCCGGATCGGCAATCACCACCCGCACTACAAAGGCCTGGATGGCGCGCCACTCGGCGCCAGATCGTCCCCTAAAACTACAGAATCCCGGACCCTCCTGCCGTGTTCAAACCCACCAGCAGAGCCATCCACCCCAGATCCCATTCCACCTCGGATCCCGTTTATTTATATGGCAAAATTCTGTTGGATTAAAACCGCCTATTGGGCTTGAACTCTATCTACGCCTCCTCCTTTGCTGTGCGCCTGGGTCTCACCTCAACCCCAACATAACAGTACGATCTGGCCATCTGTAGACCCAGCCAGCATGGAAGGCACCCCATCTCCCCTCGAGGCACAGCTCCAAACCCAGGGCAGGGGGCTGGAGGACCTCACCCGCCTACTCGCGGAGGCAGCCGAGGCCGTCGCGGTCATCCGTCGGGAGCTCCGGGGACTCGCCGACGCCCAGGGGGCCCAGACCGAGCAGCTGACGAGCCTCGCCACCCTGGTCCACGTCCTCACGGTCCAGGTTTCAGCCCCTCCCCAGGACGGTGCGGCGGTTGCGGCTCCCGTGCCGAGGGCGTCCCCACATTGCCACCCCGGCTCCCTATGATGGGACATTCGCCCTCTGCCGGGAGTTCCTGATGCAGTGTGAGTACGTGTTCGAGCTACAACCCAGCATGTACTCCACTGCAGCCGCCCGCATCGCCTACATGGCGAACCTCACCACGGGGAGGGCTCGTCGGTGGGTCATGGTGGGACGCGAGGGCGAGGCCGTGTATACCCACCGGACCCAGCCCCTTACTCTCACGGTGTCGGGGAACCACGTGGAGATCATCCGTCTCTACGTCATCCACTCCCCGACACCCCGCTCATCCTGTGCCGTCCTTGGCTGGAACTCCACACCCCTCACGTCTGCTGGAGAACTGGGCGCATTCTCAGCTGGAGTACCACCTGCCACGGCCGTTGCCTCCGGGGCGCCCAGACACCCCTCCGGGCCGAACGCTCCAGTCATACACCTCCCGACCTAGCATCTGTCCCTCCTGAATACCACGATTTAGGAGAGGCGTTTAGCAAGGAGCGCGCCCGTTCTCTCCCTCCACACGGGCCCTACGACTGTGCCATCGAGCTCCGTCCGGACGCTCCCCTCCCGGCCAGTCGCCTATATAATCTCTCAGGGCCGGAGAAGGCGGCGATGGACAGCTACCTGCAGGAATGCTTGGCCGAGGGTCTCATCCGTCCATCCCAATCCCCGGTGGCAGCGGGGTTCTTCTTCGTGAAGAAGAAGGATGGGGACCTGAGGCCATGCATAGACTACAGGCTGCTGAACAACATAACCATCAAAAACAAATATCCCCTCCCCCTCATGGGTTCCAACTTCGAACCCCTCATGACCATTTTTACTAAGTTGGACCTCCGGAGCGCATACCACCTTGTGCGCATCCAAGAGAGGGATGAGTGGAAGACCGCCTTCAAGACTCCTCGGGGGCATTACGAGTATCTCGTGATGCCTCACCAACACCCCCGCCGTCTTTCAGGCGTTGATGAATGATGTGCTCAGGGACATGTTAGATGTATTTGTGGTCCTCTACCTTGACGACATCCTGGTGTTCTCCAGGAGCGCTGAGGAGCACGTCCAGCATGTGCGCATGGTCATCCAGCGTCTCCTGGAGAACCGGCTGTTTCACAAGGTGGAGAAATGCATCTTCCATTCTCCATCAGTGGAGTTCCTGGGGCTCATTGTGGAGGGAGGACTGATCCGACCAGACCCCCGTAAGATCAGGACAGTGGTCGATTGGCCCCAACCCTCTACCCGTAAGCAGCTACAGAGCTTCCTCGGGTTTGCCAATTTTTATCGCCGGTTCATCCGGAACTACAGCCGAGTAGCTGCCCCCCTGACGCACCTCACCTCCACGCTGCGTTCCTATCACTGGACGCCAGCGGCCAGCACCGCCTTCGCGGCACTAAAGGAGCGCTTCACCACCGCCCCGGTCCTCCTCCATCCTGACCCCGCCCGGCAGTTCGTAGTAGAGGTGGATGCTTCGGATACCGGTATCGGCGGTGTTCTCTCCCAGCGGTCAGCGGAGGACCAAAAGTTGCATCTCTGTGCCTTTTTCTCCCGCCGGTTCTCACCGGCCGAGGAGAATTATGACATTGTTAACAGGGAGCTACTGGCGGTGGTGGGGGCATTTGAGGAGTGGCATCACTGGTTGGAGGGTTCGGAGCCCCCCACGCTGGTCTGGTCGGACCACAGGAATTTGACGTTCATCTGCACGGCGAGGTGTCTCAATTCCCGCCAGGCACGGTGGGCTCAGTTCCTGGAGAGGTTCGAGTTCACGCTCACGTTCCGACCAGGGTCTCGCAACGCGAAGGCGGACGCTTTATCCCGTCTCAACGAACCGGAGAGGAGCGCCCAGGAGCCTGAGCCCATTCTCCCTGCATTGTGCGTCATCGGGGTGGTCACGATGGACATTGAGGGGGTGCTTCAGTGGGGTCATGTGAGCAGGGTGGCATGTCATCCGGGAGTCCACCGCACACACTCCTTCCTGGCTCGGCAGTTCTGGTGGCCGTCTCTGGGAGCTGACGTCCAGGAGTTCGTCGCGGCCTGTGCAGTATGCTCCCGCAGCAAGGCTTCACACCAACCTCCAGCTGGACTCCTGCGTCCTCTCCTGGTACCCAGCCGTCCATGGTCCCACATCGCCTTGGACTTCGTGACCGGTCTTCCCCCCTCCCGCGGGAACACAGTCATCCTTACCGTGGTTGATCGATTCTCCAAGGAGGTGCATCTGGTGGCACTCCCAAAGCTCCCATCCTTGTGCGTTCTCCTTTGCTGTGCGCCTGGGTCTCACCTCAACCCCCACATAACACTTATCATGCTAATATTTTATATGTTAGACTATTTATTTATTGAATTACCAGAAAACATGTTGTAGTCTATATCATGACATATATTGTTAGAGATATTAAATGACCTACTGTATAATATTGGGACAGAACATTTTGCCCGTATCGTCCAGCCCTACCCTCATCTATCCTCAAGGAAGTAGTAGGATCAGGAACTTCCCCCGATACCACATATTTGAAAGGTGTTGCAAAGTTGGAGTCTGTCCCATTTCGTAGTCTTTCCTGTATCCTGCTTGTTCTCACGACTTCCTCAAAACATAACTTTCGCCCTCCTCCAAATGGAGTGGGAGGGGGTAGAGGTATTGGGACTTCAATGTGAGCAGTGGAGTGGGTTACTGTGAGTGACCAGTAAGTGGCCAGAGAGTTACGTACGACGGTGAGCAACCGGAACGCGTCGCCACCTAGAGGCCGGTGATTTGATAATGTATGCACGATTGTGGTTTACAGCTAAACAAAATGCTAACTTAAACTCCATTCTCTAACACAGTGGTTCTCAAACTAACTTCTAAGATATTTTGTCGCCCAAGTAGGCTACCTCGTTAAAGTTACAGTGATATGCTCTTATTGGAAAGATTTACCAAACTTGTTACTATGTTACTATTCAGATTCACAAATTTGTATTGAAGTGGAATTATTTTACAATTGTTTATAACTAATATTAAAACAACCCTGCAATCTGTCAAAATACCCCTGTTTGAGAAACACTGCTCTAACACTCAAACAGAAACCCATGAAAATAGGTGTAATAATGTACTTTCAGTTACAAGGATGTGAAAGTGTGCTTCGTTGCCAACATCAACAGACTCAAGGGCGAACAAAATGAAAGCAAACTAAATGGCGACGACGCCAACATTTCCTCCTCCATTCTGGTCTCTCTCCCTGGTCTCACCACAGATAATAAAAACGAGTTTGTTTTGATCAGTTTCCCAACATGCAGTCCGTCAGCAGTGGGTTGGTTGACACCACAGTGAGCACACTGTGGCCTCCTGCTTCCTCTGCCAACAGGTGTCTGGCTTCAGCTTTTGTTAGCTTTTGTTCCAGGGGACAGATGCCTTTGTTACATCTGTGGGTGGTGGTGGTGGTGGTGGTGGTGTGCATCGCATGCAGTACCTAAGAGGCAGGGAGTGGAGTTGGGCGAGGATCATACGAGAGAGTGCGAGAGAGAGAGAGAACTGCTGCATGTGTCAGCCATCTGTCAGTGCTGAGAGAGGGAGGGAGAGAGAGAGATGTTGGAGCACAAATCTGAAGTATTCACGGGAATGTCATCTGAGAAACCACTTCATTGGCCTGATGAACTAACATGGGCCAAGAGAGGAAACAAGAGCCAAGCCTCATACACTAGTCTTCAGATACTCTGTATACCCAAAGCTTCCATTTAGCAGCAGAGCCAAACGGATATAATTTGGCCAACTCATTCATTGGTTTGAAATGTTCTCCTCCTCCTCCGTAGTGGGCAGGAAAAAATGCTACGCGACCGTGAGACTCGGCAAAGTAAAGTGCGTCTTTGATGCTATGGCCGGTTGTGCAATTATCAGGTTGGCCGCCACAAGACCTGTGTCGCCTCCCAAGACTTACATGTATATCCTCCTCCTCCTCCTCCTCCTCCTCTCTCTGCAACGATCGCTGGGCGCTTGTGGTTTCCCGCTCTTTTGGACATCCACAAGGCCTCATTAAGGTGCCTAGCATGCCTGTGTAACACGGAGCGTGCCAGTAAAAACACGCCATGCCGTGCCGTGCCGTGTGTTTGATAAATGTAGTCACATGTGAAACGCAGACCCCACACTCGTGCGTTCTCGTGAAACGAGGGCATTCGCGTGATTTGCTGTTCACTTTCACCCACTTTACTGTCCGCCCGTCCCTTCATCGCTCTCATGTAGTAAGCAGGAATGTTGATGGGGTTCGTTTCAGTTGAAGCGTGGGAGTAAAGAGAGAGAGAGAAACAGAGAAAGAGGGAGAGAGGGAGAGAGAGAGAGAGAGAGAGAGAGAGAGAGAGAAAGAAAGAGAGTGGGAGGGAGACCGTCAGAGAGAATTAGAGGGAGAGAGATTTCCAGTTCCAGCATCTCCTACACACCAGCTCTCTCACCCCGGCCGCAACGCTTGCCAAACTGGCTCGGAGTTTCTCACAGGGCCTTTTGTACTCCAACCCAAGGAACTAACAGAGGAAACCATACGGTATAACAGTAGCGCCCGGGCACTCATGGTACTTGTTGAACCCGGACATGGTGTGAAACGCTCACCATTAATTTCCAATGTGCACTATGTGTGCACTTGGAACGCGCACACACACACACACACACACACACACAATCAACCACACTCAATTTGACTTTAAAGATACTGATAGAACTACAACTCTTTATGTTGTGTGGTAGGGCGTTCCACTGAGATGTGGCTTTCTCAGAAAAAGACTACCCAAAGGCAGTGCGACGAAAGGGTTCAGTACAATCTACAGTACAATCTCTAAGAGAAGATATTCTTGTGGATTTGACAGTTCTCAGAGTGAAAGTAAACTAAGTCACGTAATGGAGAAGGGGCCAAACCATTTAACATTTTATACACAAGACACAAATTTGGAGAAAAGCCTAAAATTCTCAAAGCTCAGAAGATGATGTTTCTCCAGTGTCCTACAGTCATGATAGTGCATTGGCTTTTTATCCAGAAGTTTTAAAGTTTGTTTGTACAAAGACTCTTTGCTGAGGTGTATATTCTATTTCTATCTATGTGGAGTATGTGTGGTTGGTGGCTGGTTTAAGCAGCCTCTGCTGGCCCAAAACAGGCTAATTAGAGTCTGTGGTTGGGTGGGGCAGCACACCTGTGGTGCATTGCCTAATCAATGCAAATCACAGGTTAAACCAACCGTCAGCACGCACACACACACACACACACACATGAGAGCGCTAGCATGCTAGGTGTTACCACCAAACGTTCTACAAACACAACAACAAACCGGTCTATCATCATCAGCAACTTCCTGTGTCCTTGGAATAGAGGAGCCCAGACAAAGCCACTTTTAATGGTGTGTAGTACAGTCGTTGCTACAATTTACATGCCTTTGTATGTCACCGGTATATCTTACAGCCCAAATGTTGCAGGATAAACACCAGCGGGCGTCTTTACTATTGGAAACTCTTGTCCTTCCTGTCGCGCCGGGCCGCAGGACATGGGCCCCTCGCCTCCACACGTGATAGCTTTGCCTCCGTCAGAAGTAGCCCCTGCTGGAAGTCTACGAGGACCCCCTAATTGGAGGCTTCAGGCCTCAGTGTTGCTGGAGGTAACATGCTTGCTTAAGTTCCCTGGTGCTGCTTTGGGGGCAAAATAAGCTACAATAATACATGATTTGTTAGTATTTATATTTACATTAAGTCATTGTTGTATGTGGTTGTACCTTTCTAAAGGCTCGCAGAGGGTCTCGAGAAGGGTAGATGTGAATCTATTTTAGAAGTAATACCCGTGGCAGCTAAACTCTTCCAGAAAAGGGAAATTACGCTAAAATCACAGGGCAACAATGCAAACACTGTAACCTTTTCTCATTAACACGTGGAAAATATGAAGTGTATTTCTTTCCGAGTACAAAAAAAAAAAGTAGGAAGTAAGTTACTCAGGAATAAGGAAGGGTCTCTGAGGGTTTGAGGAGTAACAATGTGTCCATCAATCAGGCTGTCACATCCTAACAAGCGCACGCCGGCCCCTGAGAACTACGGGACGCGAGTTTATTTACCGAAAAGTGGAGCGCGCCCTTTGATGCACCACATGGAGGGAGGCTGAGACAGAGTGAGAGAGAGACTGAGTGAGAGAAACAGAGACAAAGTTAGGGAGACAGAGAGAGAGAGCGAGAGAGATGGAGAGAGACGGAGAGAGCGAGAGAGACAGTGAGAGAAGGACAGAGACATACAGGGAGACAGTGAGAGAGAGACACAGAGAGACAGAGAGACACAGAGAGACAGTGAGAGAGATACAGGGAGAGAGAGAGAGATCCTGCAATACAACCAATCAGCAAGAATGAGCATTCAGCATGTGGTTCCGCTTTCCTGGGCCGGGGTTCTCCCTCGTGCTGCAGTGCTTGCCGTGCAAATAAAAAGTCAAGGAATGTTTCTAATTGTTAATCATCAGGCTCTGTTTACTGCAGGGGGTTAGGACGGCCGGGGCCCCTGAGAGACTGTGTTTACTGCAGGGGGTTAGGACGGCCGGGGCCCCTGAGAGACTGTGTTTACTGCAGGGGGTTAGGACGGCCGGGGCCCCTGAGAGACTGTGTTTACTGCAGGGGGTTAGGACGGCCGGGGCCCCTGAGAGACTGTGTTTACTGCAGAGGGTTAGGACGGCCGGGGACCCAAGAGGGTAAACCACCTTAAGTGTAATCTCTCTCTTTATTCTTGCACATAATGAAACAATAATGCAGAGTGAAATGCATCCATGGGTCTAATCCGTTCATCAAAATCATCCATCCATCTCTCCAGGTAGATTTGAACTCAACTGTGGTGCTGATTTGAGTATTGATCGGCCACTGTTAGTTCTCATGGAGCCTGGCCCGCGTGTTTTAGATCGTCGTTTATTTTGTGTTTTAGTTTTGTTTGATCTTGCGTTCCTTCCCCAAAGTGTCGTCGACCGTGACTGACTGACAGTGTGTGTGTGTGTGTGTGTGTGTGTGTGTGTGTGTGTGTGTGATCTGCAGGATCTGCTGTTAGCTTCCACCGTGCACGTAAGGCTGGGGGCAGGACCAACTTGCGACAACTATCTTTTTATGTTTTAATCTTGAACTTCCTGTTTTGTCGGGGCTGAGTTTGTGCTGCAGAGATAGTCAGCCCATTGGGTTGGAATTTCCAAGTGATCATTTTACCTCTCTCATCATCTCTCTTTGCTCTGGTGACAGGCTGACAGTTAATGATCGTTTATATACAATATATATATATATATATATATATACACATCATAACTGACAAGTACACTAAACAGTTAAACAATACAAAAAATGTTGTGTAATAAAGCCAGGAGGAAGGACATGTTACAAGGGAACAGCTGAGCAATCTTAAAATATTCGGCGATGTTGCCTGATGTCAGTGAGCCGGACTCACTGGATATAAACGCATTTCACTGGCAACAGAAGCAGCGGTGTGTTTGCTGGTTAGCATGAAGCAGATCCAAGATAACCTTGTTTTTTGCATAGAAGAAAGTCTTCCTTGCTCAGAGTCACCCTCTTCTAATCAGAGTATGTTGCCTTTTCTTCCGGTTTTACGCGTTTGCTGCATAACTTGCGGGCCTGTATGATGTATTAACTGGATATCTGCCACCCCCTCTCCAGCTTTAACCAGTAATCTAATTCTCCTGACCATCGCTTTCCCAGGCTGGCTGGTTGAACTCTTATCATTGTATCGTCTGCTCTTGTTCCAAGGAACATGAGTGATAAGTAACTGCAAGAGCTGCTTTCCTCTGTGTCCTCTTGGCAGCAGTACACAGGACTTATCTACCCTGGAAGAAATGCCAGGACTTTAGAGAATCAAACAGGGCAATCTTTTGGACCAAATATATCGATAAAGGCATGGCAGTATAACAATATGTGTTCATTTACCGCGCAGAAGAAATATGTGGGTGAATGATCGACACCTGGTGTGGTGGGAATGGCCGACGGGGCAGAACTTAAGCGTGCGTTGTGCATTTCAACTCTGTGTGAGTGCCTTTGAAAACTGGGTCACTTCACTGTTATCCAGCAATATGAGACGACATAAAACCATTATCACAATGTTACAAGACAACTCCCAAAAGATATGACAGTAATATGACTCCAGCACAGCAGCACGGTATCCCTCCTGACCTCCTGCTCTTCGTACTCTTACTACTGCAGTTACAATGAGATTAGATGAGGTATTGGCTATTTTATATGATATCATTATAATAAGTAACCTATTGCATTACTCATATCATATGCAGGGGTGGGAACTACATTGACTCAAGTTCTTTACTGAAGTACACTTTTGAGGTTTACTTGAGTATTTCTATTTTCTGCTACTTTGTACTTCTACTCTACTACATCTCAGATATTGTACTTTTCATTCCACTACATTTATCTGACTGCTTCAGTTCCTCGTTACTTTGCATATTAAACATACAAAATATAATCAATCAATAAATTATGATGTTATTGGATCAATAAGGATTCTCTGGTCCCCATGGGAAATTCACAAGCTACCCAGCAGTATATTAAGTAATATTTCAAATGGAAGTTTGCTTTACATTTATCAACGGCAATGCAATAATGGGTACTTATACTTTTGGTACTTAAACTATATTTTATTTTGATGATAATACTTTTGTACTTTTACTACCGTTTTCAATGCAGGACCTTTACTTAAAATGGTAATCTCGACTTTACCACTTTAAAGTTGTAATCTCGAAGATTTCCGTTTCGTGCTCTTTAGCGACACAAATTGTAAGTGCATCCAAACGGTGTTGCATAGGTGATGTCAGTCCGCTGGCTGCTGTTTAATGGCGGATCCTCAGTTTACTGACTTTGCTTTTTTAGACATTTGTTTACCCTTACTTAATTCCACCAGTCGGGCCGCAACGCCTCTGTGGCTCCAGGCCTTGGGGAGGAAGGCGGCCCTGCGCTGGGGGCCGGGCGAGGGCCCCGCTCTGACACATGGCGGCGGTGGCCAGACACTCAGTAGCACGGCGGCTGCTGTGTGGTTATTGCACTTTGTGGCTCCGGCTCCTGTTATTGCTCCAACAGAGGTGCAGCAAGGAGCTATAAAGGGCTCTGGCTGAACCAAACGTCTTGACATTATGGAAGGAGGTGGGGGTGGTGGTGGGGGGGGGAGGCTGAGATGAGGACCAAGTTGAAGAATGTTCTCTGGCTGTGAGCGACTGGTTGTGCTGTTCAACACCAGCATGAGAATTAATTCTGCTTGTCCATCACATCCAAACACACATCGCACATACATACACACACACACACACACGCACGTACACAATCATGCACACGTTCAGGTACACACACACACATGCATATAAAGACGCACGCACGCACACACACACGCACACATGCATAAAGATACGCACAAATACTCTCATATGCCTGTAAACACTCTCAGGCCACACTGCTGCAGGCACGCACGCACGCAGGCATGTGCACTAAGGAGTTGGTGGTGGATTTCAAAACCCGGTCAGGGGGACCGAGGTGGACATTGTCGAGGAATATAAGTACCTGGGTGTTCACATAGACAATAAAATGGACTGGTCTAAAAACACAGAGGCCCTGATAAGAAAGGTCAGAGTCACCTGTATTTCCTACAGAGACTCAGATCTTTCACCATCTGCAAAACCATGCTGCAGATGTTCTATCAGTCTGTGGTGGCCAGCGTCATCTTCTACGCTGTTGTGTGCTGGGGCAGCAGGGTGAAGGCAGCCGATGCCAACAGACTCAATAAGCTCATCGGGAAAGCGCGTTCTGTCCTGGGAGTGGAATTAGAGTCTTTGGTGGAGGTCTCGGAGAGGAGGATGCTGAGTAAACTACTCAGTATTATGGACAACGCATACCAGAGCACCTTCAGCCGTAGACTGAGATTACCAAGGTGCACCACAGAACGCCATAGGATGTCCTTTCTGCCTGTGGCCATCAAACTCTATAACTCCTCCCCCCTCTGTGGCCATCAAACTTCATAACTCCTCCCCCCTCTGTGGGAAGGACAGTTAAAATACAAGACAATGAACACTGAGCAATATCATGTGCAATATTACCTTTCAACATCATGTGGATTTTAATATTAATATTAATATTACTGCCCAACATCATGTGCAATACTCTATCATGTGCTATATTATTATTATTAATATCATGTTCTCTATAAATATTATCTGTAATACTACCTCTCATCTCCATGTGCAATATTCTTAATGTCTTAATGTCATGTCCAATACATTACCTTTCAACATTATGTGCAATATTCGTAATATATATTCTTAATATTCTTTCTATCAGTACGTCCCCTAACCATTATTATTATCACAGTATTACACTTCAACTATGCCAAATTGTTTTCGCCGTCTGAATATCTTATATTTATATCTATATATTTTGACTGTACATTTGTAAATTTGTTAGTTTAGTTTATTTTTATTATTCTGTTGATTTCCATATTGTTTTATTGTACTGTATTGCTATGCAACCTGGCACAAGAATTTCCTTCAGGATTAATAAAGTTCTATCTTATCTTATCAATAATAATTTAAATCTTCAATTTCAAAGTCGTTTTTTATGTTTTGTTTTGCACAGACGATGTGTCTCCGGACAGCGGTGGCGAGTACCTTAACAGAACCTCCAGGGTGGAGGTGCGTCTGCAGGCCCAGGAGGACGAGATCACGCTGCTCAAGTCCTCGCTGGCCGACGCCCTGCGCAAGCTTCACCTGCACGACCAGCTCATCTCCCTCCTCAAGGAGCACATGGTCACAGCAGGTGGGTCATGCACAGCACATCTTATGTCGGTTCTGTCGGAGGACATTGCAGTATGATTCGTATGATCTGTGGGAATTAGCATTTATTTTTGCATTTATTTTTCCAAATAGTCAATGTAAATATAAATGTAAAAACCTAAAACTAACTTATAATCATGATGTGGCATTGGTTGGTGTCTCTGTACCAAACAGTTTTCTTCATCAACATCTGGAGAAAAATGTATGTGTAGGCCAGGGCATCTCTGCAGCACTAGAGTGCTTCATAAACAATGTTACAAATGTACAGTACATTTGGATATTGGATATTCCACTTGGCTACCTCGAACTCTGAACAGTCATCCAGCCGAAGTTGCTGAGTGGAGTGCTTGAGGTGGGGCGTGGGTTCTGACTAATGTTTGGAGGTAGGTAGGGGCAGTTCCGTTGACAGCCTTGTAGGCCAATGCCAGTGTCTTGAATCTAATGTGAGCGATCACCAGGAGCCAGTGTAGGTCGCGGAAGAGCGGGGTTACATGGGAGTTTTGGTAAGTCGAACACCAGGCGCGCTGCTGCGTTCTGGATGCGTTGTTTTGGTGAGGGTTTGATTGCAGAGGCTGGGAATCCAGCCAGGAGAGACAGAGCCATTCCATGTGACCTGATAGGTAGGATCTGTCAGGTAGGAAGTGAACCAGGATAACTCGGATCCAGCAATGCCAAACTCTGCCAGAGTGGACAGGAGGATCTGGTGGTTTACTGTGTCGATTGTGGCAGACAAGTCAAGAAGGATGAGTACAGATGAGAGGGACGAGGCTCTGGCAACATGGAGGGACTCAGTTACCGCAAGCAGGCCGTCTCCGTGGAGTGTGTAGCCTTGAAGCCTGATGAGTGTGTAGCAGGTTGTTTTGAGAGAGATATGAGGATAGTTGTGTAGAGACGGCACGTTCCAGGGTTTTGGAGAGGAATGAAAGGAGGAATACAGGTGTTTAGTTTCGGATGTCGGTGGTGTCAAGGGTGGGTTTCTTGAGGAGCAACTTGATTCTGGCAGTCTTGAAGGTGCTTGGAAACAGGCCTGAATTGAGGGAGGAGTTGATTAGGGTAGTAAGGAAGGGCAGGATGTCGCCCGAGATGTTCTGGAGAAGGGAGAAGGGGATTGGGTCAAGGGGGCAGGTGGTGGCGTGGATGCAACAAGCCTGTTGACTTCTTCAGAGGAGAGATGGGGCGAAGCACGAAGCAGGTAAGGCTGACAGAGGTGGGTGTTGGGGGAGGGGGGGGGACAAAGTCATCAGCTGTGAGGGAGGAGGGAGGGAGGGTTGAAGAGGGAAGCGAACATAGAGAAATGTTTCCTAGGGTTTGGAGGCAGAAGAGTTGATCTTTGCAAGGTAGAAGGCAGACTTGGCTGCTGGCACAGTGGAGGTGAAATCTTAGAGGAGGAGGAAGTGATGAGAGAGATCATCAGTAGATCAGAGTATAATTTCCTCCACTTTCTCTCAGCTCCCCGGAGTAGGGGGGACAGAGGTGGAATATTTTATGGGGAGGGAGAAAGCGACAAAATGGTGGTCAGACACAGGGAGGGGGGTAACAGAATGCAAAAGTGGCGCAGGAGTTGGTTCCCGGCTTTGTGGGTGGAGGAAGAAGGGATGAATGTCAGCCTGAATGTGCCAAAAACGTTTAGGAATTCAGGTGATTGTGACTTCTCTAGCTGGATGTTGAAGTAACCCAGAACGACAAGTGGGGTGTCATCTTCAGGACAACAGCTGAGGAGGGCATCCATCTTGTCGAAGAAGTCGTGGAGAGGGCCTGGTGGTTGGTGGATCACAGCAATGTTGAGCTTGATTGGAAGGGTAACAGCATGGAGTTCAAGTGCAGATTTGGTCAGGTGTTCCAGGGAAAGGACATGGTATGACCAATTTGGGGTGATGAGGAGTCCCATTCCTCCACCTCGCCCAGAGGGTCTGGGTATGGGAGAAAGAGTAGGCAGTGGAGAGGGCGGCTGGTGAGACTGTTTTTTTTTCCCCAACATAATCCAGATCTTTGTGAGATAGGCCAGCGTAGGCCAGAATGGTCTCAGTTTTCTTGACCGCCGATTGGCAATTCCAGAGGCCCCCTCTCACATCAAGGTCTGCATAGGTTGAGATAGTTGGTTAGAGGAGATTGGAGGAGTTGCAGCACCGAGTGAAGGGCCCTCGGCGACATCTGCGGTCAGTAGGATCATCGGTAGGATGTCCTGACTGTAATGGAGTCTTGGCACATGATTAGGATGGGTGGGAGGAAGAGGCTGTAGCTGTCGGACTCCCTGGACGGACCCCAGCAGAAAGACTCCCTTGTTTTTTTCGACCGGGTCTTCAACAACAGCAAAACCAACAATGAAATAGGTTAGCTTAAGAGAAATAGCTCTGCAAACACTACCTATGGGCTTTAGCTTTAAGAAGACACAATAGCACTGCCAACTCTACAACAATAAATAGCTTAAGAAACACCAGCACTAATTCTGTTTCTCCAATCACCACAGCGGACATTACTGTGCAGGCCTCTCTTCAAAACAATGTCTTTCTCCAAACTGCTCCCTTCCAGGGAGTTCTGACGCTGCAATGCGCGGGCCCCACCCCAGTCTCGGCAGCCCCCCAGCCCTGGCAGCAGCCAGAGCAGACTGTTTGCACGCAGGTCCATGCGCTCCGGCCAGGCCTCATGTGCCAGACGTCCTGCGATACACCACGTCCAGGTAGCAGGACCTCGGCAACGCAGCGCCAGCAGGCATAATCGTGCGCACATCAATGCCATATCATGATATGAGAGTAGATGTCGTCTTAGATTTTAAAGATATGGTCATATCGTGCATTGGTCTTATATGTGTTGTATTTTCCTAATTTTAAAGTCTGCATTACAGTCAAGTGATGTCACTTTCTGAACTTCTCAGACTGTTCTAGCTGTTCTATTAGTTGTTCATAAAATGAGGAACTACTCAGTACTTTATTTGTCAAGAGATTTATACATACAGTACACTGAACACTGAACAGTGAACAGTTTTAGCTCAAATTTTTCATGAGTTGAAAGCAAAGATCTAAGACTTTTTCTATGTACACAAAAGGCCTATTTCTCTCAAATGTTGTTCACAAACTTGTTTAAATCTGTGTTAGTGAGCACTTCTCCTTTGCCGAGATAATCCATCCACCTGACAGGTGTGGCATATCAAGATGCTGATTAGACAGCATGATTATTGCACAGGTGTGCCTTAGGCTGGTCACAATAAAAGGCCACTCTTCTAAAATGTGCAGTTTTATCTTGAAAAGACATTTATAGGCACTGAAGTATGGATTTCACAGATATGCAGGAGGGGGGGGGGGGGGGGGTCAGAAAACCAGTCAGTATCTGGTGTGACCACCATTTGCCTCACGCAGTGCAACACATCTCCTTCGCATGGAGTTGATCAGGTTGTTGATTGTGGAATGTTGGTCCACTCCTCTTCAATGGCTGTGCGAAGTTGCTGGACATTGGCAGGAACTGGAACACGCTGTCGTATACGCCGATCCAGAGCATCCCAAACATGCTCAATGGGTGACATGTCCGGGAGTAGGGCCATGCAAGAACTGGGATGTTTTCAGCTTCCAGGAATTGTGTACAGATCCTTGCAACATGGGGCCGTGCATCATCATGCTGGCAACTTGAGGTGATGGTGGTGGATGAATGGCACAACAAATGGGCCTCAGGATCTCGTCACGGTATCTCTGTGCATTCACAATGCCATCAATAAAATGCACCTGTGTTCGTTGTCCATAGCATATGCCTGCCCCATACCATAACCCCACCGCCACCATGGGCCACTCTAGTCCACAATGTTGACATCAGCAAACCGCCTCACCCACATGGCACCATACAGTCTGCCATCTGCCCGGTACAGTGAAAACCGGGATTCATCCGTGAAGAGAACACTTCTCCAAAGTGCCAGACACCATCGAAGGTGAGCATTTGCCCACTCAAGTCAGTTACGACGACGAGCATGCAGATGAGCTTCCCTGAGACGGTTTATGCAGAAATTCTTTGGTTATGCAAACTAATTGTTGCATCAGCTGTCCGGGTGGCTGGTCTCAGACGATCTTGCAGGTGAAGATGCCGGATGTGGAGGTCCTGGGCTGGCGTGGTGACACGTGGTCTGCGGTTGTGAGGCCGGTTGGATGTACTGCCAAATTCTCGGAAACAAATTTGAGACGGCTTATGGTAGAGAAATGAACATTCAATTCACGGGCAACAGCTCTGGTGGACATTCCTGCAGTCAGCATGCCAATTGCATGCTCCCTCAAAACTTGAGACATCTGTGGCATTGTGCTGTGTGATAAAACTGCACATTTTAGAAGAGTGGCCTTTTATTGTGACCAGCCTAAGGCACACCTGTGCAATAATCATGCTGTCTAATCAGCATCTTGATATGCCACACCTGTCAGGCGGATGGATTATCTCGGCAAAGGAGAAGTGCTCACTAACACAGATTTAAACAAGTTTGTGAACAAAATTTGAGAGAAAAAAGTCTTAGATCTTTGCTTTTAACTCATGAAAAATTGGAGCTAAAACAAAAGTGTTGCGTTTATATTTTTGTTCAGTGTACATACTGTATATATTTGAAATGCTATTCATTTACATTTTTTTAAATTATTAATCTATTTATATGTGTGACGTCAATTGACTTCCCTCATTGATGTGAACCTTGTGACCTCTAGCCAAGTCTCTAACAGTGTGGGAATCAACGGCAACGGCCATGTTGAGTCCCTAGCGTCCCGGGAGCCCCAGGCCAGACCGGTGCTGGACAAGTCCACCCAGACAGAGGGGCCCCATGGGGCCGACCCTCTGCTCAGAGCCCCCCTGCCCCTCACCAAAGCCATCCAGAGCCTGCATCTAGAAGACGCTCTGTTCCACGCCACGCCCCGGGCCCCTCTGGGGGACGGCCCCCGGGGAAGGCTCCACCGCAACCCGGGTCTGGAGGAGGACGAGGAGCAGGAGGAAGCCGAGGAGGAGGAGGAGGAACAGGAGGGGGAGGAACGAGCAGGGGAGCAGCAGCGCCCCCCCAGCTGGCCGGAGGAGCCCATCCTGCCCACGGCAGCAGGGGTGCGCCGGCTGCTCCGGAAGGACGACTCCCACGACACCAGCAGCAGCTCCACGGAGGAGCCTGGCCCGGCCCCCGCCAGCCCGGCCCCCGCCAGCCCCGCCCCCACCGGGCCCCTCGCCACAGGGCCTGGTTCGACCCGAGCACGGCCCGCCACCCCGGTGCTGCAGGGGGAGAAGAGACCTCTGTGTGTGACCTGACCTCCGTCCTTCTCTCTGTGTCCCTCTCTGGGACCCTTGACTGCATGGCTTCACCAGAAAATCAAATCAACACAACACAAATCTAGGACTAACTGCCTCTAATGTACCATCGCCTGCTTGTGTGACTGCAAACCCCGGCGCAGCCCTCGTGCAATAGAGCCCTCCCAGGCGACCAGGTGTCACTGCACCCTGTGGGTTACAGTTAGGAGTCGGGCGTGGTGTTTGAACACAGGGCTGGTCGCCTCGCATGGCCTTTTAGGCAGTGATAATATCCTTGTTGTTGCATGCTGAATGATGGGTGCAAGATCAGCACGCACGCGCACACACACACACACACACACACACACACACACACACACACACACACACACACACACACACACACACACACACACACACAGCCTAGCGAGACAGTGTAGTGGGTGGACCAATTGAAATAAAGTAGACAGACACCAGGATTGCAGCGTAAATACTCATAACGCAACCAAAATCTGCTTGGATCCACCAACAAGGCCATGATTACCCACACCTAATAATTTCAAAATAAATTCCATAATGGCCAGAGGCCGCTTACCCTGAGACTGGCCCAGTGAGCCTCCCTGGTCTCCACTGTCCTCTCCCCCAAGCCAGTCTGCCTGCCCTTTGTTCTCCCCTGCTTTAACAAGGGCTTAATTGCCTCTTAATTGGCCACACCTGGGCAGAGGCACTGAGAGGCCCTGGTTAGGGGCGGAGCCTCCTCGACAGTCCCGGCCCTGCAGTACCACACCATGCCTCTGCAGCCATGTGGGGCATGGATCAGGCCCTCACAACACACACACACACACACACACACACACACACACTTGCTGCCTCGTGGAAAATGTGATGCAAGGGCAGTTGAGCACAGTACTATGCATGTACACAATGGGATCACATGGTTGTGTGTGTGTGTGTGTGTGTGTGTGTGTGTGTGTGTGTGTGTGTGTGTGTGCACGCTGCGGCATTTAAGAGTTAAAAAAAAAAATGAAGTCAGAAAATGGTGGATGTGTCCCAGCAGCACATGTCTGGGTTGGTGTCCATCAAAACAAGTTGCACAGTAGCTGTCTTTGTTAGGCCTGGACCGTAGCCATGCCATGAGGCTGTGGACCCGGCACCAGCCTGCAGTGAAATGCACATTCAGAGCAACACACTGGTTGTTCAGCCGGGTGCGGGGGGTGCAGTGACACAGGCATTTGGTGTTGATTGCTTCCTGCATTTACTTTGGGTTTTTTTATGCTTCAACCGCCAACTGTACTAACCAGTTAATCTTCACCAGGGCCGTTTCCTCCTCAGCCTGACTCTGGATAACGCAGGGGATGTAATCTGCTCTCTCTCTTATCTGCTCTTCGCATCAGTAGCCGAAAACCCCAAAAACTGCTTTACCAAATTGCGGTGGCGTCTTTGAGTTTGTGTTTGTGTTTGTGTCATGATTATATGACTAGCATGTTGTCGTGGCATTTAAAAAAAAGAAAAGGTAATGTGGATTAATAACACATGGTCTTGAGTGGAGGGACTCTGCGATGCCCCTCTACTTGGAGGGACCGGGGTAAGACCTGGTGAGACGGCTGCAGCTGCAGCCATGGATTCATCACACATGACCATGTTAGGTCACCAGCTCCCAATCAACATAGTTAGCTAAATATTCAATTCAATTCAATATAGTTTACTCGTGCTTTGGGTTGCAGTTGAAAAACCTCAGACGACAACCCTCAACAACAACACAACATACCACAACAACAACAAGAACACAACAGTATACAACATATGCATCATTTCTAAACAAAGAAACTGCTGAATACCTATCCTATTGATGTCAAAGGTGCTATAAGTAACAATTGTAATTGTGTCTAACGCATAAAATGACACATGGAAACATGTTGAAATACTGGCTTCTCCAACAACAATGCGACACCCAGTCTGTTCTCCTTTGGAATTTCCAATCCAGTCCAGAATGTGGGTTTTTGTTTTGGGCTGTGTGATTTAATATTGTCTGAGTACTTCGGGTTCCCAGATACAAAACAAACTGCCACACAAACACAGTGTGCTACAGCCACGGAACCTAGCAACTGGATCAGCCACGGAACTGAGATTGTAATAGATTCTACCCAACCTATATGTATATAGTTATTAGACAAACATACCACTAACGTATGTTTGTGGTATCGTGTAACATCTCATATCATTTTGCACTTGGCTGATGTAGGTCCTACGGTTATCAATGAGAATTATTAATTATTAAAATAAAAACGGTATTCATCTGAATTAAGAATAACAGAGCACCACCCTGAAATCAGGGACCAATAACCGGACAATCGATTAAGTCTTATAAAATATACTAAGCTATCAAATTGGAACTATGGTCCATAATTACCATATCAATTGCTAGTAAAGGTTGAAGGATTCTGAGTTCTTTACGTGACAGAGGCTGACTTCAACACAATATTCAAGGAAAAACCACAAACAGTTACAATATAAGAATGTTTATTAAATTCAAGTTGGCAAATGGCATGAAGTAAATCTGGGAAACATCTTTTGTTGGGATAGCACTGAGAATTAGCTGCGGAATCTTTATACTATGGCGTGGCTAGTAGTGTTTCAAAGAAACGAGGTACTTTGTCCTCATATTTAGCTTTTCTAGTCTAATAACCGAGAATTACCACTACAAAACGCGTATCAGGAGCAACCGTGCGGAGGTGACCAGTCAGGAATGTCTTGGCGAGGAGTGTTAGTGTTGGTGTTGGCGCTAGCCCTCTCCTCATCAATCTTATATAGGCTCGGTGACTTTGAGGTATCCTGACGCATGCGCAAATACTACCAGTGTAGGGGGCAGGCTTGGTGACGTTACTCTGAGGGGTAACAGACTTGGTGGCATTTCTTTACCCCCTGTAGGGAGCCGCCTTGGTGGAGTTCCTTTTCTCCCAACGGGGAGCAGATTCGTGGTGCCTCTTTACCCTTAGAATAAAGAAGCATATGGTCCCAACCACCATTTTGAATGGCTGAGGCCCTACAATGGTCTAGCACTTGTGTTCGTTCAGTGACCTCAACCTGGCAACGCGCGTGAGCTTCGAGTCTGGGGCAGAGGAGGCAGGCGGAAAACAACTCTCTCCATTATTGTGAAATTGAACTGCAATACCCATTTCATTTGAAACACTCTGTGTCTTTGTTCCATATATCACCTTTAAAATGTCCACGCGAGCAGCTTGAACCAGTCCATGCTGGTTAGTCTACCATTTCAGCCAAGGCTTACCGCGATGAAAAGGTCACATTTGGGATGTTTGTTTATTTGGATCTCTTTAAGCCGTATTGGGCCAATCTTCCAACTTGAGTACCATAACATTAAAACAGCATTTAATAAAACAACGTACAATAAAAGCCCACACAATTCTCACCAGCCAGCAGGGGAAGGGGCACGTCAAGGAGGTTAGACAACAGAGTTTCACTTCCTCACAGCAGCAGCATGATTGGTTGTTCAGGTGGGCGGGGGGAGGGTCCCTAGGAAACCTCACTTTGCTACGCATGCATGCATGACTTTAACTCCGCCACGGCCTCGTGTGTATACTGTGGAAGGGTGCATGAACGATTGTATCTGCATGTAACAATTCAGCAAAAACAAAATCAATGCATAACCGTACATTATAATGCTATTAATATCGGCGACATTGCTTATTCATGATTTTGCCGAACATTAATTTAAGGTACAAAACCCCCAATACAATATGTTTATATTGTGTGTGCGCGTGTGTGCATGTGTGTGTGTGTGTCGCAGGGTTCGCCGGAACAGCGAGAAAGTGGGGAAAGATGTTCTGGAGAGGACCAAAAAGCGTCTGGACAAGAAGGCCATGTCCACGGCCAACCTGTTCTCCCGATCCACCAGTATGGAGACGTGAGCGCACACACACGCGCACGCACACACACACACACACACACACACACACACACACACACACACACACACACACACACACACACACACACACACACACACACACTTATTACTCACACATTCACTCGCCACGTACCTCTAACATACCTCCCAAATAAAACAAACCTAATATATGATGAATGTTCTTATTCCTATTCTCTTGCTATTTGGTTGCAATAACACCCCACCCCCTTCCCCGATGACGAGCCTTTAGAAGACCTTGGTGTGTGTGTGTGTGTGTGTGTGTGTGTGTGTGTGTGTGTGTGTGTGTGTGAGAGACTGTCGACCCTAAATTCATGTTATCCTTCCCTACAGCCGTGGCAGAGACGTGATTGCCAGCGCAGGTAATCTAATCCATCTACCTATCTCCGTATACCCATCTCTCTGTCTGTCTGGGTGTACTTGTGAAAGTAAGATCTCAATCTCAATTCTTCCGGCCTCTCTGTCTTTCCGCCTGTGTTCCCCCCCTCTCACACGAGTAGAGAGCCTAGATGGCCACCCTCACCATCTTCACCACGTCTTCTGTGCAATTCAGTGTCACCAACATGATCTCATTGCAGTGCTTTCTGCTTATGGTGTCATGTGCATCATCATCATCATGATCATCTCACTGCTGCTGCTGTTGTTATGGGAGGGGGGGGGTGATGAGATTCAAGAGGAGATTGGCTTGCCCTCCGTCTCAACTTTTTCATCAAAGCCGTATTTATGGCGCAGCGTTTATGAGCGCTAGCTTGCGTTTTTGAGGCCTCGTTCGTGGGGCAGTTTATGGGACGCAGGCATTTCTGTCAAACCGTAATGGGAATTCCATTGGCGGAAAATGTGGTATTTAAATTGGACCCGCCTTGTTTGCCACAGCCTATAAGAGTCTGCGAAGCGTTTCTGGGCAATCACAATTGTGCGCGTGCAGCTTAGAGCGAGCACTCTCCTCCGCTTCTGAAATAACCGGCCAATCATCCGAGAATAGACGTTGTGTTTATATTTGTTGGACGGTTAAATGAGACCTGTAGAGTAGAGTAGAGTAGAGAGAGAGAGAGAGAGAGAGAGAGCAAGAGAGAGAGAGAGAGAGAGAGAGAGAGAGAGAGAGAGAGAGAGAGAGAGAGGGCCAACCCCTGCACACTGATCACATCTGGGTCATTCAGAGACTTTCACTGCTACACCCTCAAGATTCAAGAGGTTTTATTTGTCACATACAGGATGTGCAGTGAAATGAAAAAGTGGCGATGCCCAGCGGAATGCGCAAAAGAACAATACAATACAAATAACATGACTAACATGAATTGGAGAATCACAATCAGAATATCCACAATATTTACAGTAAAATGAGCAGCAGGGATGAGAAATCTAAACAAATAGGCATATAAACAGCAGCGCATATAAACAAATATACTTGTTTTTTATCACACCAATCAATATAAAGAACCAAAAAATATGAAAAGTACAGACCATTATGTTGTTTGCATGTACAGTATGTCATAAGCTCTGTAATAAGTTATGTAGTGAAACTATGTGAGTGCATGTACTGTGTACTAACTGTGTGCGTGTGTGAGTGTGTACATGGGAGGGGCAGTGGGGGGCCCTGGTGAGGTCAGAGTTCAAAGTCCTGTGGAAAGAAACTCTGTTTTAGTCTCTCTGTTCTTGCTCCTGACCCTAGCAGCTGGAAGAGTTCATTGTTAGGGTGGTGAGGATCCTTCATGATCCTGCAGGCTCTGGTTTGACACCTCCTGGAGTACAGGTCCTGCAAGGTGGGGAGTGTAGTGCCAATAGTGCGTTCAGCTGAACGCACTACCCTCTGCAGAGCCCTCCTGTCCTGCAGAGCCCTCCTGTCCTGTCCTCCTAACCCTCCTAACCCTTAGGTTACCCTGTTGCCGAACCAGGCAATGTTGCTTCCTGTCAGGATACTCTCCACCGCACAAGCGTAGAAAGTCTGAAGGATCCTCTGGGAAAGACACAGCTGACTACTAGCACACTACTGGGAGTCCAATCGTTTGAACCTGTGGCACTCCCAGTAGCTGTAAGCTGCTCACCCTCTCCACCACGTCAGCAGAACCATTATATCCCCAGATGAGGCGGAAGGGTCCATCTGATTTAAGGAAGACAGCAAGGCGATCTTTATGTAACTCCAAATCATATCATGTTAAACTGGTCACACAAACACACAGCAGGAACGTGTCGGCACGCCAAACACACACCAGCGCATGCAGGGAGGGTGGCCTGTGGAAATGCGTCCTCTGCATTTAACCCATCCTGCTGCCCCTCCAGGGGCAGCCATTTTGGATGGCGGCCCCGGGGACCAACAACTCCACGGTTTTTACGTCCACATCTTGGCTCAGAGATGTGGACAGGGAGAGAGCGAATACTTAACATGTCTTGTTTAATTTGGGCGTTCTTTTACTACCGGTAAGGAGGACCCCTCGGACGGCACCGGGGAGAACATGCAAACTCCACACAGAAAGGACGGGGAGCATCACCCACCTGGGAGATTCACCACCTGAGATCACCCATCCTGGGCAACACCCAAAGAAGTCAACAGCGGCCCCAGGCGGGCATCGATCCCAGGACCTTCTTGCTGTGAGGCAGCAGTGCAAGCACTGCACCACCGTGCCCGCTCAGCATGATGTTTTAATGTCCTCCTAAAGTCCACAATCAACTCCTTAGTTTCGGAGACATTCAGCATGAGGCTGTTGTCCTGGCACCAGAGTGACAGGTTAGCAACTTCCTCTAGGTAGGCCTTGTCATCGCTACCAGAGATCAGGCCCACAACCACTGTGTCATCCACAAAGTTGACGATGGTGTTTGGAGCTGAACCTGGCCACAGAGTACAGTAGGGGGCTGAGGATGCAACCCTGGGGGGATCCTGTGTTCAGGGTGAGGGTGTTTGCCCACCCTGATGACCTGGGGCCTGGCGGTCAGGAAGTCCAGGATCCAGGCAGTCAGCTTGCCAGCCAGTCTGGTCGGGGCTATGGTGTTGAAAGCAGAACTATAGTCATTAAACAGCCCCCCTTCTGACTGTCAAGATGAGAGAGGGAGCTGTGCAGTACCTGAGAGACAGCATCGTCTGTCTGTCATCGTGGGTCTGTTTGGCCGGTAGACGAACTGCAGTGGGTTCATGGAGGGAGGTAAGAAGGCGGAGATGTACATTGTCACAATGCCACCTGAAGTGGCTTTGTTTGGGGCTCTTGTCTGAACCCCTCTTGACTGAATGTCCACAAAAGTTCGGCCTCTGTTTGGTCAAACCACCGATTTACGTCCCTCGTCACTCCCGCCTCACGTACTATCCTTTGTCCAGCAGCAGGAAAATGCCGGAATGGTCCGACTTCCCGAACGGGGGGAGAGAGGTGGCCTCTTGTGCCAGAGGTTGCTCTGGCACATGATGACTGCTGAACGTAAGGATAACCGTGCTGAACTCCCGGGGAAGATGGAATGGACGGCAAGAGATCATCAGCATGCCTCCATCGTTGCGGCCGGAGCCAAGAGCCAAGAAAAGTCTTAATTATCCATTAGGGCCTTGCACCACTTGTGTCCATGAGCAAACCCCTCCGCCCTTGGATTTACCTGACTCTTCCGTCCTGTCCGCTCAGAAAATAGAGAAGGACTCGGTCGGGCAAATGACTTGATCTGGCACCAGCGGGGTCAGCCATGTTTCCGTCAGACAAAAGACGTTACAGTCCCTTATATCCTGTTGGAATGGAATCCTCGCCCTAACATTATCAAAATATTTGTCCATAGACTGGACATTAGCTAGAACACGTCGCGCACATGTCTCCACGAAAAAGGCGAGCCAAGCGCAACATTATATGAGAGTATTCCTTTGTGACAATGACAAGCGACCACAAGTCATATATTGTAAATTAATCAGCTTATGTTTAAGCCTGCAATTTATTTATTTGCTAATTATAAACTCACTGGATATTTACCTCTGTCAATGATAGCCAGATGCATGGCTAGCTATGTTTATTGTCACACAGATTTATCAGTAGTAGGTTTAGCTAGGAACTGTACATACATATTCTAAGGTCGGGTAGAATCTATTGCAATCTCAGTTGATCAGGTTTGCCTGATTCCAGCACTTGCAGCACGCTGTTTTTGTGTGCCAATTTTCATATCTGACAACCCGGAGGTACTCACACAGACCAAAACCAAAACCCACGTTTCGTGTGGGTGTGTGCGGTGTGTGCTCCTCTTCCTCATCGTCTTTTGATTCTCGATGGTTCTTTCCTCTCTGGCAGTCGTTGTTAACCCCCAAGTATTTTGATTGTTGTTTTTGCACAGCTGCTTTTAACAGTCTGCAGTGAATCATTCAACCCCCAAAATAGAAGAAAATAAAAGAGATAGAATAGCACTTCTCCGGTCCAGCAAAGTGTCTTTCCGTTCACGCGGTGCTCGGCCTTCTCTTCCCACAACGCAAACACACACGCCAGCAGCACCGTTGGACGACATCATCACCTCCCCCCCGCCCTCGCCTCCCCCCTCCCCGCAGCTCCTTTTCATTTTGTTTTAAAGGGGAATGTAAATGTGAAGGCAAATGTGAGAACTAACCCCCCCCCACCCCGCCCACCACCACCAGAAAGAAAACACATTAAAACATGATTTGAGAGTTCAGCTCCTCTCCCCCTCCCCAGTGTGAATCCCTACGTCCCCACCGTGGACGCCAGACAGGAAATATAGCAATGACGTGGTGCTGAAAAGATGACATGTATTTATGTTTTTGGCTAACCATGCTCTCTCTCTCTCTCCCCTGCTCTCTCCCTCTCTGTCTGTTCCTCTCTCTATCACACACACACATACACAGCTCCTTCCGGGTCTCGAAGGGGAACATACAGCCAAGGTAGGCAAAGCAACAAGTCTGAGAGCTGCACATGGATGCTTTGTACTTGGAAATGCATCCTGGACAGGATGACAGGCCTACCCACTCCATAGACTGTGTCTCCACACTGAGCAGTAGAATTGTACCTTAATATGTGAAAATTATGTGTTTTATAGTAAGAGACCTTAAAAGGAAAACCAAATTTGCTTTGGAATATTTTCTAATATCAGAGTAGCACTTTATACGTGTGTTGTCAAAAAATTGCGGGGCACCATATCAAATCCCTTCCCATGAAAAATAAATTTAGAAAAGTTAGACCCAACTAGGACCATCCTATTGTGGCGGAAATTTGATTGTTCCTCCTGTCGGTCCAAAATTGTAACAGACTACTAATACACAGTACCTCGCGGGAACCAGAGTTGATTTTCTGACAGCAACTACTGCACTCCATAGAAAACAAACCGAAACCCTGACGGTTTCCCACTGAACTTAGAACCTGTTTGTACATGAACCACACACGGCCAATGCTTTCTCGTGTGGTCCCAGTTGGACACTGGTTGGAGCGCCTGTGCCGCGATATACCCCTCACCCGCCCTCTTCGTTCACAGAACAGTCCACCAAGATGTTCATCCGCGGCCGGCCCATCACCATGTACATCCCCTCTAACATCCACAACTACGAGGACCTCCGGATGGAGCTGCCCTCAGAGAGGCTGGAGCTGGACTGGGTGTATCCTTCCTTGCCTCCCAGTGGCGGTGTTGTATGAAAATGTCCTCAGCGTAGTGTTGTGGTGGCTGTGTTGTGTAATAATGTCCTCAGAGTAGTGTTGTGGTGGCTGTGTTGTGTAATAATGTCCTCAGAGTAGTGTTGTGGTGGCTGTGTTGTGTAATAATGTCCTCAGAGTAGTGTTGTGGTGGCTGTGTTGTGTAATAATGTCCTCAGAGTAGTGTTGTGGTGGCTGTGTTGTGTAATAATGTCCTCAGAGTAGTGTTGTGGTGGCGGTGTTGTGTAATAATGTCCTCAGAGTAGTGTTGTGGTGGCTGTGTTGTGTAATAATGTCCTCAGAGTAGTGTTGTGGTGGCTGTGTTGTGTAATAATGTCCTCAGAGTAGTGTTGTGGTGGCTGTGTTGTGTAATAATGTCCTCAGAGTAGTGTTGTGGTGGCTGTGTTGTGTAATAATGTCCTCAGAGTAGTGTTGTGGTGGCTGTGTTGTGTAATAATGTCCTCAGAGTAGTGTTGTGGTGGCTGTGTTGTGTAATAATGTCCTCAGAGTAGTGTTGTGGTGGCGGTGTTGTGTAATAATGTCCTCAGAGTAGTGTTGTGGTGGCGGTGTTGTGTAATAATGTCCTCAGAGTAGTGTTGTGGTGGCTGTGTTGTGTAATAATGTCCTCAGAGTAGTGTTGTGGTGGCTGTGTTGTGTAATAATGTCCTCAGAGTAGTGTTGTGGTGGCTGTGTTGTGTAATAATGTCCTCAGAGTAGTGTTGTGGTGGCTGTGTTGTGTAATAATGTCCTCAGAGTAGTGTTGTGGTGGCTGTGTTGTGTAATAATGTCCTCAGAGTAGTGTTGTGGTGGCTGTGTTGTGTAATAATGTCCTCAGAGTAGTGTTGTGGTGGCGGTGTTGTGTAATAATGTCCTCAGAGTAGTGTTGTGGTGGCTGTGTTGTGTAATAATGTCCTCAGAGTAGTGTTGTGGTGGCTGTGTTGTGTAATAATGTCCTCAGAGTTGTTTTGTGGTAGCGGTGTTGTGTGAAAATGTCCTCAGAGTCGTGTTGTGGTGGCGATGTTGTGTAACAATGTCCTCAGAGTAATGTTGTTGTGGCGGTGTTGTATAACAATGTCCTCAGAGTCAGTGTTGTGGTGGCTGTGTTGTGTAATAATGTCCTCAGAGTAAGTGTTGTGGTGGCGCTGTTGTATAACAATGTCCTCAGAGTAGTGGTTGTGGTGGCTGTGTTGTGTAATAATGTCCTCAGAGGTCGTGTTGTGGTGGCTGTGTTGTGTAATAATGTCCTCAGAGTAGTGTTGTGGTGCTGTGTGTGTAATAATGTCCTCAGAGTAGTGTTGTGGTGGCTGTGTTGTGTAATAATGTCCTCAGAGTTGTTTTGTGGTAGCGGTGTTGTGTAAAATGTCCTCAGAGTAGTGTTGTGGTGGCGGTGTTGTGTAAATGTCCTCAGAGTAGTGTTGTGGTAGCGGTGTTGTGTAATAATGTCCTCAGAGTAGTGTTGTGGTGGCGGTGTTGTGTGAAAATGTCCTCAGAGTAGTGTTGTGGTGGCTGTGTTGTGTAATAATGTCCTCAGAGTAGTGTTGTGGTGGCGCTGTTGTGTAACAATGTCCTCAGAGTAATGTTGTTGTGGCGGTGTTGTATAACAATGTCCTCAGAGTAGTGTTGTGGTGGCTGTGTTGTGTAATAATGTCCTCAGAGTAGTGTTGTGGTGGCTGTGTTGTGTAATAATGTCCTCAGAGTAGTGTTGTGGTGGCTGTGTTGTGTAATAATGTCCTCAGAGTAGTGTTGTGGTGGCTGTGTTGTGTAATAATGTCCTCAGAGTAGTGTTGTGGTGGCTGTGTTGTGTAATAATGTCCTCAGAGTAGTGTTGTGGTGGCTGTGTTGTGTAATAATGTCCTCAGAGTTGTTTTGTGGTAACGGTGTTGTGTGAAAATGTCCTCAGAGTAGTGTTGTGGTGGCGGTGTTGTGTGAAAATGTCCTCAGAGTAGTGTTGTGGTAGCGGTGTTGTGTAATAATGTCCTCAGAGTAGTGTTGTGGTGGCGGTGTTGTGTGAAAATGTCCTCAGAGTAGTGTTGTGGTGGCTGTGTTGTGTAATAATGTCCTCAGAGTAGTGTTGTGGTGGCTGTGTTGTGTAATAATGTCCTCAGAGTCGTATTGTGGTGGCGGTTTTGTGTAACAATGTCCTCAGAGTAGTGTTGTGGTAGCGGTGTTGTGTAATAATGTCCTCAGAGTAGTGTTGTGGTGGCGGTGTTGTGTAACAATGTCCTCAGAGTAGTGTTGTGGTGGCGGTGTTGTGTAATAATGTCCTCAGAGTCGTATTGTGGTGGCGGTTTTGTGTAACAATGTCCTCAGAGTAGTGTTGTGGCGGCGGTGTTGTGTAATAATGTCCTCAGAGTAGTGTTGTGGCGGCGGTGTTGTGTAATAATGTCCTCAGAGTAGTGTTGTGGCGGCGGTGTTGTGTAATAATGTCCTCAGAGTAGTGTTGTGGTGGCGGTGTTGTGTAATAATGTCCTCAGAGTAGTGTTGTGGTGGCGGTGTTGTGTAATAATGTCCTCAGAGTAGTGTTGTGGTGGCGGTGTTGTGTAATAATGTCCTCAGAGTAGTGTTGTGGTGGCTGTGTTGTGTAATAATGTCCTCAGAGTAGTGTTGTGGTGGCTGTGTTGTGTAATAATGTCCTCAGAGTAGTGTTGTGGTGGCTGTGTTGTGTAATAATGTCCTCAGAGTAGTGTTGTGGTGGCTGTGTTGTGTAATAATGTCCTCAGAGTAGTGTTGTGGTGGCTGTGTTGTGTAATAATGTCCTCAGAGTAGTGTTGTGGTGGCTGTGTTGTGTAATAATGTCCTCAGAGTAGTGTTGTGGTGGCTGTGTTGTGTAATAATGTCCTCAGAGTAGTGTTGTGGTGGCTGTGTTGTGTAATAATGTCCTCAGAGTAGTGTTGTGGTGGCTGTGTTGTGTAATAATGTCCTCAGAGTTGTTTTGTGGTAGCGGTGTTGTGTGAAAATGTCCTCAGAGTCGTGTTGTGGTGGCGATGTTGTGTAACAATGTCCTCAGAGTAATGTTGTTGTGGCGGTGTTGTATAACAATGTCCTCAGAGTAGTGTTGTGGTGGCTGTGTTGTGTAATAATGTCCTCAGAGTAGTGTTGTGGTGGCGGTGTTGTGTAAAAATGTCCTCAGAGTAGTGTTGTGGTGGCTGTGTTGTGTAATAATGTCCTCAGAGTAGTGTTGTGGTGGCTGTGTTGTGTAATAATGTCCTCAGAGTAGTGTTGTGGTGGCTGTGTTGTGTAATAATGTCCTCAGAGTAGTGTTGTGGTGGCTGTGTTGTGTAATAATGTCCTCAGAGTTGTTTTGTGGTAACGGTGTTGTGTGAAAATGTCCTCAGAGTAGTGTTGTGGTGGCGGTGTTGTGTGAAAATGTCCTCAGAGTAGTGTTGTGGTGGCGGTGTTGTGTAATAATGTCCTCAGAGTAGTGTTGTGGTGGCTGTGTTGTGTAATAATGTCCTCAGAGTAGTGTTGTGGTGGCTGTGTTGTGTAATAATGTCCTCAGAGTAGTGTTGTGGTGGCTGTGTTGTGTAACAATGTCCTCAGAGTAGTGTTGTGGTGTGGCTGTTGTGTATAACAATGTCCTCAGAGTAGTGTTGTGGTGGCTGTGTTGTGTAATAATGTCCTCAGAGTAGTGTTGTGGTGGCTGTGTTGTGTAATAATGTCCTCAGAGTAGTGTTGTGGTGGCGGTGTTGTGTAATAACAATGTCCTCAGAGTAGTGTTGTGGTGGCTGTGTTGTGTAATAATGTCCTCAGAGTAGTGTTGTGGTGGCTGTGTTGTGTAATAATGTCCTCAGAGTAGTGTTGTGGTGGCTGTGTTGTGTAATAATGTCCTCAGAGTAGTGTTGTGGTGGCTGTGTTGTGTAATAATGTCCTCAGAGTTGTTGTTGTGGTCGGTGTTGTGTAATAATGTCCTCAGAGTAGTGTTGTGGTGGCGGTGTTGTGTAATAATGTCCTCAGAGTAGTGTTGTGGTGGCGGTGTTGTGTAATAATGTCCTCAGAGTAGTGTTGTGGTGGCTGTGTTGTGTAATAATGTCCTCAGAGTCGTGTTGTGGTGGCTGTGTTGTGTAATAATGTCCTCAGAGTAGTGTTGTGGTGGCGGTGTTGTGTAATAATGTCCTCAGAGTAGTGTTGTGGTGGCTGTGTTGTGTAATAATGTCCTCAGAGTAGTGTTGTGGTGGCTGTGTTGTGTAATAATGTCCTCAGAGTCGTATTGTGGTGGCGGTTTTGTGTAACAATGTCCTCAGAGTAGTGTTGTGGTAGCGGTGTTGTGTAATAATGTCCTCAGAGTAGTGTTGTGGTGGCGGTGTTGTGTAACAATGTCCTCAGAGTAGTGTTGTGGTGGCGGTGTTGTGTAATAATGTCCTCAGAGTCGTATTGTGGTGGCGGTTTTGTGTAACAATGTCCTCAGAGTGGTGTTGTGGCGGCGGTGTTGTGTAATAATGTCCTCAGAGTAGTGTTGTGGCGGCGGTGTTGTGTAATAATGTCCTCAGAGTAGTGTTGTGGTGGCGGTGTTGTGTAATAATGTCCTCAGAGTAGTGTTGTGGTGGCTGTGTTGTGTAATAATGTCCTCAGAGTAGTGTTGTGGCGGCGGTGTTGTGTAACAATGTCCTCAGAGTCGTGTTGTGGTGGCGGTGTTGTGTAATAATGTCCTCAGAGTAGTGTTGTGGCGGCGGTGTTGTGTAATAATGTCCTCAGAGTCGTATTGTGGTGGCGGTTTTGTGTAACAATGTCCTCAGAGTAGTGTTGTGGTGGCGGTGTTGTGTAACAATGTCCTCAGAGTAGTGTTGTGGTGGCGGTGTTGTGTAATAATGTCCTCAGAGTAGTGTTGTGGTGGCGGTGTTGTGTAATAATGTCCTCAGAGTAGTGTTGTGGCGGTGTTGTGTAATAATGTCCTCAGAGTAGTGTTGTGGCGGCGGTGTTGTGTAATAATGTCCTCAGAGTAGTGTTGTGGCGGCGGTGTTGTGTAATAATGTCCTCAGAGTAGTGTTGTGGCGGCGGTGTTGTGTAATAATGTCCTCAGAGTAGTGTTGTGGTGGCGGTGTTGTGTAATAATGTCCTCAGAGTAGTGTTGTGGCGGCGGTGTTGTGTAATAATGTCCTCAGAGTAGTGTTGTGGTGGCGGTGTTGTGTAATAATGTCCTCAGAGTCATGTTGTGGTGGCGGTGTTGTGTAATAATGTCCTCAGAGTAGTGTTGTGGCGGCGGTGTTGTGTAATAATGTCCTCAGAGTCGTGTTGTGGTGGCGGTGTTGTGTAATAATGTCCTCAGAGTAGTGTTGTGGCGGCGGTGTTGTGTAATAATGTCCTCAGAGTCGTGTTGTGGTGGCGGTGTTGTGTAATAATGTCCTCAGAGTAGTGTTGTGGTGGCGTGTTGTGTAATAATGTCCTCAGAGTCGTGTTGTGGTGGCGGTGTTGTGTAATAATGTCCTCAGAGTAGTGTTGTGGTGGCGGTGTTGTGTAATAATGTCCTCAGAGTAGTATTGTGGTGGCGGTGTTGTGTAATAATGTCCTCAGTCGTGTTGTGGTGGCGCTGTTGTGGAACAATGTCCTAAGAGTCGTGTTGTGCTTTGGCAGTGGAATAGCAGTTAGCAAATTCCGGTTAATCTAGTAATTCCCCCCCCAGGCAAATGAACAGAAAGAGGAAATGCAGATGAGGGAACATCATTGTCTTTCTTTTGTTTGATAATTCCTTGTACAGGGAGGGGGAGGAGAGATAGTCTCGTGGTTCAAAGATGTTTGACTCCTAGCAGAAAGGTTCTGCGTTCATCCTTGAGCAAGATGCCCCCTCACCCCCGAGCTGATCCTAAATGATCTACAGCTCTACACAATACGATAATAAAAAGTCTCTGTAGCAGTCCCAGCCCCAGACTCTAACTGGGGCCAGGCGTGGCTGCGTAAACCAGCCACCAAACACACACACTCCACAGTCTCATTGGCTAAATAAATAACGCTACTTCTGAAGGTCTGCATGATTTGCGGCCAAACAGAAGACGTTTGGAAGCCTTGACGATCACGATGCAGCTATGGCTACCGGGGACGGGACTGTCGAGCCAACCTGTACTTCCTGCCGACGGGCGAGGCGGTGTACTTCATCGCCTGCGTGGTGGTGCTGTACCACATCGACAAGCGCACGCAGCGGCACTACCGCAAGCACACCGACTGTGTCCGCTGGTCAGTCCTCACCTTCCTCACCTTCTCGTCCTACGTAGCTATGGGGCTAGTGTGATGCTAGGCTCATTTAGTGTTAATATTGTAGCAATGTTATGGGGGTAGGTACTCGGAACATGAGCGAAAACAAAATGTTGTTGTTTTAATATTGGTCATGGACACTTATATTATATAATAATTCCACCTTTAGAAAATGCATGAATACCTCCTTAATACAACTTCGTAAATGTGAATAGTAACAGAGTAACACGTTTGGTAAATCTTTCCAATAAGAGCATATCACTTTTACTTGAAAGGGATACTTTAACTTTAAATGTAACTTTAAATATCTTGGAGATGCTACATTAGTAAATATAGTTTACACTGAGGCGTACTTCTATTTCTGGTCTTTATTGATCAGCAACAAACAACATTATATATACAGTATATATACATATAGTATATAAAATGTTTAGATCAGGACCCCTGGAACCTGCTCACATACCCTGGTCGGGATCTGCAATGTGATATACTAATATATTCACTCATTAATAGAATAGAGCAGTGATTTGACCTCATGCATTGTTTCCTGAATATATTCAACCTCCACCAATGCTATCCACCAGACAGAAGAGTATCAGGCTTAACGTTGGGAGTGAATGTGAGCGAAGGAAAGAGCGGGAAGGTCATTAGTAGCTCCAGGAAGCAGACTGAACACATTTAGGTACACAGAGTATAAGACGTACAGTTTGTTTGACATTATATGTGTATCTCAATGGGGTTTTTTTAAATCTTCTTCTCCTGTAGTCTGACGCTCCATCCAGATAAGGTGGCGCATGGCGTCGGGCCAAACGTCCGGTGTGGATAAAGACGGCAAGGTGACCATCCCCCCCGCTTGTCCACGCCAGCAGTCAGACATGATCTGCATTACCATCAATAGGATTGTTTAAAGGTGCAAAAATAAAGTGCCACCATGTTGAACTGATGTCATCACCACACATTCATCATCATATCGTGATAAATGTGTGGTGATAATGTAATTTCAAAATGGCGGTACCCCCTGTTTGAGATATAACACCGTTGCTTCTTTTGAAATTGCTTTCTGTAAGCCAAACTAAGCCGTCCGTCCCATCACCATAAAATGGTTTATTTCCTCGGCTTCACGATGACTTGTGCACCTTTAAATATATTAACATTTTAATGTCATATCTAACATTTGTGCATTATGCGTTTGTGTGTGTGTGTGTGTGCGTGTGCGTGTGTGTACGTGCGTGTGTGTGTGTGCATGTGCGTGTGTGGTGCGTGTACGTGCGTGTGTACGTGCGTGTGCGTGTGTGTGTGCGTGTGTGTACGTGCGTGTGCGTGTGGTGTGTGTGTGTAAGCCCCTCCAGCCATGTGTGCACATCTGGGACTCGACCACGCTGGTCACCCTGCAGCAGATCGGCCTGGGCACCTTCGAGAGAGGGGTGGGCTCCGTGGCCTTCTCCCTGGCTGTGAGTACCCTGGGTCCCCCATACAGGATCACAACCACTGTTATTATTCACTGTTATTACTGTTATGATGAGGATGAAGGATGATGATTATTATTATTATTGTCATTATTATGTTTTTTCTGTTTACATTTTGTATGTGTAATGTTTTAATATGATTAAAAAAACATTGATTATACGATTGTTTTATGATTATACTTCAATGGCTGGACTCCCCGCCTCAACAATCAAGCCCTTACAAACGCATCCAGAACGCAGCAGCACGCCTTGTGTTCAAACCTACCTAAATTCTCCATGTAACCCCCCCCCTCTTCCCGCAACCTCCCACTGGCTCCCGGTAATCGCTCGCGTTCGATTCAAGACTCTGGTACTGACCTTCATGGCTGTCAACGGAAACCGCCCCTACCTACCTCCAAACATTAGTCCGACCCTACACCCCAGCACCGAGCACTCCGCTCAGCAACTTCTGCCAAACGACTTGGGTACCGCCTTCACTAAAAACAGCCAAACATCGCTCTTCCAAGTCCCAACTCTTCACGGTTCTGGCTCCTCAGTGGTGGAATGAGCTCCCGGCTCATGTCAGGACGGCCGAGTCGCTCGCCAGCTTCCGCAAGAGACTCAAGACCCACCTGTTCAGAGTTCACCTGGACTCTACATAACCCCCCCCCCCCCAACCTGCGTGTTTATATGTCTTGACATTTATTAATGGCACTTAGCATTGTTGTTCGTTCTCAGATGTTGTAGCATGTTTAGAATTGCACGCCTGCCCAGCTACTTATGCAGGCAACTTAGCAATTATGAAACTCGTTCTATTCGTCTCGTAAATAGGAATGCTGGAAAACAGCTCTATTCTTATCTTCAGGTACCACAGTGATATATTGCTGCCTCTACTTCAACAAAAGCGCCCTAAATGTAAATGTAAATGTAAATATAAATGGTGCTGGTGGTGATGCTGGTTGTTTTTGTTGTTGTTGTTGTGGTTATTATTATGTATTTTTGTTCTTACTATTATTATTATTATTATTATTATTATTATTATTATTGTTATTATTATCATGATTGTTTTTTTTATTATTGTTCTGATTATTATAATTATTATCATGATCATGTGTGTTGTAATCCCAGGACTCGGGAGCCTTCCTGTGTGTGATCGATGACTCCAACGAACACATGCTGTCCCTGTGGGACACCTCCAAGGGGACCAAGTACACCGAGGTCAAGTTCGTCCTCACAAGACACAGAGACACCAGCACAGCCGCTGGTCCTCTTGTGTTGCCATTACCCTTCTACACCAGAGGAAGCAGTGCATTACCTTTTCATTTCATTGCCTTATTGTTGAATAACAACACAATCATGCCGTTCAACATGTGGACTTTCTGTTCATAGGACGTTGAAAACGCAAACGAAAGCTGCAATAGAGGACATACACATACAAAAATGCACCAAAATAAATTAAATAAATATATAAAATATAAAGTTACATTTAAAAAAGTAATCCAGTAAAATAAATAAAAAAAGAGAATAATATGGATTTTTTGTTCATTGTGAAATAGGTGAATTATTTTGACTGAAAACATTTTTTAAAAGCAAAAACAAAAAATACTTTAGAACTAAAATTGTAATTTTGTGGTGGCTCTACCATAGTGGTACTTCACATTCACATCCGGAGACTTAAGAAAGTCATGTGTAAGCTGCCTTGGGCTTCCTGCTGTGTAACAGCTGCCAGCCTGACATACTGTCTTACAGTCACAGAGCCACCGGACAACTATTAGCATGTATTTATGTATTTGCGGCTATGGAGGCCGACACCCACAATCCCCAAATGGCTGTGCAGGCTCTTCTTGCATGAAGCGATAGGCTAGCATCACCAGCACTGCACACACACAGAGAGTTAACCTTTAGCTTTCCTAGAGACTTACTAACATCCCCAGAAACAATTTAAGTTTGGTGGCCACGGTGTCTCTGTCAATATTTCTTTGCCGACAAATGTGATCGCCGGTATCCGTGTATGTATATGTGTCCGTGTGTGCGAGTGTGTCCGTGTGTCTGTGTGTGTGTGTGAGTGTGTGTGTCCATGTGTGTGAGTGTAAGTAAATATGCTGGTGCCGCAGAGACGTGGGCGTTGACGCTAAGCCTATAGCATATCTTTGGTCGACATTTACTCTTGTATAAGCCTATATGCTCACAGTTACTCAGCCTCGACGGACAGTTCCATTATGGTGGTCCGGGGGTGGTTGTCCTAACTGCCCACACTATGTAAACATATGGTTTGGTCCAACAGCAGCAACATAATTATTCGCCCCCCCCTCCCCTTTTGCCGTAGACGTGGAACGGTCCATATTCCACACTATTGCGCAGACATGAATGAGACTTTTGTAGCAGAACCGCTGCCTTTCCACCGGCGTCCTGACGCTGACAGTGTGTGTGTGTGTGTGTGTGTGTGTGTGTGTGTGTGTGTGTGTGTGTGTGCAATCACAGCTAAATTATTAGCATTTTACAGGCTCTCCCAATAACACTGAAGTTAGCTGTTTTAGAATTGCATTTATGTGGCTTTGCAAATATGCATGTGTACACATACCTTTAAACTATGTCTTATTTATGTGTGTTTGTGTGTATATGTGTGTGTTTGTTTGTGTGTGTGTGTTTGTGTTTGTGTGCGTGTACACAAATGTGTGTGATACATGTGTGCGCGTATGTGCGCACTTGCGCGTGTGTGCATGTGTGCTTGCATGCATGTCTGTGTGTGTATGCGTGTGTGTGTGTGTTTGTGTGTGTGTGCATGCATGTGTGTGTGTGTGTGTGTGTGTGTGTGTGTGTGTGTGTGTGCATGCTGCTGTCTCCCAGAGCACCAACGAGGCGGTGTTCGCCGTGGAGTTCAACCCCAGCGATGGCAGCAACATCATCACCTGTGGGAAGTCTCACGTGTACTTCTGGACTCTGACCGGCGGGCAGCTCACCAAGAAGCAAGGCATCTTTGGGGTACGAACCGCACTCACCCAAAAACATGCTTTTAGCTCCGCCCCCTGGCCAGTTTCTATACATTCATTGGCTGATCGAATTTAGGGCTGAACCATCCCATTTCAATATTGTTGAAATGCAATTTGGCCAAGTGCAACATCGAAGTTGCAGAGCTGCAATTGTTGGATCAGGGTCAAATTATTAAACATGTTTGTTTGGTACAGCCCAACAAATGTCACATCACACGTTTTTTCAGTGAAAAAGAAAATTGTGATGCGAAAATTATCATTCTCACATCATTTTGTGGCTATGATTTAGGATATGATTTTTTTTTTGCCGTGTCGTTAACCATAGGTGAATTAATTTCTAACTGCTAACTGCAACAAAAAGCTGGAAAGGGGCTCCGGCGCAACAATGCGGATTCCGTCCTGCCATGGAAACAGTGGACCAGCTCTTTACCCTCGCAGGGTTGTTGGGGGGGCATGGAGTTTGCCATCCAGTCTACATGTGCTTTGTGGACTTGGAGAAGGCTTATGACCGTGTCCCCGGGGAATCATGTGGGGGGAACTACGGGAGTATGGGTACCGGGGCCGTTGGTACGTGCCATTCGGTCCCTGTACGAACAAAGTGCGAGCTGTGTCCGTATTCTCGGCACAAAGTCAAGCACGTTCTCAGTGGGTGTTGGACTCCGCCAAGGTTGTCCCTTGTCACCGGTTCTGTTCGTGATCTTCATGGACAGAATCTCAAGGCGCAGCCGAGGTGAGGAGAGTGTCCGGTTTGGGGACCTCAGAATTGCATCTCTGCTCTTTGCAGATGATGTGGTTCTGTTGGCTACATCAGACCGTGACCTCCAGCATGCACTGGGGCGGTTTGCAGCCGAGTGTGAAGCTGGTCGGGTATGCTTCTATTTCTGGTCTTTATTGATCAGCAACAAACAACATTATATATACAGTATATATACATATAGTATAGAAAATGTTTAGATCAGGACCCCTGGAACCTGCTCACATACCCTGGTCGGGATCTGCAATGTGATATACTAATATATTCACTCATTAATAGAATAGAGAAGTGATTTGACCTCATGCATTGTTTCCTGAATATATTCAACCTCCACCAATGCTATCCACCAGACAGAAGAGTATCAGGCTTAACGTTGGGAGTGAATGTGAGCGAAGGAAAGAGCGGGAAGGTCATTAGTAGCTCCAGGAAGCAGACTGAACACATTTAGGTACACAGAGTATAAGACGTACAGTTTGTTTGACATTATATGTGTATCTCAATGGGTTTTTTTAAATCTTCTTCTCCTGTAGTCTGACGCTCCATCCAGATAAGGTGCGCATGGCGTCGGGCCAAACGTCCGGTGTGGATAAAGACGGCAAGGTGACCATCCCCCCCGCTTGTCCACGCCAGCAGTCAGACATGATCTGCATTACCATCAATAGGATTGTTTAAAGGTGCAAAATAAGTGCCACCATGTTGAACTGATGTCATCACCACACATTCATCATCATATCGTGATAAATGTGTGGTGATAATGTAATTTCAAAATGGCGGTACCCCTGTTTGAGATATAACACCGTTGCTCTTTTGAAATTGCTTTCTGTAAGCCAAACTAAGCCGTCCGTCCCATCACCATAAAATGGTTTATTTCCTCGCTTCACGATGACTTGTGCACCTTTAAATATATTAACATTTTAATGTCATATCTAACATTTGTGCATTATGCGTTTGTGTGGTGTGTGTGTGTGCGTGTGCGTGTGTGTGTACGTGCGTGTGTGTGTGTGTGTGCGTGTGTGTGTGTGTACGTGCGTGTGCGTGTGTGTGTGTGTGTGCGTGTGTGTACGTGCGTGTGCGTGTGTGTGTGTGTGTAAGCCCCTCCAGCCATGTGTGCACATCTGGGACTCGACCACGCTGGTCACCCTGCAGCAGATCGGCCTGGGCACCTTCGAGAGAGGGGTGGGCTCCGTGGCCTTCTCCCTGGCTGTGAGTACCCTGGGTCCCCCATACAGGATCACCACCACTGTTATTATTCACTGTTATTACTGTTATGATGAGGATGAGGATGATGATGATGATTATTATTGTCATTATTATGTTTTTTCTGTTACATTTTGTATGTGTAATGTTTTAATATGATTAAAAAAACATTGATTATACGATTGTTTTATGATTATACTTTATGATGAGGATGGCTGGACTCCCCGCCTCAACAATCAAGCCCTTACAACGCATCCAGAACGCAGCAGCACGCCTTGTGTTCAACCTACCTAAATTCTCCCATGTAACCCCCCTCTTCCGCAACCTCCACTGGCTCCCGGTAATCGCTCGCGTTCGATTCAAGACACTGGTACTGACTTTCATGGCTGTCAACGGAACCGCCCCTACCTACCTCCAAACATTAGTCCGACCCTACGCCCCAGCCCGAGCACTCCGCTCAGCAACTTCTGCCAAACGACTGGTACCACCTTCACTAAAAACAGCCAAACATCGCTCTTCCAAGTCCCAACTCTTCACGGTTCTGGCTCCTCAGTGGTGGAATGAGCTCCCGGCTCATGTCAGGACGGCCGAGTCGCTCGCCAGCTTCCGCAAGAGACTCAAGACCCACCTGTTCAGAGTTCACCTGGACTCTACATAACCCCCCCTAGCACTAACCTGCGTGTTTATATGTCTTAACATTTATTAATGGCACTTAGCATTGTTGTTCGTTCTCAGATGTTGTATCATGCTTAGAATTGCACGCCTGCCCAGCTACTTATGCAGGCAACTTAGCAATTATGAAACTCGTTCTATTCGTCTCGTAAATATGAATGCTGGAAAACATCTCTATTCTTATCTTCAGGTACCACAGTGATATATTGCTGCCTCTACTTCAACAAAAGCGCCCTAAATGTAAATGTAAATGTAAATATAAATGGTGCTGGTGGTGATGCTGGTTGTTTTTGTTGTTGTTGTTGTGGTTATTATTATGTATTTTTGTTCTTACTATTATTATTATTATTATTATTATTATTATTATTGTTATTATTATCATGATTGTTTTTTTTTATTATTGTTCTGATTATTATAATTATTATCATGATCATGTGTGTTGTAATCCCAGGACTCGGGAGCCTTCCTGTGTGTGATCGATGACTCCAACGAACACATGCTGTCCCTGTGGGACACCTCCAAGGGGACCAAGTACACCGAGGTCAAGGTTCGTCCTCACAAGACACAGAGACACCAGCACAGCCGCTGGTCCTCTTGTGTTGCCATTACCCTTCTACACCAGAGGAAGCAGTGCATTACCTTTTCATTTCATTGCCTTATTGTTGAATAACAACACCAATCAATGCCGTTCAACATGTGGACTTTCTGTTCATAGGACGTTGAAAACGCAAACGAAAGCTGCAATAGAGGACATACACATACAAAAATGCACCAAAATAAATTAAATAAATATATAAAATATAAAGTTACATTTAAAAAAGTAATCCAGTAAAATAAATAAAAAAGAGAATAATATGGATTTTTTGTTCATTGTGAAATAGGTGAATTATTTTGACTGAGAACATTTTTAAAAAGCAAAAACAAAAAATACTTTAGAACTAAAATTGTAATTTTGTGGTGGCTCTACCATAGTGGTACTTCACATTCACATCCGGAGACTTAAGAAAGTCATGTGTAAGCTGCCTTGGGCTTCCTGCTGTGTAACAGCTGCCAGCCTGACATACTGTCTTACAGTCACAGAGCCACCGGACAACTATTAGCATGTATTTATGTATTTGCGGCTATGGAGGCCGACACCCACAATCCCCAAATGGCTGTGCAGGCTCTTCTTGCATGAAGCGATAGGCTAGCATCACCAGCACTGCACACACACACAGAGAGTTAACCTTTAGCTTTCCTAGAGACTTACTAACATCCCCAGAAACAATTTAAGTTTGGTGGCCACGGTGTCTCTGTCAATATTTCTTTGCCGACAAATGTGATCGCCGGTATCCGTGTATGTATATGTGTCCGTGTGTGCGAGTGTGTCCGTGTGTCTGTGTGTGTGTGTGAGTGTGTGTGTCCATGTGTGTGAGTGTAAGTAAATATGCTGGTGCCGCAGAGACGTGGGCGTTGACGCTAAGCCTATAGCATATCTTTGGTCGACATTTACTCTTGTATAAGCCTATATGCTCACAGTTACTCAGCCTCGACGGACAGTTCCATTATGGTGGTCCGGGGGTGGTTGTCCTAACTGCCCACACTATGTAAACATATGGTTTGGTCCAACAGCAGCAACATAATTATTCGCCCCCCCCCTCCCCTTTTGCCGTAGACGTGGAACGGTCCATATTCCACACTATTGCGCAGACATGAATGAGACTTTTGTAGCAGAACCGCTGCCTTTCCACCGGCGTCCTGACGCTGACAGTGTGTGTGTGTGTGTGTGTGTGTGTGTGTGTGTGTGTGTGTGTGTGTGTGTGCAATCACAGCTAAATTATTAGCATTTTACAGGCTCTCCCAATAACACTGAAGTTAGCTGTTTTAGAATTGCATTTAAGATTGCTGCCACAGGAACAGATGTGGCTTTGCAAATATGCATGTGTACACATACATTTAAACTATGTCTTATTTATGTGTGTTTGTGTGTATATGTGTGTGTTTGTTTGTGTGTGTGTTTGTGTTTGTGTGCGTGTACACAAATGTGTGTGATACATGCGTGCGCGTATGTGCGCACTTGCGCGTGTGTGCATGTGTGCGTGCATGCGTGTCTGTGTGTGTGTATGCGTGTGTGTGTGTTTGTGTGTGTGTGCATGCATGTGTGTGTGTGTGTGTGTGTGTGTGTGTGTGTGTGTGTGTGTGTGTGTGTGTGTGCATGCTGCTGTCTCCCAGAGCACCAACGAGGCGGTGTTCGCCGTGGAGTTCAACCCCAGCGATGGCAGCAACATCATCACCTGTGGGAAGTCTCACGTGTACTTCTGGACTCTGAGCGGCGGGCAGCTCACCAAGAAGCAAGGCATCTTTGGGGTACGACCGCACTCACCCAAAAACATGCTTTTAGCTCCGCCCCCTGGCCAGTTTCTATACATTCATTGGCTGATGAATTTAGGGCTGAACCACCCATTTAAATATTGTTGAAATTGCAATTTGGCCAAGTGCAACATCGAAGTTGCAGGAGCTGCAATTGTTGGATCAGGGTCAAATTATTAAACATGTTTGTTTGGTACAGACCCCAACAAATGTCACATCACACGTTTTTTTCAGTGAAAATGAAAATTGTGATGCGAAAATTATCATTCTCACATAATTTTTGTGGCTATGATTTGGATATGATTTTTTTTTTGCCGTGTCGTTAACCATAGGTGAATTTAATTTCTAACTGCTAACTGCAACAAAAAGCTGGAAAGGAGGCTCCGGCCAATTGTCGAACCTCAGCTTCAGGAGGAACAATGCGGATTCCGTCCTGGCCGTGGAACAGTGGACCAGCTCTTTACCCTCGCAGGGTTGTTGGGGGGAACATGGGAGTTTGCCCATCCAGTCTACATGTGCTTTGTGGACTTGGAGAAGGCCTATGACCGTGTCCCCCGGGGAATCATGTGGGGGGTACTACGGGAGTATGGGGTACCGGGGCCGTTGGTACGTGCCATTCGGTCCCTGTATGAGCAAAGTGCGAGCTGCGTCCGTATTCTCGGCACAAAGTCAAGCACGTTCTCAGTGGGTGTTGGACTCCGCCATGGTTGTCCCTTGTCACCGTTCAGTTGTTCGTGATCTTCATGGACAGAATCTCAAGGTGCAGCCGAGGTGAGGAGAGTTTCCGGTTTGGGGACCTCAGAATTGCATCTCTGCTCTTTGCAGATGATCTGGTTCTGTTGGCTACATCAGACCGTGACCTCCAGCATGCACTGGGGCGGTTTACAGCCGAGTGTGAAGCGGTCGGGATGAGAGTCAGCACCTCCAAGTCTGAGGCCATGGTTCTCTGCCGGAAAACGGTGGAGTGTTCCCTCCGGGTTGGGAGTGAGTTGCTGCCTCAAGCGAAGGAGTTCAAGTATCTCTGGGTCTTGTTCACAAGTGAGGGCAAAATGGAGCGGGAGATGGACAGACGGATTGGTGGTCTGCAGTAATGCGGGCGCTGTACCGGTCCATTGTGGTACAGGTCCATCTACGTTCCAACCCTCACCTATGGTCACGAGCTTTGGGTAGTGACCGAAAGAATGAGATCGCGGATACAAGCGGCCGAAATGAGTTTCCTCCGCAGGGTGGCTGGGCTCAGCCTTAGAGATAGGGTGAGGAGCTCAGACATCTGGAGGGAGCTCGGAGTAGAGCCGCTGCTCCTCCGCATCGAAAGGAGTCAGCTGAGGTGGTTCGGGCATCTGATTAGGATGCCCCCCGGGCGCCTCCCCTTAGAGTTTTTCCGGGCACGTCCAACTGGGAGGAGACCCCGGGGCAGACCCAGAACCCGCTGCAGGGATTATATATCTCGTCTGGCCTGGGAACACCTCGGGACCCCCCAGGAGGAACTGGAGAGTGTGGCTGGGGAGAAGGAAGCCTGGGGGGCCCTGCTTAGCCGGCCCCGGATAAGCGGACGAGAATGGATGGATGGATGGAACTGGAACAAAAAAACATTTATTTTAAAAGGGATAGAAGAGTATTACAGGTGTTTGGATTGCCTTTCCTTTAATGTGTGTGTGTGTGTGTGTGTGTGTGTGTGTGTGTGTGTGTGTGTGTGTGTGTGTGTGTGTGTGTGTGTGTGTGTGTGTGTGTGTGTGTGTAGAAGGGGGTTAGCGTCACTATCATATCATAGTTCATGATCTCGCTCCCTCCAGCCACCGGAACACAATTTTTCTAAACACAAATCAACTTGTTTCTTTCTCTTCTTTTTTCCGTGTCTGTTGTCATCGTCTTCGTCTTGGAGCAGAAGTACAAGAAGCCCAAGTTCATCCAGTGCTTCATCTTCAGCCTGACGGGGGACATCCTCACCGGCGACTCGGAGGGCAACATCATGACGTGGGGGAAGTCCGCCGCCGATATCAAGACCCTGGGGAAAGGAGCCAAAGGTAAAGTCGCTCACCGCCACCGCCGCCACCCCCCCCCGCGCAGTTCCTCAGAGTGGTACGGTCTTCTGTTGGAGGGCGTGAAGGGAGACGTGCAGATCCACTCTCAACAAAGACAGAGTAAACATTAAAACAGGTCGGAGGAAACAAATAAAATAGGCACCGGGTCCAAGGTGAATGAGGTCAATGTCAGTGTCCCAACATGCAACGGACCGACAGACAACCAGGAAGGAAAACTCTTTTCACAATGGAGACATGAGAGAGACATATAGGGACGGATATGTATTTACAGTGTATATGTAGATATAGATATATATATATAGGTCTGTCAATCATGATGAATCACATGATTTTCCATAGTTAATTGCAAATTAATCACACATTTTCTATCTGTTTACAATGTACTGTAAAGGGACATTTCTAACTTTTTATCAACATGGAAGTGCATAGTATATGCTTGCTTTATGAAAATGTATGTACATTTATTATTATTTGAGATCAATTAACAACACAAACAAACAATTATTGTCCAGAAACTTCCACAGGTACTGCATTTTACTTAAGAAATATCAAATCATAACATGGCAAACTCAAGCCGGCCTAAACTTGACATTACTCAGTAATATGATGTATGAAGCAGGTATCTGACAGAAGGTAGCGTGTCTGACCCTAAACCCAAATCACAGCTCAGTGTACAACAGGTACATGGGCCAGATGCATTTTCCATTACCTCAGTGACCCAGCTCGGCACATTACGTAACGCGCCGACCAACCGATTCGCAGCACAGCCTAAATAGACAGAATGTTTCATCTTTGGGTGAATATGTGTGTTTTAAACTTGCTGTACTCGAGAACACAACGCCTGACCATAACATGTTTTTTTATCGCGATATTACTGCACATATAACATATCTATCTATCTATCTATCTATCTATCTATCTATCTATCTAAGCTTCCACTGAATGTAGTGTGATTGTCCTGACGCCTACACCTTGACACCTTCCCCTTGCAGAGACCTTCCAGATCATGCGGCAGACCAAGGCCCACGAGGGCAGCGTCTTTACACTGTGTGGCCTGCAGGGCGGCGCTCTGCTCAGCGGCGGCGGCAAGGACCGCAAGATCATCCGCTGGAGTGCGGACCTGGCGCCGGAGAGAGAGTGTGAGGTGAGGGGTTTGTGTGTGTGTGTGTGTGTGTGTGTGTGTGTGTGTGTTGTGTGTGTGTGGTGTGTGTGTGTGTGTGTGTGTGTTTAAGTGTACCGCTGTGTTTCTAACAGCTGTGGAGCTCTTTTTGAGCACCAAAATCTATTTTAACTTGAGTTTTAAAAACTTTGTTCGCACTAGATCCCTGAGCAGTTCGGAGCGGTCCGTACCATTGCGGATGTGGACGGGGAGGAGCTGCTAGTTGGTACCCCCCCCCCACACACACACCCCTTGCGGGCACCGCTGGCCTAGATGGTAACTAACATCTAGCTATGGTACGGCGGGTCTGACCTTGAGCTTGGTACAAGGGTACTGGAAGAGGTGGACTTTGCAGAAGTCGTCGGCCACCGCCACCATCCTCTCGCTGTGGGAGCGACACAGAGCGTTGATGTCGGTCCCGTCCACACACACACACACACCACACGCACAGCACGCACACACACACACACACACACACACACACACACACACACACACACACACACACACACACACGTGGAAGGATTTAATATATTTTCACATATTGCTTCAATGACATCTACTCAAGTCCTTGTCATTGATCAGAATACATCTCACAGTACGTCTAACCTTCCAGCACTTTGGGTTCGAGAAATGCGCTCAATAAATTAGAATTATTATTATTATTATTATTATTATTATTATTATTATTATTATTATTGATCAAAAAGTGAGGCGACTCAAAACAAGCAAATCACGCAGTCTGAGAAGTAAGAGGAGGGGGCACTTTGAGCACTTTGATGCCCTATGTCTGTATGTCTGTCATTAGATTTTCTCAACAACCGTTCTTCCGATCGACTGTGATCGGACGTGTCGAGTGTGAAGTGGTTCGGGTGAACGGTTCTCGGGTCAGCAGGTCAAGCACCAACCACCTGTTGTTACAATGTTGTTGTTGTTTTAATTATGTTAGAGAGGGAAAAGACAGGAAGAGGACAGACCACAGGACAGGGTTGAACAACAGCATCGTTGTCTGTGGTGACACAACATAGCTTATAAAAAAAAAAAAGTTGTTTCTTCAGATTCAATCTAGCAGTTGGTTGCTCGACTACCAGCCTACCCAGTGGACTGTACCAACTGGTAAACTGATCTAGTCAGCATACTATCTAGGTGGACACTCCCACTTGTGATGTCACTTTCGTCACAATTACAATTTTTGTCACATGACAATTTTTAAATGGCTTGTAATGACTACTCACACTCCCACCTGGTGTTATAACACAAGACAGGAAGCAGAGGTAGGGCTGATGACTAATTGATGAATGAATAGAAATATCGAAAACGCTAAACGGCCAAGTACAATAGGTCCCCTTTAAATGGAATCAAAGAAGTGTAAATATAGTCAACAGGTTGTTGTTGCTCACCTGCCAGTGCTGAGACCCACCGAGACCACTGAGCCGTTGGGACAGAAATCTGCACACAAGCCGTACTCCTAGGAGACACACACACACACACACACACACACACACACACACACACACACAACACATCAACACACTGTGGCTGTGTGTGTGTGTGTGTGTGTGTGTGTGTGTGTGTGTGTGTGTGTGTGTGTGTGTGCGTGTGTGCGTGCGCTACCTCCAGTGACGTGCACCAGTCCAGCTTGTGTTCCTCGGTGTTCCACAGACACACCTGTCTGTCGTGTCCACAGGTGAGGAAGACGTTCTGCGAGGGGTGTGTGGCCAGGCCCCACATCTCATCCATGTGACCCTATCACACACACACACACACACACACACACACACACACACACACACACACACACACACACACACACACACACACACACACACACACACACACATGCACACACTGATGATGATATAATATAAGCCTACAATTACTGCAATAGCAGCTTTTAAACCTGTGATGTGCCTGAAAAAGCAGTGTTATTTGCCTTCTGCCCACTAGATGGCAGAAACACTGGGATTCTGAAGGGATTCTCCTGCTAACAGACCTCCTCCTATTGAAGGGACATGGAGTGAAGCATCTCTTTGATGCACCTCTCAGTCTTCAAAGCTCATTGTGTGCGTGAGTGTTTTCATACCTGCACAATGGCCACAAAGCCCTCTGAGAAGGTGCCCCTGAGGATAGCGTTGCGGGTTGTACCATACATTGCCTCCCCCACACACCACACACACACACACACACACACACACACACACACACCCGGGGAGTCGCAGATGCATTATATGCTGAGCATGCATGACATGCTTCTATTAATACTATTAATCCAGTCAGTGTGCATACATCTACAGATGCTTCTGGACACATCTTCAGGTATGTTCCTGGAATCCTTGGGTGTTTCGGGTCTTTCAATATCATACACCCTCCTCCAGGTGACCCAGCCGGGGCTGGTCAGACCCCAGCTTGTGTCTAGATGGCTATCTATGCCTTCCATACCTCTCTCTTTTGAGCCACAGTCATCTTGAGGCCCTCTCTGCTGCATGCCCAAATTGCTGAAGGCTCTGGCTAAAGAACGGGCTGTGAATCCTCTACATCCAACCTCCATAACTAATACTACTAATCAATTAATGTTGTGCTATTAATTAGAAATCAATTTATATTTATTTTTCATAATAGGTAATGTGGAAGAAAGTAACAAATGCATAGCCAGCCAGTCCCAGTAAATGGTTACCTTAAAATAAAATTAAAGCACTAGTTTAGGACAACTAGCCTATTTGAAGAGCAATGGGTTGCTTAACACATGTACATACAGATACATAACACATCAAAACATGATTGTTGTGGAAATGTAAAATAAGAAATCAAAGTATGCAGACAAACAGTCTGCAATTCCTTAACTCTCATATTGACATGTTTTTTCAACCATAGCCAATGTACTACAATGGCATGAAAGAATTCCTGAAACGTAGTTATGGTTTGTGGTTTTGGTGAGCGGTGTGTGCCATCCCTAGTCTTTCAGTGGCCCCATCTGGGCACCCTTATGAAACATTTCTGTGGGTGCCACTGACTGCAGCAGTCGACATGACTTGACTCGAGTCAGACTCGAGTTGCAAATTTGAGGACTTGAGACTCGTTTGACTAACGTTGATCAAAGACACGACTTGACTTTGACTAGGTATTCGTGACTTGAGATTTGACTTGGATGGAAGGGATGGATTCGAAATGACTTGGGAATGAAATGGGAATTACTTTTATTTCTTTTTTTCAAGATATTTTTCAAGATATTGAGAAGTCACATTTTGAGAATTTTGTGTAATGCGCACAAACCTGGTACATTAGAACTGGACATGCCCAATTCTCACCGTAGTAACTTGTGACTTGCTTGTGACTTGAATGTTAAGACTTGTACTTTCCATGTGCAAGTCTTAACCTGTGGCTTACTCCCACCTCTGGGTCACTGTGCTGAGATGCAGCCTTATATATCAACAAATTGATACAATATATATTATAAGATTATCAAAATCCAAGATGATATTTCATCTCATAATATATTATCAGTATTCCTTACATATAATAGAAATCTGTACATTTTGGTAATGGTGGAAAAGTCCCTGACTCTTACAATGCACACATCCACTTAGAGATCATGGAGATTTTGAGAGGCGAGAGGTTCAAGATGTGTCTTATTATGGAATTATGAAATGTACACGCATCAGAATTGTTTTAGGTGACTTACTTGCCATGCACACTGTTCATTGTCTTTAAGGAGGTTATTTTATTTGTCATATAAGACACAGATGCCATAAATGAGTTTTTATTTATTGTCATGTATTTATGGTTCTGTTTTTGTGCTTCAGGCCCCCAGCCTGATGTACGACGGCCACGGGAGTCACGTGACCAACGTGTGCTTCACACACAGCGACGCCCACCTGCTGTCCATGGGGGGCAAGGACACCTGCATCCTCCAGTGGAGGGTGGTGGGCGCCGGGGGAGGAGGAGGGAGTCGTGAGAGGCTGGCTTCGCCCTCCACCTCCACCAGCTCCCCGGAACCGACCACGAGCTGAGGAGAAGGAAATGCCTTTAGTGATGGACTTTAGGTGGTGTCTCTTCTGAGGTGTTATAAACGCTTCGTCCACTAGGGGGCGACATAAGCATTGTATTTTTCTAGATCGCTGACGACTCGATCCAACGCTGGGCAAAGCATTGCCACGTTTGGCCATGTCGTTGGGAATGTTGCCAACAAGAAACGCATAATTATGCTGTACTCTACAGCTTTACCAAGAAACAGTTTACCAAGATTGACCAAAAACAGTTTACCAAGGCTGCCAGAATCTGTTGATCTTCTAGTAGGCTATGTACCACAAGGCAGATGTTGTAATGCAATATACTATGATACATGGCGACTGCTGTTGTAGGCCTATGTTGAGGTTATTGTGTGTGGTATTTACGGTATTGCAACTGTTCATACATTGTAGTCATTACAGAGTTAAACTTCTGACCACAAACACCAACTAAATATAGATTTAGTATTGAGGGTGTGGTTTTGACAATGTACAATTCTCAAACAAATGTTCTTAATGTTTACTGTGTGTGTGTGTGTGTGTGTGTGTATTCAAGTGCATCAAATAGAACACATTGCAGAAGGAGAAGTGAGAGATTCCAGTGAACCGTGCCTGCTAAGTTCTGCGTGATATGTTTTAAACATTGGATTTATTTAGTCATTTCTGTCCAGTATATCGGAAAGATCATTTGAGAAGTGACAGAAGTATGAAGCTGTACAGTAGAGGATCCTATGTAGTTTTACTCGCTACAGAAGAAGGAAAGGAAATACATATAGGCCTACAGAGAGAACAACAGAGTATATAAGATGTAAAGAATTCCTTCGGCCTAGAGACGATAGGATGCCCTGGTGAAGCATATTTTGTACAATCATGTTCATTCTGTCATGCTACATTCAAAAATAACATTCCATTGTGCATTTGTATTTCTATGTATGTGATTATTCTGTTTAATAGCAAACTAGCCTAACAAAGTGAGTGATGGTACGTTTGGATCTATACTGTGCGTACCTTTTGCATTGATTATCATAAGAAATAACTGCATTTTGTCGACATCTCATCTATAAGCGATGGTTTGTGTGATTGTGACAAAACCAATTGGATCTCAGATATCAATAAAACGCGGTGAAGATTGGCTCGTTTATTTGCACTTGTTGTCTGTTGGGTGTTGTTTTTGCTCGTTTCGAGGAATCTTTTTATCCGTTTTAAACAGACATTTAAACAATACAACAAACACAGGACATGACAAGGTGTCTGTGGTAGAAGAAAACAAACACCAAAAAACTAACCCCATGTTGGTCATGGTCACAAAATAAATGAAATGAAAACAATAAGTAAATAAAGTTGCCGATGATAGCTATTAGAATAGTTATGATTAAAGTGAGTGGAATGGAAAATTATGAGCTTTTTGATGATTTGCTGGGCTGTAATGGATGTAGTGTGTCGCTAGGGGGCAGCACTGGTCCACGTTTCAGTCGGGTTTTCGGCGCTCTGGTTCTCGTCGACGAGAAGCACAATCCGATATTCTTTGTATGCAAAATGACTGCAAAAACATAAAAGGACTAAATCACTTGTATAAACTAACTAGCGCATGAGGACGTTTTGCTCGAGTGAAATATACGTTAATTACATATATTATATGCGGCGTCTGTGTGCGAAGTCCCCTCTGTGTTGTGCTGCTTTCTGATTGTATCTTCTGTTATTTGAGGAATAACATATTTAAAGAACAGTTCACATTTTTGTGCTTCTTCAAAAACAACAACCTTATGTTGTGCATATTTGCGCCGTATGTTATTGTCTATTAAAACCACCTTTTTTTTTTTTACAACTTTGAACATCCGCGTACGTGCATATGTGTCTTATATATATATTATTATATATATTATTATTATACATATATTCTTTTTATTTTATTTGACTAGATGCATTATTTTGGCGGGTGTCGGAGATTGCCGACGCTTTACTCCGAAGATGACGTTTCACGGGCGAGTGGGGTGTGTGTGTGTGTGTATGTGTGTGTGCCGAGCGCGCGGAGGTGAAGAAGAGGAGGATGAAGCTGGGAGCGGAGGATGGGATGAAGAGTGGAGTAAGAGAGACAGGCTAGCAATCGAGGGCTGTGGTGTGTATGCGTGTGTGTGTGTATGTGTGTGAATGCGTGAGTGGTGGTGGTGGTGGGGGTGAGTGAGGAGGAAGACGAGGGAGCGAGAGAGGAGAGGAAGGTCGCCGAGCCGGAGAAGAAGAAGAAGGAGAAGAAGAAGAAGAAGAAGAAGAAGGACCGCGAGACACAAAAGACGCCGATTTTTCGGACGCGGGGACGAGAGATCGTAACGGGAAGTTTCAACTTTGAGCCGCCGAAGCGTCGGCGCAGCGCGGAGCCGGCTTTGTTCCGCGGCGGCGGCGGCGGCGCGGCGGCGGGGCTTGTCTCGCTCCACGCGGGGCTAAAGCAGCTCAGGATCGACAGCATTTTTTTTTTCCACATCAAGCGGGGAAATAATAAACCCCCGGGACGCCGTTTTTTTTTTAATCAGGGTTTACTCACTAGAGAATGGCGGCCAACATGTACCGAGTGGGAGGTAAATATGGTTAAAGTTATATATATATATATTTATATATATATATAATTTTTGTTTTTACAAGAATCCCCCCCAGAAGTAGAGTGTCGGTGAGCGGAGAGCGGGTTCGGCGGACGGGGGGTGGGGGGGGGGCTAGCTTGTTTAGCTGCTGCTGCTGCTAACGAGCGCTAAGCTAAGTCCCCATGAAAGCGGACGCTGGCCGGTTAGCTTATTAGCTTATCTTAATGCGCTGCTGCCGCTGCCGCCGCGACGCTAATTTTTTTGGTAGCTAACGCCGGGGCGACCTCGCCGCTTGATTCGGTTAGCAGGACGTGCTAACTAGCAGCCGACTGGTTCACGCAAGGGGGACGTGTAGTGTGTTGTGTTCACCGGGCTCAGTTAGTCCGGACCGTACAGGTTGTTGGATACTCTCAAGTGTTTTTAAGACGCGGCTCACCTTTACAGTGAAGTATTGTTGGCCGCTCGTCTCTCTGAGCTGGGAGCACATTTTGATACATTTCAAGAAAGTACTTGTGACAAAGTTGTGACTCTCTTTACTAGCACTTCCCAGGCAAGGTGCCCTGTTCCGGGGGGATTTTTCGGCGAGTACTCTCACCCATAACTTTAATTTAAAAAAACATACCCGACTGTACATACAGTCGCTACCTCTAACTGTACCACTATAAACAATACAGTAAGCAAACTCAAAAACACGAACGGGAACTCTGCCTGTTAGGAATACAGTCAAGGAAAGATATGACAAACTGTCCACGAACTGGCATGATAATGAGAAGCATTCGGTGTCTATTGATACGAGAAGTATGCATGAAGTGTTGAGGAGCACCGCTCAGGTCTTCGTGATGTGGATCATGTGTTCATTTTAACGCGCATTTATTGCACATGCTCGCTTTGCGTGGACCACCGTGTTTTGAATTGTGTGTGTGGGCGCGTATATGGCGTTTCTATAATGATCTACATTGTTATAGAGGCCTCCGTTAATTGAGTCCCCGGTGGCTTACGTGTCTTTCTGTAGGAATACACTTGCTCATACGACACTGGTGTTCTCACCGTCTCTTATACTATATAGTCAACAGTTATAGGCCGGTATGGTGATTTCAGCACTTATTATTATGACACATTATGGCATAATTTCAGCTCCATTTATTTTTAACTGTTGGCCGTTAACGCCATATAAATTGATGGCGTGTTCCTCCTTGCAACTGTCTCCCACCAGCAGCCATGGAGCCAAGAGCTGTGTGGCCCTCCAGCACCTGGGCTGGACGTGGGCCTTGTTGCTAGCGTGCACCCGCCCGGGTCGCCCCCACGTCAGCACCCCGTAGGCTCTGGGCGCCACACTTGCTCATTATGAGCACAATTGGCAGGCTTCCTTTTGGGGAACTTTCTTGGATTGCTTGTACCGGTGCAGTGACAGAGGTCTGTCATTGTTTTAGTGCTTGTGCTATGGATTGGAGGAAGTTCTTGCTGTCGACCCAAAAAGATACACCACACTCATCTTAAATTTGCACTGTGAGATGAATGGCTATTCATTAACCTTGCTCATTGCTGATGCAATTGCATATCCTTGTGCTTGTTGTAATGGTATTACACTTATGATATAAACATGCGTGTACTTGACACACTCCCTTACAATATTGAACTGACCCGCCTGACATGACTTTGATGTGAAGTGTTTTGGCCATGATTGAAGTAATGCAACAGGAACTGTGGACTTGGGGCAATTGCACATATTATTTGAGAGGTCACGTGTTCATTTTGGCCATCTACTTCCTCTTCAGACACTATCGAGTTGTTCACACATCGAGCAGTCATGCCCTCAATTGGGGGGGAGGGGTGGGGGCTCTTACTATTGTTTTGTCTGCAAAATATAGCCACTCTCAAAACTGGTTCAAGAGATGGGGTGGGGGTATGTCTTCTGTCATTTAACTTTGCACGGAGAACCAGCTTTTTTTTAGAGTTTTATGGCCACTGCAAATATTTGTTGAGCATTTTCCCCTTTTATTTATCAGTGCACAATATAACACTGGTGCAAACGCTGTGCATCACTGCCAAACCAAGTGCCAAGTTCCATGATGGAGTATCAACGAATTGTGCATGATTTTAAATACTGCCATTTAAGTTTGAGTTTTTTATTGGAATATGAGGGTCACTCATTATTGAAAGTTGCTGTATACTAACGTTTGTCATCAGCCAGAATGTTTGTGTCTCACTGATCCCTCGTCACGAGCAGCAGAATCAACACCATGCTGTTATTTAGAACGGTCAGAGCATCAAAATAATAATGGGCACATTGCAGTTGATTCAGTGACAATCAATCAAGAACAAAAGACAATCTGGGCCAAACAAATAAGTCGATGCTATAATTTATGCTATTTCCCATTTAAAACAACATCTGAAATATTGGAGGGGGTTTACGTTTATTTTTGGCTCGTGATTTGTATAAATGGAGGATAGCCCCACAGAAGCACGCCGCATGACGCGTTCATGACCGGTCGTTATCATACTGGGAGAAGAGTCCAAGGGTTTCCGTGTGTGTGTGGGTCGTGTGCTCCGCTCCCCCGGGTCCCTCTCCAGTCACCCTCCAGCACGCCGCGCCACTCTGGCTGCGTGCTGCGTCCACAACGGTCTCTCTAAAGCCCCATTAGCCTGCTTGCAGCATCCCGTTCTGCGGGATATTCCCTATCGTACATAATAACCGCTGTTTGTTTATGCCCCCTTAGAATAAGTAATTGTATATGCGATCGTTGGTTAAGCCCTTTAACCTTTCACCATAAGGGTGTCTTGATGGCTATATCAAATGAAGCGGCGGCGATGTCTCGTCTTTTCACCGTATGATGGCAAAGAACAGACCCAGGCAGCCTTCTGTGTTTCGTCTCTGGATCATTGATCCGCTGCCCCACGCCCCCCCCTTTCCTGTGCGTCTCCGTGGTCCTTGCAGCGTGTGGCGTAGCACTCCACCACGCTCTTTAATTTGTCCCGTTGGGCACCGACACCGCATTAACATGGCAGATGTGACGGAGATGCCATCAAACAAAAAAGGCGCGTTCGTGAGACCGGGGTGTGAGAGGAAGTGTGGCCCCGCCTGAATGCAGTTTCAGTCCCCGTCGTCGGTGGGTTTGGTACATGGGTCCATTCCCTGGTCTGCATGTGGTGTTGTATAACGGGACAGACGTGGTTGCCCCTCCACTGTGATACACACACACACACACACTCAAAGAAGCTGCTTTTCTGTAGTCCCTTTAATGATTGATTCTGATTCACATTTAATGTGTGTGATTATGATTGATTGATGATCATAGGTCAATGGGCGCTCGAGTTGATCCCATCCACTGGTCCCTGGTATATATATTTTTTGATGCATCAAACCATGACAATGAAGAAGTGGAACAAAATGATGTCTGGATGACAAATGCCCCAGGATGGAGCCAGTGGCTGACATTAGGTTGAGCAACGTGTTAAATCGGGCAATAGCCCAGTAGTGTCGTGATGTCGTCACTCTTGTCTTGGGACTTGGTCTTATGGGCTCATTTGTCGAAGTGGACAATCCAACTAGTTGACATGTTTTTTGGGCCGAGGCATCGTCGTTGCACAGTGGGCTGTGATGGGCCATCAGTCCGTATGGTTGTGGTTAAGCCCACACCCCTCAACCTAAAGCCTAAACCTACACTTTAGATGGCCTATGCTAAACCAAAAGTCTGTTGACATTATACTGTCCCTATACGGAGCGTGGTAGCATGCCATGAGGAATCTGCTTTTATTATTATTTTAGATTAATGGGAATGGTGTTGCACTGGTGACGGCTCAATCTAGTCCTGTGGTTTCTGCAGGTCCCTCTTTATGTGGCCTGAGATGGTGACGTGGCGCCATGATCTTAACCTGTCCAATTATAAAACGCACAGCCAGCCACACCCATAACCAGACAGACAGGTCACTTGGTGTTCATACAGACGTACGAGGGGTTTTGCAGTGTCTGTCCACTGTTCTTGTCTTGTCAGCCTTCCGGTCTGTTAAGTGCTCCCAATGGGAGCGTAGATATCTTTCTCTGGCGCGTGTCCTACAGGTTACTCTTTTGTACCATATTATGTCCTTCATTTTATTTATTTTTATTGAAGACTTGCTAATATATATGGATGTGCTGCTGCTGGTGTTTTTATTGGTTGTTCAGACTGGTTTGTTGCTAGTGCTGTGGGTGATTGCAGAGGCTGACGCCTTAATGACAAGAAGGCGTTTTTTTTAATTCAGCATTACTGATTTTGTGTGCTTGTTTTCCCCTCCCCTCTCTCCCTCTCTTGCAGATTACGTGTACTTTGAGAATTCATCCAGCAACCCCTACCTGATTCGCAGAATAGAAGAACTCAACAAGGTCAGTTTTTGGTTGTCTGTTTGTCTGTCCCATAAAGGGAACACCTAAAGTACCTGCAACGTTTAGTCCCAGGAACTACTTTTTAAGGAGCTAAAAGGTCCCTTCAGCCTGTTGCTGTCTCACGTTGCCACAGTCGCATGAAGATTAGGCCAATTATTCTGCTGACGTATGAAAAGGTGATGGCCATTTTTGCATGCAACTATACAACTCAACAGTAAGGTGGAAAGCATGGATATGGAGATTGGAGTCATGCTGCTGTTGATCATTATTTACTGTTTTGCAGTAATTTGAGTCAACACTGGTATATAGATGAGATGTAGTAGCAAAAATGCCCAAAATGCTAGACCTGATGGTAAGCAAACAGATTTTACGACTTATTGACCGTGAGATTGACCGTTAGATGACTGAGACAGAATTGCAGCGTCGGGCACAAAGAACAAGAAAGAATTAATTCTCCATCTGAAACCATTTCAAACAGGGTCAGAATCCTCAGAAAATTTATAAAAAAAAGTTTGCCATGAAAACCAGAAACTGCACAATGACGGATCAACGCTACTTTTCCGCACCGCTGAAACATTCTCAAACTATACTTTTCAAAAAACAGATGGGCGCCAGGTCACTCTTTGCATCAAGAGTGTGGGTGGGAAATGTAGTTTTTACTTTGACGTACCCTACCGCGGTACCACAATGTTCAAAAGTTGCCGTACAATTTCAGTTGACAAGAGCAACTGTGCCCCCCCCTCCCCCACACACACAAATGCAGCTTGGTCCAAAGCTGCCATGCTCGCGTGTTAAGTCTCTACACTCTCTTATAGACCTCACTCTTGCACGCTGCAAAGCATGAGCTCCAAGCCAACCACTGCAACCACCAATCCCACCGGCCTGCCAGGCGTGGCAGGTTAGACTGACGTGGCCACAGGAGTAGTGACAAGGCGCCGGTACCCGGAGCTTCTTATATAGCTCGGCAGTAGTGCTGGTGCATGACATGAGCGGGCCTCCCCAGTCTGTGGGATTAGGCTTGGTTTATGTAACACTTACATTGAAGGGGGGGGTGAGGGGGCACTAGGAGGACTTCATCTTTTCCAAGTACTGACGGATGCTCAGCACACTGGATGCACAGCAGCCAAACACAAAATGCATCTGTTCCGGTACGACTTCCAAGGGAACGCAATCGATTTTCCATAGAAATAATTTGAATTGTTGGTTTATTGGCCCTGTCTAAAGCTTTTTAAAGCCCAAAGCACACGGAGCGTGACTGTAGCGGGGCTGTATTTTTGGTCACTTCGTGAAGCACTCGTGATATATTTTGGACGTGGAAATTCAAAGTGTGTGTGTGTGTTGGCCGTAAATAATTAATGCGTGTTCTAGTTTGATTACACGCTAATTATGTGCTGCTTTAAGTGTGCACTATGAAATAATTGGGCTGAATCTGTCAACGTCCTTAAGAACCCACGGAAGATGTCTTGAATGTTATTTTATTCATGGCACCTTTTTTACTTTTTATACAACATTACAAAAGGATGGCAATCTTCAGCTTGAACATTCTCGCCCCTTGCAATGACAATACAGTTTGAAGTTGCTCCAGAGCTTTGGTCAAAAGGTGTCATATCAATCACCACCACTTGGGTGTAGCCACAAATTTTTGACCCTGCCCACCAGCTTTGGTGGATGATGATCAATAGATTATGGACCATTATGGCTTAAAAAATGTAATACACTTAAAGGTATAATATAATCAAAAGTATAATAACATTCATCTGAATAAATCACTTTTGAATTGCTTTGACATAACATTCATTTGTAGAATATGTCTGCATGTGCCAGAGTGTACCGGAACCTGTTAATTTTGGCAGCTATTTTAGATTTAGTCTTGGTCTTTAGACGAAAATGCTTACTAGTTTAAGTCACATTTTAGTCCTTTTTATCCTTCAAAGTTTTTGTCTAATTTTAGTCAACGACAACTCAAAACGCTTTAGTCCAGTGATAGTCGACAAAAAGTAATTACATTTTAGTCAACTTTTAGTCTAAATGTTTTCTCTCTCTTTAACTAATTAATTTGGGCTCATACAGTTGTCGAAAATTGAAATCAAGTCTAGACAGTGTAGCGTCCAATGTGTGTGGGCTTCAAATACACTCTTGGTAGGAATAAAAACTGAGGAACTCTTGGAGCACCACATTAATGCGCCTCTATTTCTTTCAACCACAATGAACACCAACGTCGCCTTTACTCCGACGTCACAAGTCTGTGCCTATTTGCTCCAGGCATTAACACTTGAACACTGTTCCATCCAGTGCCTACATACGTCCCCACATACGGAAAGAAATGTCCCCATTTCTATGCACAAAAATAGCTCACACAAAACAACCACAAGCATGGAAATGTCAGCCGCGTAAACCTCCAAACTCTCGTTCACTTGGCAGGGCTGCGCGCATGTCTGGAAATATAGGAGGAATTGTTTCTGTCCAAACGCCTCCTTTAACTTCTCCTTCATACTTTGGTAATCACATTGTACATCTATCTGCAGGAAAGCTGGCCCATAGCAGGAAAACTGCCCCATCAAGTCTAGCAGGGAGAATGTTCACCAAAGTAGCTGCATAGCTCGCTACTCTCATCTGAGCACGCACCGTGGCTTCAAACTGTTTAATCCACGTAGTAGAAAACGACTTCTGGCCGTCACCACGAAACGCCGGCGGGAGCTACACTCTCACATTACTCACGGAACCAGCCCATTTCTCATAATCGTCTTCCATGTCGCTGTCCATACTGTCACATCTCAGTACAAACATGACACTCCAACATAACCGCATGTGTACAGCTGGCCAGCAGAGCCGACTAGAAAGTTCAGTAATTGTCCAAAGAGAAAATTAATCCAAAAGAAACGACACAATCCAAATACCGCTTCCACAAATGTAGTGTCTGAGCTGTGTGGGCTTCAAATACACTTAGTAGGAACAAAAACTCAGGAACTTGTGCTCTTGGAGTCCCAGGTTAACGCTTTTCTTTATTTCAACCACAACAACGAACACGCAACGTCGCCTTCACTCTGATGTCACAAGTGTGCACCCACTTGCTCCAGGCATTAAGACTTACTTTTTCTAATGGACGAGATGGGACTAAAATTGTACTAACATTTTAGTCTCGTCTCGTCACGAAACAAAACACACTTTCGTCATAGTTTTTATTATCTATTAAGATCTATTTTTAGCTCGTTAACGTCTCGTCTTAGTAATAGAAACATTTTATTTTTCGTCATAGTTTTAGTCAACGAAATGAACACTGGCCGGAACCAAATGCTAACCCCACGTGAATCTCTCTCTACTCTCCCAGACGGCCAATGGCAACGTGGAGGCCAAGGTGGTGTGTCTCTTCAGGAGGAGAGACATCTCAGGGAACCTCAACACGCTGGCAGACAGCAATGCAAGTGAGTGTCGCCTGCCTATCAATTCCTCTCAAACTCTTTGTTTGTAAGCTTGTCATCAGTTTAAATGCAGAGAACCATGTTGAATTTGAGAATAGAGATAGAGAAGCTAATTTTTGCAGTGCTCTGCTAGCTAGCACCGAGGCTGTTAAATGGGTCCTTTTCTGAGTCCAAAACGATCCATTTAGTGTAGGTCCATAGATTCCCCTACGGAGAGTGATGAACTAAACTTCCACTGCCTGGTGCAGAGCTTGCATTCACACGCTGTGTGGCGCGTGTGGAGGATGATGCTAGGGTATTGCAAGGTGACCAGGATGAACTGGATATTCTAGTGACAAGTGCAGACTTGAAATGCCAATCACACCGAACCATACCTTGTTTGACCCATGGTGACAAAAGGAATTATCCTCGATCAGTTGAGTACCGTACATAGTGTGTAATTTGGACCCCATGAAGATTTGAAAGTAAAGTTTGTAGTCTTCCAGTAGTTCAGTCTAGCTATTGAGAATTCATAACGATTTACCAGTCCTAAAGAAACAGGTTTTTCAGCCTGTTTTGAAAGCTGGATCTGAGTACTTGTTTACCTTTCACCACAACCACCACAGCGGTATTCCAATGTCTCCACACAGCTCTTCTATGCAATCCCAATCTAGGAACACAACAGGATTCTCACAAGCACATTTTAGGTAGAAAAGTGTTGCTGTATGCATACTCCTTGGCGCCGCCAGTGGTGCTTGTAGAGTGCACACGTCTCAAACTGTAGCCTGCTCTTACAATGCATCGCTTTTGTGGAACAGTGACAAACGGTGGTCAACTCATAGCAAAGTACCATATACTTCTAGGGCTGAACAACTCATCAAAATATTATAGAACTTTTTTTTTGTTTTTGTTTATATATAAAATCTGAAAAGGTATAACACTATTATAAATATAATGCAAGTGCTGCAGATATGCCCCTGGCCTACCCATCATGATCAGAAATAACCCATCATGATCAAAAATATTTCCCGCCAAAAGTGAATTATTGCTATTGCAATATCTGTCACAATAATCGCAATTGAAAAAATATTTGTCAGAATTTTGTTCAGCCCTGTGCACTTGTAATATTTACTAATAAGTAATCATAATAATGCAGTAGCCATGGGGAATAAATAACAGCAAGGATTATGAGTGCAGCCAGAGGCGGTTGCCGTGCTCGGTGTAGCACAAGATAATGTAGAACTGTTCACAGCATAGGCACAGGATAATATAGTTCGCAGCACAAGATGTAGTTCACAGCATAAGCACAGGATAATGTAGTTCACAGTACAAGATAATGTAGAACTGATCACAGGATAATGTAGTTCACAGTACAAGATAATGTAGAACTGATCACAGGATAATGTAGTTCACAGTACAAGATAATGTAGAACTGATCACAGGATAATGTAGTTCACAGTACAAGATAATGTAGAACTGATCACAGGATAATGTAGTTCACAGTACAAGATAATGTAGAACTGATGCACAGGATAATGTAGTTCACAGTACAAGATAATGTAGAACTGATCACAGGATAATGTAGTTCACAGCACAGGATAATGTAGTTCACAGAACAAGACAATGTAGAACTGTTCACAGCATAGGCACCGGATAATGTAGTTCACAGCACAAGATGTAGTTCACAGCATAAGCACAGGATAATGTAGTTCACAGCATAAGCACAGGATAATGTAGTTCACAGTACAAGATAATGTAGAACTGATCACAGCATAGGCACAGGATAATGTAGTTCGCAGCACAAGATGTAGTTCACAGCATAAGCACAGGATAATGTAGTTCACAGCACAGGATAATGTAGTTCACAGCACAGGATAATGTAGTTCACAGCACAGGATAATGTAGTTCACAGCACAGGATAATGTAGTTCACAGCACAGGATAATGTAGTTCACAGAACAAGACAATGTAGAACTGTTCACAGCATAAGCACAGGATAATGTAGTTCACAGTACAAGATAATGTGTAAGTACAGGATAATGTACTTCATGGCACAATATGATGTAGTTCACAGCATAAGCACAGGATAATGTAGTTCACAGAACAAGACAATGTGTAAGTACAGGATAATGTACTTCATGGCACAATATGATGTAGTTCACGGCACAAGATGTAGTTCACAGCATAAGCACAAGGTGATGTAGTTCGCAGCACACGATGTAGTTCACAGCATAAGCACAGGATAATGTAGTTCACAGCATAAGCACAGGATAATGTAGTTCACAGCATAGCAACTGGTTAATGGAGGCAGATCAGTATGAGAGACTCCATTACATGCATCTTTCTGGCTAGGTGTGAAGGGGCGCTGTGTTGCTCAGCTATTATTAATATAGGAGAGCACTGCTTCTTATGCAACACCAACTCCGTTTCAGCCAAAACAAATATGTGAAAAGTTGATCTATTGACACCATCGGTCCAGGGTTTACTCTCCCATTGCTCTGATTCAGAACAAGGACGCCAATGGTTGAACTTGTGATTTGTATTTTTTTTCCAGTCTACAATGCTTTGCCTATGAAGCAGTATTCTTGCCTTATAAAATAGTGTGATGGTTCCCCTGGAAGCTTTTGCTGATACTTGCACCTCCATGCAGGGCAGGCCACTGTACTTTAAGTATTACCACTTCTCCTTTGACCGTATATAAAGCGTTACAGATCAGGCCAGGTAACATTTTAAGGGTGTGTTTGCAGCATCTCATAGTCATCTAGACATTGGTTTAAAAAAAAAATACAAAAAAATAAATAAAAAAAGGGTCTGCCAAATGCTCTGAATGTAACGGTCAAATGTAAATAAATCTGCTAACGTGAGAAATAATTTTTTGTACAAAATAGAGGCCAAAAAATGGAGCCGGAAACGAGAAGCAAACCGTGTGTGTGCGTGTGCGTCATGGGGAGAGCGTGCCTGCTGAAACCGTATGCCTGCATCCAATAAGATGTCTTCCTGCGCATGGGCCCTAATCTATTAGGCCAATACTACTAAGCCGCATAGTGGCCACTAATGGCCCCCGACCACCGTTAGGCCTGATCGGATTCCGTCATCCGCCTCTCTTGCACCACCGACGCTAACACCCCCATCCAACCCTCCCCACCCCCCCCCACCCCCCCCCCCCCCCCCCATCCACCTCTCCTCCCTCCCTCCCTCCCTCCCTCCCCTGCTGCTGCAAGGCTCCAGACAAAGACACACGCTCGGTGTGACACACACACACATGCACACGCGTGCGCACACACACCCCCGACACCTCAAAATGGATGCGTTAATACCGCCTTCAGCGTTGCAGCTTCTTTGTAAACTGAGGCCCCAACTTCTCCTCCTCCTCCACGCAATCGGTGGCGTTTCCTCGTACACACCCTGCTGCGAACACAACGCTCTTTGGACGTTCATGTCTTACACACACATGGACACGTACGTTTGGATCAGACCAATGATGCTAATGTTGAGTTTGTCACGGTATTTTCGGGGTGCTTTTATGCATTTTGGCATTCAGAGTTGTGCTCATTGTCATTTTTCTCACATGGTTGTTCTTGGCCTTCCTGGATGCATGGGGTTCTTTGAGGCTTGGTTGAGGCTCAGCGTTGCACTGTTCTAATGTCTGCTGAAGCACATAGAGAGCTTGACTTTAAACCCTCGCTGAGAGAGCCTTCACACACACACACACACCCCCCCAGCCGCTCCTATTCTCAGTGTCTGGGGCCTCATCCTCCTCACAGACACTACACGGCAGACTCACAGTAGGGACCCCTGCGACGGCCGGTCGGTCTAGACTGGCCCCAGTGCTGATTTCAAACCTCGTGGCCGGGTGTGCGTGTGTGTGTTCGACGTCTCGGTTCTGTGGATCATCTTCTGTGGATTCTCTCTCCTTCTGTCCATCTTTTTCTCTCTCTCTCTCTCTCTCTCTCTCTCTCTCTCTCCTCTCTCTCTCTCTCTCTCTCTCTCTCTTCTCTCTCTCTCTCTCTCTCTCTCTCTCTCTCTCTCTCTCTCTCTCTCTCTCTCTCTCTCTCTCTCTCTCTCTCTCTCTCTCTCTCTCTCTCTCTCTCTCTCTCTCTCTCTCTCTCTCTCTCTCTCGTCTTCATCAGTCCACAAGAGCCTGGTGTGGGTCTGGGATGGACCCTGACACCCCCCCTCCCCAGGTCAAGGTGGTCTTCTCTGTCTCTCCATCGCGCTGCGTCTGGGTCTCAGCCCCCCGATGGCGGCTCACTCGTCTCCCCAACAAAAGGGGCTCCCCGATGCCACCCGGGCCCCGGCACACCAGAGGTTAACTCTAACTTGCCTCCTCGTATCTTTGGCCCGGGGGAAGAAAGTGTGTGTGTGCGTGCGTGCGTGTGGTTTGACTGAGCGTGCACATCTTGTGGAGGCAAGAAGGGGAGAGAATGCCTGCTGCCTGATATGTGTTTGCCTTAACTGACTTCCCCCTTCCTCCTCCTCCTCCTCCTCCTTGTGCATGCGTGTGTGTCCTTTGTGTGTGCTTTATTTTTTAATGTGAACGCTCTGTGTGTGTGTGTGTGTGTGTGTGTGCGTGCTTTCTTTTTAATGTGTGTGTGTGTGAGGGTAGTAGATACATGATTGGGGGATGGGCGCCTCAGGTTTGGTATACAGGGTTTCCTACTTTGTCTGGCAGGGACTAGCCGGACAAGGGAAGGGAGGGAGGGAGACGTGGTGGAGGGGGGTGGGTTGTGTGTGTGTGGGGGGGGTGTGCGAGTGGGGTGGCAGGAGGGGTTAACAGAAAGGGGTGTGGCCTAAGGTCCCGGCCTTCTCTTTTGGTGACAGGGTTTCCTGTGGCTGAGTGCAGGGGCGGAGTCCACGGAGATGGAGCGAGATAGTTCCCCTCCCACCACACGCACCACCCCCTCCCCCTCCCCCACCCCACCCCACAGCGCACACACACACACCACCCCCTGCTTGTAAATTACTCACTTGCCTCAAATTAGGAATGCGCAATCTAGTGGCTGAACGCGCACACAGCCGGATTAATTTGCAGTGGCTTTTTTAATCTCCAGGCACAGGTCTCCTTGATGCCTGGCAATGAGCATCCGTTCACTGGTTTACCAGAGGAAGAATGGGAAACCCTCCAACTGTTCTTAATCCACTCAGAGGGCGCAGACAATAGTATATTTGTTTGTCTCTCATAAAATATTTACCCCCTTATTATTCCAGGCCACAGCTCTGGAAGTGCATGCATGTACTTATATTTACCCCCCCCCCCAAAAAATGAATTTTTATTTATATACTTTTAGCTTTTAACAGACTCCAATCTTGCGTTCCCGATGCGTTCATGCTGGTTGACATGAAACCCTATTCCACAGCTTTGTATCTCCAAGTTACATGTCCACCATGGCTGCACACATGTCTCCTGACCCCTCTTCACCTTTTTCATCTGGGGCTTATTGCTATTGCTGTTGTGGTGTCTTCCAGGAGACTTTGAGGAGGAGTCCAAACAGCCCTCAGTGTCGGAGCAACAGAAGCACCAGCTCAAGCACAGAGAACTCTTCCTCTCCCGACAGTTTGAATCCCTCCCTGCCACTCACATACGGTAAACCCACTGTCCAGTCGCTCGCCAAGCGCCTTGATGTTGCTACAGCATTGTATTTTAAAAATGTGACTTTTTATGCATCTCAATTATTTTGTTTATGTATTTGTTTGTTTCTGTGCTCATATGGGCATTTAAGTGAGTGTCTGTGTAAGAGCAGTCACCTCAACCTGGGAAAAGCCTTTCGAGTTCACCTGGACGTTGCATAACCCCCTTCCCTCTCCAAACCCTAGCACTAACTTGCATGAGTGTACGTCTTGGCATTATTAATAGTACTTGTTTACATTGTTTAGCATATTGTATGTCCTTAGGTGTTGGTAATGCACTCAGAATTGCACGTCTGCTCTTATCCCAGATATTATGGAGGCAACCTAGCAATTATGAAACTCGTTCTATTAACCTTGCAATTATGAATGATTGAAACCTGCTCTATTCTTATCTTTATGTACCACAGTGATATATTGCTGTCTCCTTCAGCTCTTTGTAAGTCGCTTTGGATAAAAGCGTCTGTCAAATGCCCTAATTGTAAATGTCTGTCCCGTCTTGTTCCAGGGGCAAATGTAACGTCACCCTCCTCAATGAAACGGATGTCCTGGCCGGCTACCTGGAGAAAGAGGTGGGTCCGTTTTACAGTGAAGGGTTCGCCGCCCCAAACATATTTAAAGCATAAAATGGTTGATTGTCCCATATTAAAATGTGTTGTTTTCACCCTCCTCCGTCTCCCAGGACTGTTTCTTCTACTCCCTGGTGTTCGACCCGGTCCAGAAGACCCTCCTGGCGGACCAGGGGGAGATTCGTGTGGGCTCCAAGTACCAGGCCGAGATACCCGACAAACTAGCAGAAGGTGAGTCTTGCAGACAGCAGATATCCACCGGACTGACCTACTGTTACAATCACCTTTTTATGTCTTACCAGAGTTCATATCCACCAATATAAACAGTACAACACCGCAGACCTGTGCTATCCCCCCTTATCCAAATGGGTACGTTTTGAATGGGCCACTGCACTAGTGTAGAAAATCACTAAATATTACCCAGCAGTTTCTACATTGACTCAGTGCTGCCCCCTAGAGGCAAATATTAGAAATGAGTCCACAGCTGAGAAATAGTCCAGATAAAAACCAACCAGAAGGAGCCTTGTTAAATAGATGCATTAGGACAGTGGCTCTCAAACTTTTTCTCCACTTTGGGGGGGGGGGGGGATGTTCAAGCCCCACCTGTCCCCCATCGCCCCAACAAAATGGTAACAAATTAGGCCAAGTTAAACTTGGATTGAAATAACATCAAATAACACCGTTCAAATATTGAGGAAAAAAAAGTGCAATTGAAGATGAACAAGTAATGAATAACAAGCATGCATGAGGCCTAGTGGCTGCAATGAGCCTGTTCTGCACTGCACATCTTTTCCAAACAGGGTTGCAGGCTTGATACTGCCACTCTCAAGTCATGCTCAATGTTGAGCTGAGATCTGTACTTTGTTTTCAGTGAAGCAACAGATGAAAAGCCCATCTCACAGAGATAAGTTGTGGCGGAGGGAAGAAGAATGCTCACAACCCTCTGCACAATGAGTGGATGCTCCCTCTCCACTCCAAGCCAGAATTCACTCAGTGTCTGAGCTGTAAACCTCAGCCTCATGGTGGAGTCAGATGTCATCTCGATGAATTGGTCCTCTTCAGCAGAGCTGAAATTGGCATGTGTTGCAGATAGAATAGAAATAAATACTTTATTTGTAATTGCATATTATACATAAAAATAACTCAGTTTGACAACAATCCATTCCAGATAGTAAGTAGCATACAACATAAATAAAATGTAGTGCAATATATGAGTATATAAATAGTCATAGTAATAAATAGTCAGTCCATAAAATAAAATACCAAAATACCAACAATGCATTGAACGGATCCATAACCCACTCAGTCATACTGAGCACTTCTGTTTGGGAAGTATTTTTGAAATAATACTCTCAGGGAAGAGATGTGCTGCTTAATACATGGGATCATTGTGGTGGCTTCAGAATCACTGGTTTCAGCAAGCGATCTCCCGCGGAATAGCGCTAGCACCCCCCCTGTCAACAAATATGATGGCCAATCCGCACATCACTACTGTGCGTACATTGAACCATACAATCCTGCAGGCGCCCTGCCCTGGATCTGAAGTTTGATATGTATTCATTACTCTTTTGTAGGGATGGGTACCGAGAACCGGTACCACTATGGAACCGGTTCCCGTACAACCGGTACTAACCGTACCGAATCAAAACGCATATTTCGGTGCCTCATTTCGGTGCCAGTAGTTAAAATGCCATTTTAAATATCCACCGCATTTCAGACCGGGTATCCTTCTAGTGATTGCATAGATCGTCATACTGCGCGAAGATTTGATGCATTCATCTGATTGATAAAAACCCGACAATGCGCGCCTGCCCCCCCCCCCCCCCCACTCGCTGGACCTTATTAACTGTTATAAGACGCAGAAGCGCCTGGTCCTGTTCAACTTTACTTGAATGAGCGTAGAAAGACTGGACGTTTTGATCAAGATCACCAGCAATGAGTTTGATTAAGTGTGACTACAGTCCGTCTTGTGTGTGTGTGTGTGTGTGTGTGTGTGTGTGTGTGTGTGTGTGTGTGTGTGTGTGTGTGTGTGTGTGGTGTGTGTGTGTGTGTGTGTGTGTGTGTGTGTGTGTGTGTGTGTGTGTGTGTGTGTGTGTGTGTGTGTGTGTGTGTAAGAAATCGCCGGCAACACACACACCAAGAAGACGGACTGTAGTCACGCTGATCAGCTCATTGTTGGTGATCTTGATCAAAACGTTCCAGTGTTTCTACGCTCATTCCAACTAAAGTTGAACAGGACCAGGCGCTTCTGCGTCTTAATAAGGTCTAGCGACCACCGCCAGGAATGTCGCATTTTCTTCACATTCTCCCGTCTATGATGATCTTTTGATGGTTTGTTTTTTTCCCACTGTAGAAACAACCACCGGCTCTTCTGTTCCATCAAAGTTATTCATTATTTCATTCAATGAATAATTTCGCTTAAAATCTCTTACGATATGTGTGTGTGTGTTGTCTCTGACAGGACTTTGACAGCTGTCACTAGGCTAGTTAAGTCACGGGAATGGCGCGCTGTGATTGGCCGAGCGGATATATCTGAGTCTGCTGAAAATCTGTCGTGGCGTTTATCACAGTTTGGAAAGAAAGGGAATAATATAATAATATAATAATATAATGCAGAGAAACTAGCCGGTTGTCGCGTTTTGCAGAAACGATTCTTTTTTTTTTTGTTAATGGCGCTTATCGCGTTTTGGAATCAAACTCTTTAATAATTAATTCAATTTTGAATGTCCGTTCGTCCACCACTAACATTTTCGTCCCGTCAACGAAAGTAAAAATAGATTTTGTCACAGTTTTTATTTTCAAAGATCCGTTTTCGTCACGTCAACGTCACGTCTTAGTCATGGGAAAAAGGTCGTTAACGCATATTTTTCGTCAAACATTTCGTTAACGAAATTAACACTGGTTGTTGTTTGCTCTTTTTAAAGAAGGTATCGGTTCTGGCACCGTTTTGGCACCGGTATCGTTTTAAAAGTATCGGTTTGGCACCGGTATCGGATAAATCTAGACGATACCCAACCCTACTCTTTTGTTTGTGTGTGGTTATTTTGTCTTGAGTGTATGATCTTTATTGTTAGTAAAGAAAGGCATTAATAAAGATAGGCAAAAAATATATACATTTCCTCCCGTTCGCCGCTCCCCACCTGTCATGTCTCTATTCCCCACTAGTGGGGCGCGCCCCACACTTTAAGAATCGCAGCATTAGGACCAGAGCCTCGCGGTGACTTTCTGCCAATAACCACCGTGTGTTCTCTCTCTCCACGGCTCCTTTCCATCTGGGTGGGGGGGGGGGGGGGGTCTCCAACCCTCGGAGACCGCTGAGTCACGAACACGGCAGTTGCATGTCGGCCGATGCTGTCTGTTGCGTTCTCGCTCCCCGCCATCACCATCATCATCATCTATTAAGCAAATCAAAAATAGCTTGACTCTCACGTCTCTCAAAGTGAATCTCTCGCCCGCTTCCGTGGGTATGACATGTGGACGCTAACTAACTAACCACCTCCGTCATTCAACAGTCGAATTGGACACCCGTCTCCAGGAGAAGCTGGAGACCAAAGTGTGGGACCCCGACAACCAGCTGAAGGACCCCCAGATCGACCAGTTCCTGGTGGTGGCCAGGTGAGCCAGACGTCACTCACTGTTGGTTGTCACTGTGACCGGTGCCTCTGCCATTGTGGCGCAAGCCAGCCGGGTGTATTTCATGGGGACCTGAGATGTCGTGTTTTATTTTATTCTTGGGTAAATGGTTGATTAATGGTCAGTTTGAATTCAACTTGATAAAGTGTGAAGATTTATTCTGGCGAACAAATCTGAGTTTATGTGCCACAAGTCTCACTTTGGAGGGAATCCACATAATTTTGGCAGACATGCAGGACTCTGCTGGCTGAAGCAAGCACTCCCTCTAGTGGCTCATGGACGGAACATCACAGAAACACTTATTACACACACACACTGAGACCCAGACGACAGTCAGTCAGTCAGTTAAACAAACTAAACCATTACTGTCTTTTGGGATTGCGATGGCCAAGAGTTCCTGGAGAGATGGTGATTTTGTGTGTGTGTGTGTGTGTGTGTGTGTGTGTGTGTGTGTGTGTGTGTGTGTGTGTGTGTGTGTGTGTGTGTGTGTGTGTGTGTGTGTGTGTGTGTGTGTGTGTGTGTGTGTGTGTGTGTGTGTGTGTGTTGCAGAGCTGTGGGGACATTTGCGCGGGCTCTGGACTGCAGCAGCTCCATCCGACAGCCCAGCCTCCACATGAGCGCAGCCGCAGCCTCCAGAGACATCACCCTGGTGAGACACCCCACCTCCCCTTCACTAGCACCAGCACACTGCCAACTGTGTGGCTCGAGGCCACACCCCTTACAGCTACAAAACACCCCAAAATGTAAACCTATTTAAGTATTGAAAGCCCTCAATTAGGGGATATTCCCACTTATAACTACTTAAGATCCGTCAATTATTTAACATTTTAGTGTTTCGTTGAAAATGTACTGATTGCGGTACTTGAATGTGTTGCGATTGCTGTGCTATTGAACAAAGTCGGCCCATAAATGTTCAAAACATCTGTGGGAAACAAGCAAAGTTTGCTTGTTCAATTGGTAACTTAGACTAGACACCACATATACTCCATAATTCAAACATGAATTATGGATAGGGCTGGGTATTGAACTTCGATACATTTAGTTTTTTTGTTTTACATTTATTGAGTATCTGTTCTGTTCCAAATTTCGATACCTCAAAAAAAAGTGAATCTCACCTGCGTCAGTGAGCCAATAATCCAATAATCATACACCCAACTCTGCGATCATGTTGATAGTTTTTACTTGGAAAGATATTGGAAATTCAAAAGATATTCACGCTCTGAATTACATCGGCCTGGCACAGGGGAACTAAAGACGTGTCTAGCTGTGTCTACCTGCCCAGGTGACGGGGCTTCCGAGCGAAGCTGTCGGGCAGCAGCACTCCTCTCTATTGTTTGGTCAATATTTATACACAAAAGTCGAATTACTAAGAACCCTGTCCTAAACTATCCAGCTATTCACTATGTTTTACGTTTCAAATTGTCTCCAATAGTTTAGAAGTGTATCCCGCTAGCTCTGCAACAGTAAATAGTCAGGACAAAATCCGATGTGAATGTAACACAGATACTGTAGTTGTGGTAAATAGATTTACTTCTTATGCTGTAAAACAAATGAAAAATGTTGGGGGGGCAGTGGTTCAGTGGTTACAGCTGTTATCTGGTGATCTTTTTGGGGGATAAATGTGATTCCGCACCTTTCTAGAAGCTCTGGATATTTTTTAATATTTGTCTTCATGAATGAATTGAATCTTTTAATTTGTACAAATAACGACACCAGAACTCAAACATCTCTGTGGCTCCTCCCCCTTTCGGCCCCCAACGTTTTAGTGGGGGGACTCGGGAGGGAGAGCAATTTTCTGGCAAACAGAAGGTTGCTGGTTCGATCCCCAGCTCCACCTAGCCAAGTGTGGAGGTGTCCCTGAGCAAGACGCCTAACCCTACCTGCTCCTGACCAGCTGGCTGTTCCCTTGCATGGTTGACACCACTGGCAGTGCGTGTATGTGAGGCAATGGTGTGAAGCGCTGGCAGTCCGTTGACCATTCATCCTTTGACCATTTTAGTTCCATGCCATGGACACGCTGCAGAAGAGCGAGTACGACCTGGCAAGGGCCATGTCCACTCTGGTGCCCCAGGGCGGCCCCGTGCTGTGCCGCGACGAGATGGAGGAGTGGAGCGCCTCGGAGGCCATGCTGTTCGAGGAGGCGTTGGAGAAGTATGGCAAGGACTTCAACGACATCCGCCAGGACTTTGTGAGTCCCGTCGCTCCGCCACCGCCACACTACGCCTGGGAACCGGGCTTTGCTGTTTTTGTTTGTTGTTGTCATTGTTGTTTTGGGGGGGGGGGGGTAGCTGAACGAATACATTGAGATACACGGGCCTTTTGTGTCTCAGCTGTGTAGTAATTGCAGTATTTGTGTCGTATAGTATCCATTGCAATCACTTATTTCTGAAATGAGCATCACAGGACTTAAGAACTCACCAAAAACAAAACTGAGGCTTTTGAATCCACATTATCCAACTGTGAGGAGGATTCTAACAACTAGCTAACTAACTATAACTGAGCAATAGTAGTTCTAACGAACTATAGCTGAGTTTTTACATCTAACTAACTATAACTGAGGAGCAGTAGTAGGTCTAACCAGCAGACCTCTCTTGTGTTATGCTCCAGCTGCCCTGGAAGTCTCTGGCCAGCGTGGTCCAGTTCTACTACATGTGGAAGACCACCGACCGCTACATCCAGCAGGTACGGCCGCACACACGTTCACACCACGCCTCGGTTCATTCAGCAGCCGTGACTTAATATCAAGTTTAACGTGATTCCCATCTCTCATCTCCCAGAAACGACTCAAGGCAGCGGAGGCGGACAGCAAGCTGAAGCAGGTGTACATTCCCACCTAGTGAGTACAAACACACACACACACACACACACACACACACACACACACACACACACACACACACACACACACACACACACACACACACACACACACACACACACACACACACACACAAGGGACGGGAATACCGTTTCCCTGGATTAGCCCTGCTTACGCTGCACCAGTTCACCACATGGATGTGTATTGCTTATCTGCTGTAGGGCTGAAAGATACAATTGATTAGCAGCAATGATCCTTTTTGCATCACAGTTTTTATTTGCTGGAGATTAAAAAACGACAAATCTTCATTCGCAATTTAGTACCTTCTTTGGACACACAAGTGTGATCGACTGAAACCGACCCCCCTCCTCCTGTGTCTTCCAGCACCAAACCAAACCCTAACCAGATCATGGCCCCCGGTAGCAAGCCTGGCATGAACGGAGCACCGGCCGGCTTCCAGAAGGGCCTGAGCTGCGAGAGCTGCCACAGTAAGTAGGAGCTCTCCTGGGACCACGCGCCAATACTAATACTTCATGTTAGCCACATATTTTATACTGTGCAAGACAAAAAGGTTAACTGAAAACCAGCCAATCAAAGTTAAGATGTGCCTGCCCTGAAAAGCCTGATTTTCTCAGGCTTAAAAATGCTGCTACGGCTTTTTAAAATAATCTAAAGACATTGATTGCTTTCAACTTTTTTTTGATTTCTCCAAACCCTATTTTGTGGTCAAATGAAACATTGAATGCTGAATGATTCCTAGTGTCTGCAGTGGAGTCATGGTCTGTGTTTGCCCCCCCCCCCTCCAGCGGCCCAATCCCCTCAGTGGTACGCCTGGGGACCCCCCAACATGCAGTGCAGGCTGTGCGCCTCCTGCTGGATCTACTGGAAGAAATACGGAGGTCTAAAGACCCCCACACAGCTAGAGGGCGCCGCTCGAGCTGGCTCTGTATGTACACCTCCATCTGACCATTCATTCATTAATTCTATTACCGAAGAAAAATGCCCCATTCTGCACTGTTAGGGCAGTGATGATGTGCTGGAGAAGTTGTATTCCAATATGTAGCATATTCCCAATATGTCCCAATATGAAGCTTATTATACATGAGCTATAAGATTAGTGTTTTTATTATGTTGGGGTCCTGTAGACCTGGAGGTGGGATTTGTTGCAATAATGGTCAGGGAAAAGTATTCATAGTATGCATAGTATTCATTATAATGTATATTATATGTATGTATGTAATTCATTATAATGTATACAATTAATCTATTATAACGTTTTAACCTTGAATGTGTACTGGCGTGCTATCTTGGACAGATCTCCCTTGAAAAAGACATTCTAATTTCAAGGGAGTTCCTGGTTAAATTAATGTTAAATTAATTTACATTTGTTCGGTTTTAAAAACAAAACTGAAATTGCTGCAGCTACCGTCAATATCATCTGCGTCACGCAGCCAATCACGGTGCTGCACAACGACCAATCACGGTGCTCCACGCTCTGTCTTGCAGGAGTCGGGAGGCCCGCGGGGTCACATGACGCGGCAGGAGGCCCAGGGCCTGTCGCCGTTCACGCGCAATGAGGGGCGCGCCAAGCTGCTGGCCAAGAACCGCCAGACCTTCATCCTGCAGACAACCAAGCTGACGCGCATCGCCCGCCGCGTCTGCCAGGACATCCTGCAGCCGCGCCGCGCAGCGCGCCGCCCCTACGCCTCCATCAACGCCAACGCCGTCAAGGCTGAGTGTAAGTGTGTGTGTGTGTGTGTGTGTGTGTGTGTGTGTGTGTGTGTGTGTGTGTGTGTGTGTGTGTGTGTGTGTGTGTGTGTGTGTGTGTGTGTGTGTGTGTGTGTGTGTGCAAAACAAAGTGCACGAGACGCCTTGGGCTCGAACACTGCCGACCTACATGTATGTACAACGTACATACATGTAGAAACATATTCTGGTTGAGCTTTATCTAATTCACATGGTCCAAAATGTACTTTTTTTTAGGATTATTATTCCTGCCAGAGAATCAACCGGCAAAATAATAATAAAAAAAAATGGGACAAGAAATGGATAGTTATTTGTTGTTTAGCTGATGAGGAACATTAGTATCGGTTGTGACTGTATTGTCAGAAACTATAGAAGGTATTGTGGTGTAAAACAGGTTGAAGGTGTTTGAATGCATGATGACCCTATTGGCCCCGCCTACCGTCTCCTCCCCCAGGTATAATCAGGCTCCCCAAAGCCACAAAGAACCCCCCGAAGAACAGGGTGGTCCCCCGACAGCCCCTGGCCACCATCGTCAAGGATCTCGGTACGTCCAGACCGCTTTGTTTTATTTCTAACACCCCGAGGTCAGATGCTGTCCACAAATCCTAATAATAATAATAAGTCTTAACTCATCCTCTCTCTCTCTCTCTCTGTGCAGCCATCGCCGCCCCCCTGAAGCTGAAGGCCCCCCGTGGACTCCCACCACCCATCAACCGTAACCAGACCAACCAGCCCCGAGGGGGGCCCGGCCTCCTGGGCAAGAGGCCCTTCGACAACGTCAGTAGCCCGCAGAGAACGGCACGGAACCTTTCACATTCCTTATTATTCATACCATCCAATGCAGACTCGGATTGAGCAGTATATAAATATTAGGGCTGTCAAGTGATCACTTTTAAAAATCTAATTAATTATGTTTTGTAATTAATTAATCTAATTAACCACATACTAATTGTACCCATCTAACCTGTCCTCTACCACCGAAATTGGCCTGCAGTCCAGTGCAATCCATTTAGTGATTGAGTTGGTTAATCTTGGTATCCAAAATGAAACGGGTATATTCAGGTACCCTAGTGCAGGCTTGGAACTAATGGAATTCATGATGAATAAGCCTACATATAACATATAATGTAACAATAATTATAGGTCTATGCATGTATTTACCACTATGGATAAAGGACTGCATCCTCTGCGTTCACTTTTTTGGCACGTTACTTTTTTCTTTAATCGGAATTAACACGTTATTTTGACAACCCTAATAGATATATGTTGTGTATGCATTTTTTGTAGTTTTCCTCTTATTGTAATTGTGTATCTCTAATTTATCTGACTTTATTCCATTTCCTGAACATTTCTGGGTCTCTTATGTTCTGAGTTGGTGTGCTGGTGTCTCCTCAGCAGGCCGGCGGGGGCGTGCCCTTCTCCACCAACGGGAGGTCCTTCACGTCGGGCCTGCGGACCACCTCCCAGTCGGTCATCAAGCGGCAGAAGGTCAACCAGGGAGACGCGCCCAACCCCGTGGTGTTCGTGGCCACCAAGGACACCAGGTGACTTCATCGCTCTTCACTGCTGCTCACAGGCAACACGTGTATATTTCATCAAGCTAAGCAGTTTAAATCTTATAGTGTCATGTTGTGAATGTACAATCGATGACATTGCTAAAATTCAGCCACAAGGTGTCGCACTCCCCCTTCCATTCCCTTCCAGTAGTTGCCAGTTTGTTGCACAACCTTAATATTTCATGGTGGAGTGAGAGTCGGACAGACACGGTCAGTGATGAATGTTTCGTAGGAGAGTAATAAATTAATTTTGCGACATCATTATAGATTTAGTCTTTGAGTACTTGGGGTCGCTACCAGAGTGAAACTGTGTGCTTATTTTTCCACACTAACTGGCAACAACTAAGACTCTTGATCACTGACAACAGAGTGATGCCACGTGACACCACCAACATCGTTATGCTATTGGCTCACAAGCCTTGTTAGAAGCAGAGAAACAAATGTCAGCCATCTTGCAAAGATAACCTAAACATTCATTTTCGGACCCGGTCCAATTTTTTACAAAGTTTAATTCCCAATATTTAATATGAAGAAAAGGCGATAACTTTTAGTTAATGAAAATGTTATCAATTGCACCTCTTAAACCATGACTATTGGATCAGATTAAAGTGAATTGTCTGTGCACAGTATAAGTTCAATACCACAACATGCAGTAAGCTTATAACCTGACTGTATATAAACTGTATTGTCACATTCACAATACATAATTTGGAAATGTAGCCATGGAAACGCGTGAAGCGGGAGCACATGGCGCCCCAGCACATCAGACTGCTCCTGGAGACACTGGAGGTGTCTGGCTTTAACGCTTCCCCTCCGTCCCTCCAGGGCCCTGAGGAAACACCTCACCCAGTCGGAGATGCGGCGGGCAGCCCGGAAGCCCCACCTGCCGGTCCGCATCAAGCTGCCCCCGCCTCCGCCGCCGGTGCCAACCCGGGTCCTGCCCATGGCCCTGCTGCCCTCCAGCACCAGCGAACCCATTGTGCTGGAGGACTGATGATGTGGCTCCCAGGAGCCCCTGGAGCCCAGAAGGATTTCACACCTGGAGTTGGGGGGGGGGGGGGGGGGGTCTTTGTGCTTCACGTTACAGGGCAGTGTCGCACGCCCATACCAGTGGTGGTCTAATTCGTTCTCTTTCTCCTTCTTTTTTTTGGTCTTTACGTTGATAGTCACATGCTTCCCAGAGAGTTGACGCATACACACACACACACGACTGTATGTTACCTTTTGTTCCAATCAAAATGGTAAAACACGTGTAGAAAATCCGCGGCCCGCATTACCGTTACGCAACTCTTTGGGTCCAGAAGTTCCCTCTTCCTCTCTCTGTCGTCTATCTTTTTTTCTTTTTTTTTTTAAAGGATATTTTTAAATGTGTAATTTAAAATCAAAATGCGCGTCATCCCTGAACTGTGTGGTGATCAAGCACACATTATTTTCTTCCCCACCTCCAGGTCTATCTCTGTAAATATTAGCAACGTTTAACAGGCTGACACCGTTGTTGGCGTGACACCTGGGTGAAGGACATTAGGGAGGGGATGGGGAAGGGGGGTGAAAAGGGGGACAATTCTGAGCATGTTTCTCATAAAGCAACTGGGTTTGTTTTTTTCTTTTTTGTAAAACTGGATTTCCACTTCTCACCTGCTTACACAGAAAAGAAGAAAATTCTAAGAGTTCTGCCCGATGTCTGAAGCGTTTCTGTGTGTGTGTGGTGGTGAGGGGGGGTGAGGCTGCGGGGGTGTTGGAGGGTGTGTACGATCAGTGTCTTTGTCTTGGCCTGTGCCTCTCCCTGCCCTCACCCACCCCACCCCCACCTCAACTCCAGATCCAAACCCCCCCCTCCCCCATGTCATTCTTGAAGCCTGTGTAGACACGCCAGCAGACGGGACCGGTTCAGAAAGAAGGCCCAGCCCGCACCCCTCATGTAAAGACCCCCATTATGTGGAGTTAAATGTCACAGACACTCAAACATCCCTCATCAACAACAACAACAACCCCCCCCTTCCCTGTTGGTGTCAGTCACGTGGGTCTCACTCTTGTTTGCTTGTTTGTCAACGCGTTGTCATTCGGATGAATCTCTGTCCATGTCCCACTCCACAGGTTTTAATGGCCACGCCTTTTTTTCTCTATTTTATTTTTTGTATCTGCCCTTGAAGAGATTAGATTTGTGAGCATAACATCAGAGATGATTTTAAAGGGGTTTTGTCTTTCTGGCACCGCTAGTGTCCCAATTCCATTCAAACCTTACAATGCAGTAGAACATTTTAATGGGTGACGTTAAGAGAAAGGGGATGTGTGCAGAATTTAGTGGCTTTAAAAGCGTCCCCATGGCTATGTGACTGATATTTAAAACTTTTTGGCTCTTTTTTTTGGGGGGGGGGGGGGGATGATGATATCCTCCGAATCCAAATTGTGTTTAAAAAAACCCCAATATCGTAAACCTGACTTCAAGGGCACCCTTGTGGATGCCGGTACTCCTGTAGATGTCTGCTCTGTGTCTCTTCCCACCCATACACCCAGGCGTTAAGGTGACGCGGTCCTTTGAATTTTAGTCTTTTGTGCTCAACTAAAGTATCGTGTTACTGAGTTTTTGAGAAGGATATGATAATAAAGCAGCAATATATATATATATACCATTAGGTTCACAAGTCATGCTTTTAAACGGGTGAGTATGGTGATGTGAAAGGTGCAACTCAAACTGCGAGTTGATTTGGCAGGTTTTTTGTAACCCCCCCTCTCCCTCCTCTTAAGTTAAGGGGGTGAGTACATGGAAGTGTTAATTGGATCATTATAATTCCTGTGTAGTTCTAAAACTGTGAATTATCACAGCATGCAAAGGGCTACATGATGGATTTATAAGAAAGTTTGGTCCCAATGTGGGCTTTTCTAATGTTTCTTAAGAAAATTCATTAGTAAATTCGTTGCAAATATTAATCTGAAAGAAGACATAGTGGAAATTCCAGTGTTTTTTTTGTTTTTATTTTAAATATAAATTCTAAAGTGTGATATCTGCGCCATTGTTATGGAGCGGTTCTGAAATGATGTATGTGATCCGAGCGTCATTCATAGGGTGGGTTTGGACCGGGGTTGGGTAGTGATTTGAACATTGGACAGAATTCAAAGGGAGAGGGGGGAATAATTTTCTAAGGTGGAGAGAGTAACATGCTACAATTGAAAAATATTTCTTAAGTGTTTTTTATTCCGATGTCTGTATCCCTTAATGTATCTTGATAAGAAAAGAAATAAAGTTTTTTTTTTCTTCGTGGTCGCACATTATGTACTTCATCAGTTTATTTATTCCATGGGCCTATATATGTATTGTAGATTTGGTTTGTCGATAACCAATGAGGCTGATTTAAACTTTTTTAAATGTCAATCTAATTGTTATGCAACTGATACAAACTAGCCTACATCTTAAATTCCCATTCAGTCTCGTCAGACGACTGGAAGCCTGATAGACGGCATTTAATTAGCGACGCTTCGGCCGAGGTGTGAATCAGCGCTGTGACCAATCAGCGACCGATGAGTCTGGATTGTTTATTTGCGTCGGAGCCTAATTTGATAAGGCGACGTCACTCCGGCGACAAACTGTTCGAATCCGTGAGTTGCGTCGTGGTGTGCGATGACCTGATTGGTTGATTGGAACGCCCCTCTGACGTAACACGAGGGCGCAGCTGATTCGGATTTTTAAAGGACGCGGGAGGGAGGTCTGGGTCAAGTTAAAAGACAACGAAAGCGACCGTAGTTTGCTTGTGACTCCGTAACAAAAGGCAGGGTTGTTAAAGTCTATGCCCCTGTAATGATGTTTGAGGTAAGCGTCTCTCTTTACATCAATGTTTGAATTTGAGTATTTCAAACGCAAATGTTTTCATATGTGGCACAGGCACTACTATATTGGTCAAGTTGTATACATTTAAAAAATAATAATTACAAAGCCTGTGCAAGTTAATTTATGGTGTCTGTCATGCTCTGGTCTGAACAATTTAGAATGTCCTTGTTTCTAGTGCTTTTCCTGGTTTTCAGAGGCTCTGCCTTGTATGAATGTGGAGGCCCCACTATGTGTAGATATTCAGCTAAACTTTATGATTTCAAAGAACTCTTGGCATAAGTGCAGTTATGCATCTTGAATATTACATTTGTAGTGTTTTGAATGTTTTTGTTTTGGACTTCTCAAACACCGTTCCCACAGACCAGCAGTGATGACCTCTTCCTGCCTCCCTACCACGAAGAGATGGTGGACAACCTTCTATCCAATGAAGACTCCGACGGAGATGACAATGGCGGCCCCTCCCTGGCTGAGGCCCTGCTCCCGTTGGTAGAGTCCTCCTCCTCTCCCCTCATCCCCTGGGTCTGCTCCACTCGCTACAAGACAGAGCTGTGCACCAGCTACGCCGCCTCAGGCCTCTGCAAGTACGCCGATCGCTGCCAGTTTGCCCATGGCCTCCACGAGCTGCACGTGCCCTACCGCCACCCCAAGTACAAGACTGAGCTGTGCCGCAGCTACCACACCACAGGCTACTGCTACTATGGCACCCGCTGTCTGTTCGTCCACAGTCCTACCGAGCAACGGCCCGCTGGCCGTCGGCGCCGCAAGAACATCCCCTGCCGCACCTTCTGCTCCTTCGGGGTGTGTCCCTTCGGCACCCGCTGCAACTTCCTGCACGTCGACGAGCCGGCTGGTGGTGCTGCGGATTCGCCTGGCAGTGGCAGTGGCAGCATTAGCGGTGCGGAGGAGAAGACGACCAGCGCAGATCATCCGAGTCCCATGATCCAGACGCAGGCCAGGGAGTGGAAGCAGCGCGGTGCACTCTGCCGCACCTTCAGCGCCTTTGGCTTCTGTCTGTACGGGATGCGCTGCCGCTTCCAGCACAGCCTGCCCAGCAAGCTCAAGGCCTCAGAGTCCAGCCTCAGCCCCGTGAGCCTCCAGCCTGTCACCGGAAGCCGGGCCTCGTCCCAGAGCTCCACAGACACGCTGCTGTCCCCCTTCCCCTCTGCCTTGTCCCCCTTGTCCCTGTTCCCGTCCGCCATGTCCCCGTTCACCATGTCCCCGTTCCCCTCCACCTTGTCCCCATTCCCCTCCGCCTTGTCCCCAGCCTCCAGTTCCTCCCCACCTCAGTCCTCTGCCTCGACCTCTCCCCTTGGAACCCCGCCGGCCAAGGCGGCAGCCCACAACGCCTTCACCTTCTCCAGCCAGCACCTCAGCGACCTGGTGCTGCCACTGGCCTTCCACCTCCAGCAGCTGGAGAGGAGCCAGGCCCTGGCCTCCAGCGCTCAGAAGATCTGGGACAACCGAGCACTTTGAACTCACTGCAGGCCTAGCCGTGGGAAAAATTTGCTTTATTTCCTTTGTTTAACTTTTGTGACTAAAAATTCATAATTATCTTAACTTAAATTGAAATTTTAATGGGTTTCTTAAACTCTATTGTGTTTTTAGCAGGTTGACATGGTGTGCTTTTGACTGTTGGTCAAACTCTATGCATGGCCATTTGTATGGGTCAAGTTGCTGTGTATTTTTTTTTGGATGCAGAGCTTGTCTTTTTTTAATTGTTGTACATACTGACTATTTATGCTTGCGTTATTCTAAATGTCAGACCTAGTATCATTAAACAGAATTTTACATCTCATTTGGTCTGTCTTTATGCTTGTGGTCCTATACACTTGTTTGAAGGTGAGCACTTGCTTTGCAAATCCTTGCCTACATAACAAATACTTAAACTATAGCCCTACCTCCATTATTTGCTCAATCGCTTACATTGAAGAAGGAAAAAATTGCTATATAAACATTTCCTAGTCGTTCCCTTTAACTTATTGAACTAATACAATACTGGAGTGAGATCTAATTGCCGATGTGACGTCTTCGCGGTTCCTACTCGCGTCAGCGCGAACTCCAAACCATTTCCGGGTCTACGCTGCAAAACCGACCAATCAGCGCTCTTCCTTCCCCCGCGGCTCGTCAACGAGGATCTGAGCGGCTAACGAAGTCGCGTAACGTTCGCGACAGGCGGTAGTATAATTCGTTCAGATATTTAAGTACTTTGCTGAAGGTATTCACACTTGTACTGCAGTTTTCCGTGTAAAGCTGCACTCTGGCTCACACACACACGCACGGATCTGACTTGTTGTTGCTCGGTGCTCAACGTAAGCATGCATTTTATTTCGTATCTTGCAGTCGTCCGGACTCTTAATGAGTAAATGCATTTAATTGTTTTGCTGTTTTTACAAGTGGTGGCGCTTCTGTTTCAGGGTACGTAGTGCCGATGGCGCACTAATGCCTCCATTGTGTTTATTAGTAGTTACCGTGACAGGGGGGCGGGGAGGGGAAGCGCGTTGCCCGGTGGAGCCCCCGCGGTAGTATGGCGGCGGCGGCGGCGGCGGACCGGGAGGAGCGCCGCTTCGCCGAGGTGCCCCGGGAGTCCGTCAAACTGGTGGCGGAGAGCGCGGGCGTGGAGCTGGGCGACGACGTGGCGGCGCTGCTGGCGGAGGACGTGTGCTACCGCCTCCGGGAAGCCACCCAGGTGAGGGGATCCTCGGGGAAAGACTCGATTGATTCCTCCCCTGTTTCAACGTGTACGTGTACGTGTGACGCTGACGGGTCTTCTATTCTTTTTGTTGTCATGAATGAACACAGAGCAGCTCTCAGTTCATGAGGCACGCCAAGAGGAGGAAGCTGACCGTGGAGGACTTCAACAGAGCGTTGCGGTGGAGCAACGTGGAGGTGAGGACCACAGTAGAGCTCTGGTGGCTCTGAGGAAGGAACCCCAGCGTCGTCCGCGTCTGTAGACCCATTTCTCTTTCATTGAAACGTACTATCAATGATTCACCCACAGGCAGTCATAAAGTACCATCTTATCTTATGGAAGTAGAAAGTGTTTACTGGGTTTGTGTGTGGGCCACAAATCCTCATCATTGCCAGTGCTTGAAACTTGTTCTATTCAAATCTTACTGTACAGTGGGTGGTATATATATTGTTGTTTCACTCTCTCTGGACACATTTACTTTCTTGTAAGTCGCTTTGGACACAAGTTCAAGATTCAAGACGTTTATCTGTTTATTATGCAAAACAAATGTCCATTTAAAACTAACTGGTGAATAAACTCTCTAACTTTGCCACTTTGTCTCGCCAGGCCATCTGTGGCTACGGCGCCCAGGACGTCCCTGCCTTTCCGCTCCATCAAGGAAGGGGAGCTGTTCTTCGTCGAGGATCGTGACGTCAACCTGGTGGAGTTGGCGCTCGCTACCAACATTCCAAAGGTTGTGCTGAGACCGATGGTGCGAGGTAAGGCACGCTGGCCACGGGTACAGTACTCTAGTAAGTCGTCTAGAAACGCTGTCCTGCTGCTGCTGTCGGGGGTTTTTATATTTGTGTTTCTTTTGCCATTAGTAAATGTTTCCTACCTCGACGGGAAAGGCAACCTGGAGCCTCAAGGAACAGGTAAGAGCTGTCACCAGACTATGACACTGTTTCACAGTGCTGTAGGTGAGATGTAAGCGCTCACTGATGGAGAAACATTCGGTCGGAGGGAGGGGGTGTTTTTTTTTTTTTATTGTTCCGTTTCAAAATCTCTCTTCACAACCCTCAAATCTTACAGACACCAGCTTTAATCCCGCATTTGTTTCTAATTTAATTTAATGTGTATCTCTGTATGTACATGTAGCATGAATGAACGTGTTACACAGTCTGTGGTGTCTTTACTCACTGCTCCAGTGCCCAGCGCCGTGCAGACCCTCTCTGACGACCTGCTGAAGTACTACCAGCAGATCACCCGCGCCATCCTGGGAGAAGACCCCCACCTCATGAAGGTACACCTTCAAGCCCCCCAAAATAAGATGAAGTGAAGGCAAGACCGGTGGGTGTGTCTGTGTTGTCATGTGTAATGGATTGCACGGCAGTACTGTGTCAAGGTTGGACCATGGCATATGCATGTTTTTTAAATTCATTCTAAATGATCATGTTGGGCACCCAAAATGCAATTAGTTTTATTTAACCTGTGCTCATGCACATCAGCACCGTGCACACTCTCATCAGCACCGTGCACACTCTCATCAGCACCGTGCACGCTCTCATCAGCACCGTGCACGCTCTCATCAGCACCGTGCACGCTCTCATCAGCACCGTGCACTCTGATCAGCACCGTACCCACGCACATCCGCACCGTGCACGCTCTCATCAGCACCGTGCACTCTGATCAGCACCGTACCCACGCACATCCGCACCGTGCACGCTCTCATAAGCACCGCACACATCAGCACCGTTCACTGTTCGTTGAAATGAGTGCATATGCTGTGTATGATTCTTGTGAATGTTCATCTGTTCCAGGTGGCTCTGCTTGACCTCCAGTCTAATTCCAAGATGGCTGCCTTGCTTCCATATTTTGTGTACGTCATCAGCGGGGTATGTTGAGTCTTTGTGTTGTTCTCTAGCTAAACAGTGCTGAACCTCCACCACCCCCCCCCCCTCCCCTAGGGCTGAACAATTAATCAACATATTGTTGAAAATGGCAATATGGTCAAGTGCAATATCCGTTTTTTGATGAGGGTAAAATGTAAATTCATAACACGATTATAAATGTCACATCATTAGTTTGATCATCAAACTAATGATGTGACCCCCCCCCCCCCCCCCCCCCCTCCCCAATAAAATCCATTGTTAACAACAGTAAATGTCCTCCCTGCCGGCCACGCCCCCGCAGGTGAAGTCGGTGAGCCACGACCTGGAGCAGCTGAACCGGCTGCTGCACATGGTGAAGAGCCTGATCCAGAACCCCTACCTCTACCTGGGCTCCTATGTGCGCAGCCTGGTGTCCAGCGTCATGTACTGCATCCTGGAGCCGCTGGCCGCCTCCATCAACCCGCTCAACGACCACTGGACCCTGCGGGACTATGCCGCACTGCTGCTCAGCCACATCTTCTGGTAAGCCCCGCCCACTGTCCACTGTCCCCGCCCACCGCCCCCCCGGCAGACCTTGAGATGCCTTCTTCATGTACATGTAAACACGCGTGTCCGTGCAAAAATGCTATTTGGTATTCTTTGAATATTCCAAGACGAGTACACAACTACTCGTTAGTGTTTCAGCTCGTCACATAAATGATTCGATTTTAAATAAAATAATTAAACGACTATTTGAACACCATCCCTAGTCCGTGCAGGTTGTCTGGTCGTGATTTAGTCTAAATCTCTAGTCGTTAGTTCTTGGAGGATATTGGGAAAATCGGGCGGGGCGGGGGGGGGGGGGGGAGAGACATATTTTTTGCGGACATTTACACTCACCGGCCACTTTATTAGGTACACCTTGCTAGTACTGGGTTGGACCCCCTTTTGCCTTCAGAACTGCCTTGATTCTTCGTGGCATAGATTCAACAAGGTGCTGGAAACATTCCTCAGAGAATTTGGTCCATATTGACATGATGGCATCACACAGTTTCTGCAGATATGTCGGCTGCACATCCATGATGCAAATCTCCCGTTCCACCACATCACCACAAAGGTGCTCTATTGGATTGAGATCTGGTGATTGTGGAGGCCATTTGAGTATAGTGAACTCATTGTCATGTTCAAGAAACCAGTTTGAGATGATTTGAGCTTTGTGACATGACGTGTTATCCTGCTGAAAGTATCCATCAGAAGATGGGTACACTGTGGTCATAAGGGATGGACATGGTCAGCAACAATACTCAGGTAGACTGTGGCGTTTAAACGATGCTCAATTGGTACTAAGGGGCCCAAAGTGTGCCAAGAAAATATCCCCCACACCATTACACCACCAGCACCAGCCTGAACCGTTGATACAAGGCAGGATGGATCCATGCTTTCATGTTGTTTACGCCAAATTCTGACCCTACCATCTGCATGTCACAGCAGAAATCAGTGTGCAAATTGTAGCCTCAGTTTCCTGTTCTTAGCTGACAGGAGTGGCACCGGTGTGGTCTTCTGCTGCTGTAGCCCATCTGCTTCAAGGTTCCACGTGTTGTGCGTTCAGAAATGCTCTTCTGCATACCTCGGTTGTAACGAGTGGTTATTTGAGTTACTGTTGCCTTTCTATCAGCTCCAACCAGTCTGGCCATTCTCCTCTGACCTCTGGCATCAACAAGGCATTTTCGCCCAGAGAACTGCCGCTCACTGGATATTTTCTCTTTTTCGGACCATTCTCTGTAAACCCTAGAGATGGTTGTGCGTGAAAATCCCAGTAGATCAGCAGTTGCTGAAATACTCAGACCAGCCCGTCTGGCACCAACAACCATGCCACGTTCAAAGTCACTTAAATCACCTTTCTTCCCCATTCTGATGCTCGGTTTGAACCTCAGCAGATCGTCTTGACCATGTCTACATGCCTAAATGCATTGAGTTGCTGCCATGTGATTGGCTGATTAGATATTTGCGTTAATGAGCAGTTGAACAGGTGTACCTAATAAAGTGGCTGGTGAGTGTATATTGCATTCCGTTAAATGTATATGATGTATAGACTTTGGTCACAATTTTCAGATGCTAAGCTTTAGGGGTGTAACAAATAACCGATTTGAATCGAAAAATCGGTTTTTATTTAAAAGATGCGAGTGCATCGGTACACGGACCCCTGGATCGGTCTAAACGTAGCATGAACCGGCCGATCACAAAGTTATGAATCGGTTTTATTTTTGTTGCTGTCCTGCTGAATCCTCTGTCTGCTCAGTGTCTGCAGCGCTCTCTCTCTCTCTCTCTCACTCACTCACTCACTCACTCACATCCCCCCCCCCCCCCCCCCCTTGCGAGACCTGTCATAGATAGCGCTCTGTTTGCGAGGGAAAGACAAAAAATGTCCGATACGATTTCACAACGTGAACGCATGTTACATTGCAAAACAACACTTTAAAAGACTGATATTCTATAAGAGTGCTTACAGTTTGACACTTTGTTGTGTTCTGTTTGCAAAACAATGTGCACAAGGGATGTCTTGAAATTGTTATAATTTTCTACCTCAGTAGTTCATTGTTCCTGATCTGAGCCTACACAGACTTCTCCAGAACTTTGGCTCTAATTTGTACAGTGCACAGTGAAATTGAATAGTTTGTTTTATTGTCAGAGGGGTCTTTGTAAAGTTCTTAAAATGCAATATGTTACACTAATAAACATGACATGTTTCTGAATTCACATGTCAAAAGTGACAAAATACTTGTTCCCTGGTCTTTGATAAATCTATTTGAAGGTAAGCAATGCCACATTTATAGTATTGACTTATGTTAATTCATAATGTAAAATGATTGTCTACTTTAAACAAGGAACTCTATCAGATTGTATCATATCCCATCAAATCGTATTGAATCGTATCGAATCCTACTGAATCGAACCGAATCGTTCCATTTTAAAAATGTATCGTCCCTGAATCGTATCGTACCCCATGTATCTAGATACGTATCGGATCGTCTTTTTTGGAGAGATGCAGACCCCTACTAAGCTTGTCTGATCCATTGATATCCTCCAGTATGACACTTCTACAACCTAAACCCAACCCCCCCCCCATCCCTCTCTGAGAAGGACATGGAATCCAAGTGTTTTGTAACCTCCCTCTCTGGTCATTCAAAATGCTTCTGGTCTCTGGGCTTTGGGGACATCACACAGAGTGGGTCTGAAGCTAGAGGAGGTGGAGGTCATATATACTGTGTGTATATGCTGTATATATAGTATATACTGTATATATATTTGTGTGTATTGGTGTGCAGGTCCCACGGGGACCTGGTGAGCGGGCTGTACCACCAGATCCTGCTGTCCCTCCAGAAGGTTCTGTCGGACCCGGTGCGTCCGCTGTGCTCCCACTACGGGGCCGTGGTGGGCCTCCACGCCCTGGGCTGGAAGGTACACGCCGTCCTCTCGCCACCGTTCTCCAGGACCTCGCCTCTACCATCGATTTAAAAATAAAATTATAATAATAATACAAATTATTTAAAAAGTATATTTATCAATGGATGCCTTATTGTGTGAGTCCAGCAAGGCAGCTCTCATTTTATATCCGTGGGCTCTATATTATATCTTAATATTTTCTACAAATGTGGCAACTTGACTCCTCCCACAATTTTCAAGCTACTAAAACCTGCTAAATGTCTTACTTGGGAATCACGCAGATTTAGTTATTTTCTTTTTACATTGTAATTTTTTTAAGATGTTGAACTTCCAATCAGAATTAATTTAATTAATTATAATTAGTCTTTCATTCAGATTTTCAGTCCAAAATCTACAAACAGCTGCAACTAGCACTGTATTGACTGCTCATAAAAAAAGCATTATCGCAATTGCTTAGATATGAAGGTATTTTATAAGTTGGTAAACTAAATCAAAATGTCCCATACACACATGCATTGTAGCCCCTCGTAACCATAGGCACCACATACACAGTACACCTGCCGCAGAAGACATTGGTGTGACAGAGGGGCACACACGTCTACATGTCTCCGATGTATTCTGCTCAGCAACAGATGATGCTCCACACACACACACACACACACACACACACACACACACACACACACACACACACACACACACACACACACACACAATCACCAACACTGCTCTGTGCTTGCATGCTGCTGGCTGCGGGGGCGTGGCCGCAGGCGGTGGAGCGCGTGCTGTACCCCCACCTGCCCGCCTACTGGGCCAACCTGCAGGCGGTGCTGGACGACTACTCCGTGTCCAACGCTCAGGTCAAGGCCGACGGGCACAAGGTCTACGGAGCCATCCTGGTGCGTACTGTCAGGAGATGACCACGAGTGGATGAGGGACATGGTCAATGTAAAGTAATGAATGAACAATGAATGAATGTCATGCCAGTCGTTCATCCAGATCGACGAGCCCGGCAATTATCAGTGCTTGAAACCTTTTCTGTTGTAATCTTTATGTACCATCAAGTCAAGTGAATTTTATTTGTATAGCCCTTAATCAAGTTACAGTCTCAAAGGTCTTTACAGACCATATGATTATGGGCCATGTGATTGACACCCCCCCCCCAGCCCCGCCCCCCTAAGGGCAAGAAACGACTCCCTTAATTAACAAGGAAGAAATCTGGAGAAGGAACTCAGAGTGGGGGATCCCTCATCCAGGGACGGTTCAGAGTGCAATGGGTATCATACGGACATAAAAAGGGGTAACAAAGCATTACAGTTATAAGCGACAAAGTACAAATGTTAAATCAGTGATATATATTGGTCTCTTGTTTTGGATACAAGTGTCTGCCAAATGCCCCAAGGAAAGAAGGAAGATTGAAATCAATTGTTTTGAAACTGAAAATCCCGACATTCCAGAGAAGCGCTCGCTTGAAACAGAGTTGTGGTTTATCCTTTACTCGTGCACCTGATGTATGCTCTTTCACTTTCTAATACTTATGGATAGCACGTCATGAAAAATGTTTTTAAATGCTAAACACTCTTTATAATGACCTGGAGCTTTCCATCATAACCATGAATCTCTGTTGCGCTGCCCCCCTGTGGTGCAGGTAGCGGTTGAGCGGCTGCTCCAGATGAAGGCCCTCTCCCTGTCCCAGACGTCGGAGACAGGCCAGCAGGACGCGGGCCACCCGGGCCACCGGGTCAGCTCCCCGGGCCTCAGCCCCCCTCCGGAGCCCCTGTCGGAGGCGGCGCTGGGCATCGCCAGCCACCTGCAGGCGGGCGGGGCCGGCTGCCCCTGGGAGGGGTGGCGCCCCGTGCCGCTGCCCGCCATGTACGGGGAGCTCTACTCCTTCTTCGGGGACAGCCTGGCAGTGCGCTTCAGCACGGGGCCCGAGGCCGCAGGGGGCGCGGCGGCGGTCGGCGGCACGGAGGGCAGGGCCAGGGCGGCGGGGGTGGGAGGCGCGTCCTCCCTGCCCTACGCCCCGCCCCAACTGGGCGTGGCGGCCAAGGAGCCGCCGCCCGGCCCCGCCCACCCGGACACGGCCCGCAAGATGCCCCAGCTCACGGCCAACCTCAGCCTCAGCCCCCCCCGGCAGGACGGGAGCCCCCGCGCGTCTGAGCCGGCGCCGCCCAGCCTGGCCGCCACGGGGCTGAGCAGGTAGAGGCCTCCACCACCCCCGCTCTGTTGGGCTGAACACTTCATCACAATATTATGGCAGAGTTCCATTAGCCAAACTGCCATTTTGGTCACGTGTACATTTGTAAGGTCATTATATAGACAGTGCTGCTGAGATGCCCTCGCTGACACATTCTATTACTCCAGAAAACATGTTACATCATGATAGCTCTTTACTGCCAAACTAAATGTATTGCCATGTTATGCTAGCCTGGAAATCCAGACCTACATCTAGAAAGCTGTAGGTCTGGTAATGAGTAATGAAAATGGCCCAACTCGAGGGGCGGCACCAAGCATGCATTTGAAAATATCACTGCACGCAATTGGATAACACTACGACCAATCAGAAGAATACACGGGGTGACGTATCCAGAGGACGGAAACGAGTTTGTTTTGGAGAATAGTTTGACAGAGAGACGTAAATGTAGCCTAATGGAAATGGAGCCACTAAACGACTTTTGCCATTTTTGCAAGCAGAATATGAGAATAGTTGGTTTGTACAGATACTCAGTCAACATTTTCGACAGCCATCTTGCAATGTTTACTGACTGATTCCGGACTGATTCCGTCGCAGCGCTGACGTCATCTGTTTAGCCCGCCTCTGGCCCGCCTATATCAGATACACCGATGTGATTGGTTTACGTTGGGATCAACAGGAATTGGCTAATGAGCATGTTACTGATCACCAGAGTGACTCGCTGAGCAAATTCAAATTGTGCTCTCGTGAGAACTCTGGATTTCCAGGGTAATGTTATGCAATAAATGGAGAACTGAATCCTTTCAGAAGTTTTTATTTATTTCTAACTTGTAAGATTTGTAACGACTTTCTTCCTGTGTCCGCAGGCCTCTGCCTCGCTCCTCCTCCTCTTCCTCGTCCCTCCAGCGTTCGCGGGCCCCCTGGTCCCGGGCCAGCGAGCGTGCGGCGGGCCCCTCCCGCGACGTCTTCCCCAAGGCCCGCTTCACTGCCCCGCCGGCCGTGGGGGGCAGCGCACCCGCCTTCGCTTTCCTCATCGGCGGGCGGCAGATGGGCCGCCGTTGCCAGGGGCGACGGCCCTTCCTCACAGCCTTCGCCCCGGGCGCCCCCACCGCGCCCTCCTCCTCCTCCGCCACAGCTGCACCACCGGCACCACCGCCGCTCCCGTCCCTGGCGCCGCGCACCTACGCCCACAAGCTGCCCGTGATCGGCAGGGTGAGCAAGCCGGTGCGGCGCTGGGCCTGCTCCCACTACTCCCTCCATCTGCCCCTCTGAGGTACGTCCAGGATCCTGGACCACCCATCCGGGGGTCTCGGCGTCCTGCGCCACGTGGTGGTCCAGAGGTGTTCAATGATGTGGAGAGAGTAACAGACTTAAGACTCAACCCCGGGAGGTTTTCATCAGGAGACCCGGAGCCTTCGTCTGCAGCAGGGGACTCTAAACTTCATCGGGGTTTGTTTATTAGAGGGGTTGTTTTTAGGTATTCACAGATACCTACTGTATTTCTAGGTTTTTTTTGCTTTTTGGGGGGCTGTGGGGAGGGAATGTGCATATATCTTTCCATAGAATAAAATGAAAAGTTGAATACTCAGTGACTAGCTTCTCAGATTCATTTGAGTTGGGTACAATTGCCAAAGAATCACTACTACTACTATCTGTGGTTTGCTGTGCAGAGTAGACCAACCCAAGATTACCACAGTTGGTTTGGGCATCCACAGCGCTACAGACATCATCCATCGTCTCTCATTGTTAGCTTTGCCTGGTGATCTACCATAGATATTGCAGATATATGCAACAACATCAAGCAGCAGAAATGGCTCCGTAATGGTCCCCTAATTAGAAAATGCTTGAAATAACCACTAGGTGTCGCCATAAGCTGAAATGATAGGACGATCTGTCATGAGTTTAACAATTGGCCGAGTTAGTGTTAATTTTTCATTAGTTTTAATTAGTTTTCCGTCAGATTCTACCATTATTTTATTTATTATAATTATTATTGGTTTTTTATTTGGGTTTTTTTTTCCACAATCTGAACTGAAAACAACAATCTTTTTTTGTATCTGTCTGCGACAGCCTTATCAGTCTACAATATACAAACCATTCGCTCCATGTCTGACTAAGCCTAGTGTTGTCACAAGGAGCAGAGGTATGGTGGTGGTGCAGTCGGGAATGTTTCCAAAAATAGGCTCTTAACCCGGCTCCGAAATTAACACCTGCTAACTGGAGCTAACTGGCCACGGCAGATAAAGAACTTAGATTTGTTAGTGCATTAAAGTTAGGAGGCCAAATGACGCATTGGCTGTATGAAAGCTCACATTTTTCCAAGATCAGTGAGTTTAGAACAGCGCAGATAGCTTTGCAGTGTAAGGACGGTTCGTCAACCAAGGAAGGTTCTTTGCTCGTATTTGAACAAACATCTGAATTTGATTAAATAAAAGGTTAGGGTCAAAAGGTCATATTTTCTTTATATGCCAAGTATGAGTTTGTTGTATTTTTTAAAGATGTTTTGCTGAGGGGGATACGACACTAACCACATTTCCGAATATAATCCTTCACTAAACTGATTTGTTTTGGTCTGACAAAGCCTGCAGTCAGTATGTGAAAGCAGAAGGGTACTTCCTGTCACGCCCCTGATGTCGGCCAGGGGCTTTATAGCACCCTGTTCTACCCAAGAGGCACACAGGAAGTCAGGGATGCTCCAGCGCTGTATGAGTCAGGCCTAGTCACTCCGTAATCTCACACGCACACGCGCACACGCACACGCACACACACACGCACACACACATATACACACACACACACACACACACAACACACACACACACACACACACACACACACATGCACACACACACACACATGCACACACACGATTATTAGGTCATCCATCTTACTGGGTTTCTTCCTGAGGGGTTTTTGTCATGGTAACATGGTTTGAGGAGCGGCCCCTGTTTTGATAAGTGGTCTGTCAGAGAGAGACAGAGAGACGTCTGTCTGTCTGTCTGTCTGTCAGAGAGAGACAGAGAGACGTCTGTCTGTCTGTCTCTCTCGCTGTCTCTCTCTGTCTCTCTCGCTCTGTCACGCTCTGTTTGTGGGGGGGGGGGGTGGAAATTAAATTATATGAAAATTATAGCCTCATGACTCGGGTATATTATATTATATTAGAAAGACATGTAGTTCCTTCCTTTTGAACATTGACATGAAAATAAATAAACTGACCAATCACCTGTTATTACACTGTAACCTGCCAATGCCACGCCCTGTTGAACTACATGTCATGCTAGGACGGCAGCAACTGTTATTACGCACGCGCCCGCGCGCGCACACACACACGCACACGCACACACGCAGAATAAGGGCTTGGATTGTTGGGTCACGTGAGCCACCAATCAGGGACATCTGGAGGCACACAAAGCTTCCGTTGTGGCATCGTAGAGTGCGATAGTGGCGAGCAGGGCGAGTCATAGCAATCTGTGCTGTGGTTTTTATGTCACCGTCCAATGCACAAAGGACTGTGCACTGGATAACTTTGAGTTGGTAATGAAAGGTTTTTCGTTCACGTGTTATTGTGAATCATTCTCTCCTAGTGTGTGTGTGTGTGTGTGTGTGTGTGTCCATCCATGTACCCCTAGCGGAGTACCATCCTGTTCTGGTTGTGTGAGTGACGGCGGCAGGTGCTGGACCCGGACCAGGGCTATATTTAACAAGGTCACTGTCAGGCGGTGGGTAGGAGGGGGACTTCGTCTGTGTGGGTTAATACAGCAAGAGGTTACCATGACGCCCTCAAAACTGTTGAATATCAAAGAGGGAAAAGCCTATATGTACATTTAAAGTTTTCTTCTTTGTGAAAATAGAGGGAATTGTGCACCAAAATAGGCCTGTTGTGTGCAAGAGTAATTGGAGTCAACCTCAACAACGGTCAACTTTTTGCAATATGCAATTTGTTCAATAATGAACGAATACACACTATGTTTAAAATGGCGACCTCGGTTCCGCAATGATTGATGAGTTGTCTCCTGTATGGAAGTTGTCTTGGGCTTCTGCCCAAGACAGCCGCGTGTTAAAGAGCCGTTTCCTCCCGGGCTCATCCCCTTGTCTCCGGGTGGCACAGAGACGTGCTGTAGAGTCACCACAACAGGAAGTTGACATGGCGAGGGGCAGTGTACATTCAACACAAACGACCACAAATCAGCTGAAGTATTCTCATCCACGTGGAACAATGGATGAGCTAAATTTGGTGAATTCCCGGTCTGTTATGCTCTGGGTGGGCGGCCATGTATTGTGTGTGGGGCTATATTGGCTATAAGTGATTATGAATTGTTATTATTGTACATTTGAATGTGGGCTTACGGATTTTAGCTTAATTTATAACAATGTAGTGCAATATATTGATGTATTCACAGCATTGTATTGCTATGGGGGCTTGACATAGGGGGACCTATACAACCCAATAGGGGTGTAGCCCCCCCTATCCCCTATAGGGGGGTATAGGCTTCTTCCTGAGTGTAAAATGTATGTAGGCTTGCATACATAGTGTTGTCATTATACAGTCCTATAGGGTACCTCTGTTCCAGTATCTCATACTGCATGCTGTGTCATGTTTGACTCGTCAGTCACAAACCATTTCCTGTTTTGTAAGCACGGCCACTCAACCGTTTCTCCCGCGGCTTCACCACTGTTAACAGAAACTAAAAGACGAAAAGAGGAATTATTCCCTGATGGTCTCTTTTGCTCTTTAGTTTCCCCACCCAAATCCAGCTGCTTCCCCGACTTGAGAGGTGGCCGGGGGGGGGCGGGGGGGGGGGGGGGGGGCGAGGGTGGAGGGCTCTACACTGACTGAGCTGAGTTGGTGCAAGTCCTCACAATGTATGGATTTGGCTTAGCATAGCGGACAAGTCACTCAACAATCGCTCTAAAGTGTTCCATTCTCTCCCCTGGAAGTTAGGGGACCCCCCCCCCCCCACACACACACACACACACACACACAATATTCAAATATGCTCAAAATGTCCCCCCCCCTCACCAATATATATTGTATTAAAATATAATTAAAACAATTAAAACAAATGTTCTAGGCAACCGCCATGTTCAAAATAGTCATTAGCAAATGCAATCATAATTTTAAGTAAACATAACAAAGTGTCATTGTTATTACAGTCCCCCCAGCAGATTTGGTCCCCTCCAAATTTGACTCCATGGTTCCGGCCTCACAGCCACAACCAATGTATGAGCCTACAATGGACTCCAGCGTTTAGCTCTGTGTTCTGACCTGACTGTTGACAGTTGAACAAGTTCCTCTACTGGTTCCATGGAAAGTCATATTGTTTGTGTGCAGGACACATTTGCATAGATCTGGGCCTGCCCCCTTTACCATACCAACAGGTATATTTACCCATGTTCAACCAGTAGCCTACATGTGTGTGAGTGCCCCCCCCCCCCCAAAAGAAATAATTAAAGAAAAATAAAATATATTGTAATGACCATGACCTTGTCCCCCCAGACACATGAGGCCAACTGTAGCCTACATGTCACACATGCATCAGAGAGATGTGTGTGTATCTGTGCGGTGTGTGTGTGTGTTCTGTGCGTGTATCTGTGCGGTGTGTGTGTGTGTGTATCTGTGCGGTGTGTGTGTGTGGTGTGTGTATCTGTTGGTGTGTGTGTGTATTCTGTGCGGTGGGTGTGTGGTGTGTGATTCTGTGTTATCTGTGCGGTGTGTGTGTATCTGTGCGGTGTGTGTGTGGGGTCCTGCAGACCAAAATCCACAACAAGAAGTCCCCGCCCGCCTCAGCAAGCAAGCAGACGAGCGGCGTTGCTGTTTGTTTTGCTGCCCTTAATCCGTGACGGTGGAGGGGGTGGCAGTGGTTATGGGTGTTGTGTGTGTGTGTTGTGTGTGTGTGTTGTTGTGTGGCGCACACCCCACCTTGCTCCAACACACACACCACCACCACACACACACCACACCTTGCTCAACCCCACACACACACCACACACCCACCACACACACCACACACACACAACACACACATACTTTGCTCCACACACACACACACACACACAAACCACACCACACACACCAGTCAGAAGGGCAGAGAGACTAGACGAGGTGTTCCCTGCTCCTCCTCCTCCCCTCCTCCTCCTCACACGGTCGCTCGGATGCGCCGCGGCGAGGACATAACTGATTATTATTCTTGGCGACCATCAGGTTCTTCGTGATCGTAACGCGACCCGTCCGATGTGTCTTCTAGAGTGTTCTAACCAGACGAGTGCGTAGTAGCGAGCTGTGGACATGACCTCGTGTGGAAGCGGCTCCAGCGCGTCGGTAAGAAAGCCGCCAAGTTTCATTTCGCCGCCGCCTACCGAGAGCTGCTGCTGGAGTGTACACACAAATGGTGAGTCGGTGGCACGTTGAGACGTCAATGTGTTGCTACTGGGATCGGTCGTTATTATGTGTTGTCAACCACTGACACAGTCACTCGCGTCTAAACCAGTGGAATCTAAGTGTTATTAATATATATATATATATATATATTAATAACACTGCTGAGCCGAGCCCACTTCCGCGTCCCTTTATTATAAGAAGCATATTATATTACATTGAACATGTCGTGGGGTCTTGGTAGACTCTTCTTCAGTGTCAGTACTGTCACTTGTTATTCTATGCATGTTTATTAACCTATTGGGTTATTATATCATAACTCTATGAACTATATGAAGCCCAAGAGGGTGGTGGTTATGGATATAATAACAACCCTCTTTGGGCCCTCATATAGTTGTTTTTGACCTGGCCTGTCTGTCTGTCTGTCTGTCTGGGGTTGTGAGTCCACCATTCAAATGAAATGCACGTTATAGAGTATTATGGGTTTGCTTTGTGCTGTTCTATGATATATTGTAATGTTGTAAATGCCACAACATGCCCGCAACAAGTGTGCACAATGCAATCTGACGTCGCTGATGTAACGCAGTGAAGCAACGCCGCTGTCTCCTCATGTGACGCACTGACTCTGCACGCATACACACACACACACACACACACACACACACATACACACACATGTCATCAGGTCAGATCTCATCAGGTCCACACACACACAACAGGTGTGGTGTGTGAGGGGTTGGATATTTGCCCTAATGAATGTCAGACCCCCCCCACCCCCCAACCCTCTCATAACTGTCAAAACATAAATGCTGAAGTACATAAAGGGGCCTGTATGTGTGCACCTATGCTGACCTGCGGGAGCATGATTGAGTGACTGCAACGGGTGATGATTGGAACACACAGGCCCGTGTGTTGAAAGCTGAGGCTGCGGTGAGACACCACGGAGAACGGGAATCTGCTCTGCGTCAGGGATTGTTGTTCATGTCTGTTTGGCAGTTGTTGTTGAGGTCTGTCACGCCTCCAACTCTCTGCACAAGGACTTCCATTAAGTCCATGCCTTAGCTTGTACAGCCAGCTAACACTTGGTTTACACTACACACACACAGTGTTTATTACCCCCCCACACACTCTCTCTCTCTCTCTCTGTATACACACCAGCAGTAGCAGGCACTGACATGCTGGTTTTTTTTCCCTTCTTGGTTAAATTTCATGCCATTTGGCTGCCGTCATCATCAATGTTAGATTCAAGATGACTCTCGACTGGTCAGCCAAGGATCACAGCTCATAGGGGGAGATTGTCATGTGGTGTGGTCTCTTTGTGTCGTGGCCAACCAATGACACACTGACGTGATGTAGACTAGTCCACTTTTCATTGCATTTTGTAGTGTGTTGAATATTTTCCAAAGGGCTGGTTAGGAGTTCTCCAGATTGCTTAATACAGCTTTTTATGTTCCGTAAAATCATCATTTTATAGGTGTCCCATGTCTGTACACGTTCTGTATTTTTGCAGCAGCCAGAACGTTGTGTGACACACACACACACACACACACACACACACACACACACACACACACACACACACACACACACACACACACACCACAACACACAACCTACGCCCAGCCAGGTGAGAATAAGGAGTGGTTCTGCAGCACTGTGCTAGCACCTGCATAATCCGTGCCTACGTCAGCCAATCACGCGTATCCAGGACTGATGACGATTCCCATATCTCTGTGTCGCCTTCCTGTTAGCTAACCAGGTGATGAGTGATGAGAACTATTGATCTGAACTGCTGATCTCCCATGATCCACACGCAATGAGTCAATAGCTTGATGACATGGTAACGTTGAAAAAATGACTCGAGAGTATCCTGTCATTTTCCAGCATGAGCACAATTTTTTATGCTAACTAATATTGAATACTAACAGCTGCAGATAAAATGTAATCGAATAATTGAAGTGGCTTGTTTGTTGCATATATAATCGAGCAGACCACACTCGACCAAAACCGTTTTTGTCGCTTCAGGGAGTCATTTGGAGTGTATTATAACCCGTTATAATAATATTTACATGAACATTTAGTCATCGAGCAGAAGCATCCATCCAAAGCAGCTTACAGCTTATGGCTGAGAAGTCATAAGCACACAATCCAAATTGGAGTACCTCCAAAATGTGGAAGTGCTGCACTACATAGTTATGACAGAGTGCACAGTAGCCTTAGGACTCAGTAATGAAAGGTTAACCAATAGTTATTGCTATAAATATATATCTTTTTTTTTCCATTCCATTTTAATACTCCGTGTCTGAAAAGGCGGTCTAATTCCTTCCTTTGCGAACGGGAAGACAATGTAAGACGAAGGAAGGAATGGGACCATGTTTCATTTCAAGTGACAACTTTGGAAGATAACTTTGTTTAGTTGCTTATGTTTCCTGGAGGAATGCGTACAATGTGACTCAGTTAGATGTTTGCGCAGAGGCCTTACAACAACCAGAACTCACCAGGTTGTTCTGGTCCCGCTTAAAATATATAGAAACGAGGATCCACGGTCTACACTGGAATAAAATAACAGTGTAGTAGAACATATAAAATATGGATACAAGGAAGTAATAAACAAATCTTTTTATTACTTCCTTGTATCCATATTTTCCAATGTTATCCCAGCCTCTATCTCTCCACCCCCCCCCCCAAACCCCTAATGCTATTCTGAGGTTTTCTCTTCTGCGTCAGTTTGTTGACCAAATCAGTTATGCCGCTCTTAGTCATCTTGTAATAACGTTTCCTTGTGGTTGCGCTGCCCATTAAGTAAACCCGTGACACACTGGGATACCTTATCGCTCACAATGTGTGTCCACTCAAAGAACAGTAGTAACAGCAATGTCAACTTTAAAGGCACATTGAAGTTGTGGGCGATAACCTACAGTCAACTCAGTTCTGAGCATTAGCCTCTAACATACAATGTTGACCTATTAGCAAAGCGTTTGCTGAGGCACGGCTGAGGCACTGCTAGCCACCGGAGCCCAAGAACTTCACTGTAACATTTCTATAATCTGTTGCACAACAGGTGTGGCATAAGCTCCTGTTCAGTTCAGCACCAGTCACGTCTATTTCTGTTGCCCCCCCCCCTCTCCCCCCATATCCCCCTCTTCCCTCTGACTCTCTCTTTTTGTCCTTAATGACCTCTTTCGATCCCCAAAGTGGCCGATGTTAGTCATATCCTAGCCTGTCCTGTTCCTGTATTATGGACCGCAGGCTAGCAACTTTGCTTCTGCTGCTGCTAACACTTTGTAGCCCCGGCCTCTCTTCTCCTCTCCTCCTTCTTCCCCTCTGTCTTGTATATGGAGCACAGGCTAAGAGCTAACACTTGGTAGTCTTCTCCTAACCTCCTAGCCGTGCTGGTCAATTAAAATGACAATGAAGAAATAGTCTACTGCAATACATTTGTAGCAGGCTTTATGAGAAGGTCACTGCAGAAAATTCAATACTATACTGTATGTCGAATACCATTAATTTATATGAAAGGTCAGAGAAATATTCGATTGGGAAAGAATGGGAAAGGAGAAGCAAGCCACGCCAATACCACCTGTTGCATTAGATGCTATTGCATGTGTCAATGCTATTGCATGTGTCAATGTATATTTACTGGACTAGTTGTGTCTCTACTGGTGCACTACCAGACCTAAATCCAACGGACCCATCACTAATGTTATGAACTGCACCCGGCTTCCTGCTGTGAAAAGGTTCTATAGTGCATGACTCTCAGTCAACAGGTCTGATTCTGTGTCTTTTAGTAAGTCGAAGCCAATGTAAGTCAGAAACTGAAACTGACTATTGTGTGTCTCACTTCACTCATTATTTGTCGTATTCTCTGTACCTCCAGGCAGCCCGACAAGTTGCGAGTGGTGTGGATCAGGAGAAATCGACGCCACAGCACAAAGGTAATGAGAAAACCTCTGACCTCTGACCTCTAACGTATGCAAGCCAGGCATGCACGCGCAGGCTAGCCTATCAGAACCAAGATCTCAGAGTTACATGTAGGTATGTGGATGCACGTGTGAATATATGCACAACACACACAAACATCGTTTCATTTATTGCTTGGAATTATAACACCCGTTGCAGCTGAAATTACTGTCGCACATAATCACAATACTCATAAAAATAGATTAATAAATGATACATAATGAAAGATTCAAGAAGTTTAATTGTCACATACACATACAGGATATGCAGTGAAATAAAAAAGTGGCGATGCCCAGCGGAATGTACAACAGAACAAAACAAATATCACAAATATCACAATTTAAGGGAAATAATCTTTACAGCAAAAGGAGAAGCTATTTTTTCTTTTGGAATGAGAAATATGGGCAGATAGGCAAATAAACAGCAAGCAAATTCTGTAGTAAGACTATGTGGGTGCATGTACTGTGTACTACCTGTGTGTGTGTGTGCATGGGAGGGGGCATGGGGTTTGGTATCCTTTGAATTTTAGCGATTCCGGTTCCAGTTCCGGTTCTGCTTATCGATTCCGGTTCTTACCGATTCCGAGTTTTTATTCCAATATGGTAAATGTCAAATGTTGAGATAACAAAAAATCTTTATTCTTTTAACCGTTACCGATCATTAACAAAGTAAATATATACAATAAAAATGTATGATCCACAGACATGCATTGAAAAAAATATTAAATAAGTAATAGATAAGGATTAATCTAGAGCAGTTAATTAAACTCGGGTAGACAAAAGGAAACCCACACTCACAACTCCCTCACTCCGCCGTATCAGACATGCTCAATGACTTAAACCACGTAAATTAGTACAACCTGAGATAGAGGCAACGTTGGAACTTTTTGTCTGGAAAATACTGGTTTAAATGAACCAAACAACACCGTCATATTTGTGGATAATTAGTAGTAGAAAATGTTCTAATCTCTCATATATTCCACCCAACAACAACACAGTGGAAAGCACTAACAGTTGAACCATTTGTGGATCATAACATTTTGAGCTGCTTGTTGCTTGTAAGATGTAAGATGTAACCTACCTTGCAGCTAATACATTTCCCACATTTACTGCACTTAGCCTTGTCTACCCGGTATTTTGGATTCGGTTCTAATTTGGAACCGAGTTTCGGTTCCCAACCCTAAATATAGGTAATAATGCAGCCAATACATCATTATTATTATTATTATTATTGCTATTATTATTAAGGCTCTTGTACAATTTTCATTAGCATGTTGATTAAACAATGTGCATCATTATGTCTTTTTTGCTGTTATGTTTATTTCCATGCTTGTATTTGGACAGCTCCACAGCTGGCAGCCTGGGATCCAGAACCCGTACCGGGGCCTGGTGGTGTGGCAGGTCCTAGAGAGCACGGACATCGATGTCACACTCTTCAAGGTACCGTGCTCATCTCCACGCTCCTGTGTTTACCCTGAGGGAGCTGGTGTCTCAGTGGTTTATTGGTTTGGTACTGGTCCATAGGAACCCACTGCGGAGGAGTTTGAGGACAAGGACTGGACCGTTATCATCGAAGATGTGAGTTTACTGTGTGTGTGTCAAGAATGCTACATTTGTTTGTTCATCTGTCTGGGAGGAGCTTTATCTGTAAATATTTTCATTAATGGATTGATTAAAAGGTTTTAGTTTTACTCCTAAAATCTAGTATATTAATTTAGATATTTTTATTAAAGGTGCCCTATTATACCATCAGGTGTGAGTGTGATTAGCCATTACAAGCCGTTTCAAAATTACCATGTGATTGTAATTGTGACATAGTAACAGGTGGGAGTGTCCACCTAGATGTATGATGACTAGATCAGTTTACCAGTTAGTACAGTGCACTGGGTAGGCTGGTAGTCTGATCTAGTCAGAATTATATTCACATGACAATTTTGAAACAGCTTGTAATGGCTAATCACACTCACACCTGGTGAGTGTTTGTGAATTAAATTAATCTTTCTTCAGGAGACAAAGGGCCGTAGGAAGGTTCTGGCGTCGGCAGATGTCAACATGAAGAAATATGCGAGCGCGACACAAGCGCAGTTTGACCTCACGCTGAAACTCAAACCGCTGTCAGTGAAGGTCGTGGAAGCCACGCTGAAACTCACCCTGTCCTGTGTTTTCCTCAAAGAGGGCAAGGCCACGTAAGTCAAAGTCTAACCCCCTGATTCCACCGGATCCGTCTGCGTTCCGTCAGCGACGCGTTCCGTCAGCGACGCGTTCCGCCACACTCTAGTCAATGTTTGCTAAACCAGCTGCGATGCGTGGCGTTTCAAAAGCGTCCCAGAAGCGACACTACGCACTGCTTCAATTCAAATACTATTCTTGACAGATATGCTTCTGGGACGCGTCTAACATCAGCTCAACGGGCCAATCAGGTAGCGCTTTCCTCAGGAATATTCATAACTTTCCCGCTAACGTATCGACAGCGCAACAAACTAGGAAATAACAACAATAAAGGTATTCCTCCTGTTAACAGGCACTGTTTTTGTGAATATACTCATTGTAAAAGCACACAAAAAAGCGAGGGAAAAAAAGACTGGTGGGGTATGAAGATGACGCGCGGATGACGGACCAAAGACGTGTTGATTCGTACACCAAACGTACACCAAAATGTATTTGGTGTGTTATGGGGCAATTGACTTGGTTCTCAACCCTGTATAGGGGGGTTCTCGCTGGTATTTGACATCCTTGAAAGTTTGTTAATTTCGGAATAAAATAAAAAAATCAATATATAATATATATATATTTTTTTTAGGTAGATTTCTATTTACATCATAACCATCAACACACTATCTGGAGCTGGAAATGCAGCCTGTGGTTCTACGCTGTCCGATGCAGTTTCCAGCGACTGTAGCTCCGCCCCCAGGCCCTGCTGAGTCCTGTGTCGCAGGCTCTACTAATAGAAACTATATTGGGTGTAAATATAGAGTGACAATCAACATTTGATATGTGGGGATGGTTACGCCTCCAGGGTCTGCTAGCTGGCCCCAGGTGATGTCATCTAATATCAACCAATGAAGTGGAGTTAATTATTTCGTGAGCATTAACGTCGGCTAGTTAACCTTACTATGTCTCATACTACACTGTGTTGGGCCCTTGAATTTGAGGGATAATGGACCTGGGACGTCCTTGAATAGTCCTTGAATTTGATGTTTAAGAAGGTGTAGGAACCCTGTGTATGAAATGAAAGAGAAATCAAGTGCAACTTTCACTTCCATAAAAACACTTTCACATTGCTTTATCATTTAGGTGCCAGCCAATCAGAAACAGCAGTGTTTTCTATATATAGTCTGTGTTTGATGCCGTGCTATGTGGTCGAGGCAGATGTTCGCACCTATTTGACATGAAGATGATGATGATGGTGTCTTTACCACAGAGATGAAGACATGCAGAGCTTGGCCAGCCTGATGAGCCTGAAGCAGAGCGACATCGGCAACCTGGACGATTTCAACGACAGCGACGAGGAGGCCGGCGAGGACCGGAGGGCCAGCTTTGGATTGGCTACCCCCGTTACCGGTACACAAACACAACAGAAGGATGAAGCTTGATTTAAGCCCACGTGTTACCAAAAACACAACATCCAAGGAGGTTGCCTCATACTCTTTATTTATCATTACTGGTGAGGGGGATCGAGACCCATCCCCATGGTGACAGCTTCTGACTGGGGTCGCGCATCACACTGTTTTAGCGCAATGTGATTTCCACCCTCACACACACACACACACACACACACACACACACACACACACACACACACGGCGAGGACATGGCTGGAATTCTTCTTATTTCCGTTACTGTTATCCTGTCATTTCCCAACCTTTCCTGCCTCTTCTCTCTCTCTTTGCTTGCTGTCTGTTTAATCATCCATCACTCTCTCTCTCCTGCTCATCTCGCAAACTGGCAGCATTATCAAATTATATATTGTGATAAAAATCAAGATTGAGATCGATCAATATGAGAATTATAATTTTCTTTTGCCATATCGCCCAGCCCTACCTACAGCAACTTTAACCATAAGTCCTTGGCAGGCTGTCGGTAACACTGCAACCCTAATCTAATGCCTTATACATCTAATACATTTGGATATTTGGGTAAACATATCAGGCACGTGCATGAGCATGAATTATAGGTCTATTATGACATCATAGAATTCCATTACAAGTGATGTTCTCCTGAGGAGATTACGCATTTTATTAGGATTTTCAGCAATGCATAATGAGGGGTGTTGGTCCTTGTAGGAAAGGCTTGCTATCAGCCAAGCCTCTGAAGCAGCCTGTGTTTTGTTGGCCTAAGTGAGCAGAGAGCAGACAGCCCTGCCCCTGAAGAGCCAGCAGTTATGTAACCTGGTGTGTAGACGCCTTCTCTGGACCAGGGGCACCCTCTACCTGTTTTTAATCCTCACTGCAACAGCAGAGCGGGGGAAGGAAGGAACGCTGAACCCAGCCGGGCTTTTATGAGGATTAGCTTCACCTTAACTCTGCATCCATTCATTCATTCATTCACTCCTTCACCCAATGCACTCGCTCATTATTTCACTACTTCACACATACCCGCCATTCGTTCATTTGCTCATTCACCTCATGCATTCATTCATTTCTCTTTTTTTTTGTTCACCCCAGCTATTTGACATGAAATGCTGTATAGTCCTACATTTTATCACCTTGCTTCCACGGCAACAGAGTTTTTTTTGTGTGACTCTCACAGACAGCTGGGTAAATCAGGGGGAATAGTCTGTTCTGTCTAGAAGACCCTATAACTTATCCCCCTCTGAAGCAGCAAGCTGTTGCTGAAACACCAGAGCAGTTCTACACTTATTTATTCATGTTTAGGGCGTTTAGCAGACGCTTCTGTGTCCAAAGCGACTTACAATAAGTACATTCGGCCAAAAAGATTTGAATAGAACAAGTTTCAAGCACTCATACCATGTTAGGTTGGCCCCTTGCTGGTAAACAGCCAGATAGCTAGGATAGGATGCTACACAATGCAATGTTTTCAAGTGCCAGTTCTATGTGGTTTAGACGCCAAGACCTCACAGTCTCCCATATTCCTAGTCCAGCTCCCTGCTCTCCTCCTGTCCTCCTCTGACCCCATTCAGCCGTGACGCTCTCTCTTCCACGTTCTCTCCGTAGCGCCGCTCTCTGGGGCCAGACGACCGCATAGCTTCCACACTGACTCCTCTTCGGCCGAGGGCCAGTGGGGCCCCTCCTCCACCGCTGCTATAGGCTCCGCCCCCGGGCACTTCCCCTCCTCCTCCTCCTCCCTCTCCTCCTCACCCCCTGTCAACCCCCCCGCTCTCCCTAGTATGCCACTACCAGGTACCAGATACGTCATTCACATAATGATATCTGTCACATTATTGGTTGAGAATTAATGTAATAGTAGACTAGAATTGTCTGTTAAAGTTCAATGTTAATCAAGATTGTAGGTCAACTCACTTGTAAAAATGTTACGATTTGCAATGTGCAATTTTTGTATATTGTAAAGTATATACTGCTGTCTAAAGCCTAACTACATTATTGATTGAAATTCAGTTCAAATGCAAAAAATGAACATTTATCAGTTCAATTCTGCTTTGGATTCTACCGGCCGCTTCACTCTCTAACCTGGCCAGGCCCTGTTTAGTTTGCTGGCGTTAGCTTACCTGCTTTCTGAAAGGCTGTAACATTATCCTCGGTGGCTTCATATCCTCGTTGTTTGTGTCGTTCACATCACGTTATAATCCAGCCAGCGGTGGAACAACTAATCTGTAATAAAACCTGAAAGGCATCGTGTCACTGTTATCCCACAACAACCAATCAGCCATGAGGCGGATCTCTCTCTCTCGTCTACATGAAACAGTGTCTTTCATTTTCATCATCATCGTTCACAGCTGTAGGACAGATGTTGCCCATTTCAATATTAGCCCCAACACATTTACTGACATTTAAATACGATAATGTAACAGACTTCCCCTGCATTAAATGTGCCTAACAGGATATACTGGGGGTATCTGCTGGAGTTGTGTGTGTGTGTGGTGTGTGTGTGTGTGTGTGTGTGCGCAGTTTTATTAATTGTGTTAAATAGTAAAGACAAGCATAATTGAATTATTAATGTGATCAAGGCAACTACGGTGGTGACGGTGATAAGTTTAGTTGAGGAAATGTTCTATGAGTGCTATTAATGAGTAAAAAAAGTGAAATTATATTAAGACTAAAATATGCCACTTTATAATATCAAGTCTAAAATTCTAAATCTGTCCAGATTTAATTTCACGTGCACAAATCCTTAAGTAGAGTAATTAAATACTGTTGAATACTATTATATGTCAATATACATTGTTTTTGTTCACTGAAAGCACAATATACAAACTATATGAAACAACAGTGTAGTTACTGCACTTTGCTTTTTCCTTGCTTTCCACTTCCATTTCTACAATTAGCATCACTTACAGACCGTTTAGCTGGCCGGGTGTAAACAGTTGGACCCTGTGTGTAGTTACTGCAGTTAGGCTTTGGAGGGCAGTATATTGGAGGGCAGTATATTGGAGGGCAGTATATTGGAGGGCAGTATATTCAGTCAATAAGTAACGTTAGGAGTGAATCTCAAATAGTGTTTTCCACCGATCCTGAAAACATTACAGATATCTCTGCAATACACAGTTTTGAGCATTGTGCATTCTTATTTCTGTCGTTCTCTCTTCCTTTCTTTCTCTTTGTTTTTTTCTTTTTCTTTTATTCTTTCTTTTGTTCTTTGTTTGTTTGTTCTCTCTGTCTTCCTTTCCCTTTCCTTCTTTCTGTTTCTCACCAACCCCCCCAGAGAGAAGAGCCTGCCCCCCCCAGAGGGGCGAGGGGCGGGGCTTTAGGCTGCGGGGGAGGGCAGGGAGGGGGGGGCTTGTGGCCCACACTGTCTGGGGGTGAGTAGGACGAGGGGAAGGCCGAGAAGGACGGCACGCTCAGGGGTCTCTTGGCCGTGGAGCGCAGCGCGGCCGTGTGGGAGGCTGGTG
>PIJE02000067.1:746734-751848 GCA_002895965.2 Coryphaenoides rupestris | reverse complement strand
GGGGGGGGGGGGGGGCAGGCGAGATGAGCAGGAGAGAGAGAGTGATGGATGATTAAACAGACAGCAAGCAAAGAGAGAGAGAAGAGGCAGGAAAGGTTGGGAAATGACAGGATAACAGTAACGGAAATAAGAAGAATTCCAGCCATGTCCTCGACGTGGTGTGTGTGTGTGTGTGTGTGTGTGTGTGTGAGGGTGGAAATCACATCGCGCTAAAACAGTGTGATGCGCGACCCAGTCAGAAGCTGTCACCATGGGGATGGGTCTCGATCCCCTCACCAGTAATGATAAATAAAGAGTATGAGGCAACCTCCTTGGATGTTGTGTTTTTGGTAACACGTGGGCTTGAAATCAAGCTTCATCCTTCTGTTGTGTTTGTGTACCGGTAACGGGGGTAAGCCAATCCAAAGCTGGCCCTCCGGTCCTCGCCGGCCTCCTCGTCGCTGTCGTTGAAAATCGTCCAGGTTTCCGATGTCGCTCTGCTTCAGGCCTCATCAGGCCTGGCCAAGCTCTGCATGTCTTCATCTCTGTGGTAAAGACACCATCATCATCATCTTCATGTCAAATAGGTGCGAACATCTGCCTCGACCACATAGCACGGCATCAAACACAGACTATATATAGAAACACTGCTGTTTCTTGATTGGCTGGCACCTAAATGATAAAGCAATGTGAAAGTGTTTTTATGGAAGTGAAAGTTGCACTTGATTTCTCTTTCATTTCATACACAGGGTTCCTACACCTTCTTAAACATCAAATTCAAGGACTATTCAAGGACGTCCCAGGTCCATTATCCCTCAAATTCAAGGGCCCAACACAGTGTAGTATGAGACATAGTAAGGTTAACTAGCCGACGTTAATGCTCACGAAATAATTAACTCCACTTCATTGGTTGATATTAGATGACATCACCTGGGGCCAGCTAGCAGACCCTGGAGGCGTAACCATCCCCACATATCAAATGTTTGATTGTCAACTCTATATTTACACCCAATATAGTTTCTATTAGTAGAGCCTGCGACACAGGACTCAGCAGGGCCTGGGGGCGGAGCTACAGTCGCTGGAAACTGCATCGGACAGCGTAGAACCACAGGCTGCATTTCCAGCTCCAGATAGTGTGTTGATGGTTATGATGCAAATAGAAATCTACCTAAAAAAAAATATATATATATATATTATATATGATTTTTTTATTTTATTCCGAAATTAACAAACTTTCAAGGATGTCAAATACCAGCGAGAACCCCCCTATACAGGGTTGAGAACCAAGTCAATTGGCCCATAACACACCAAATACATTTTGGTGTACGTTTGGTGTACGAATCAACACGTTTTTGGTCCGTCATCCGCGCGTCATCTTCATACCCCACCAGGCGCCAACAGAAGTGGAGCGTCTTTTTTTCCCTCGCTTTTTTGTGTGCTTTTACAATGAGTATATTCACAAAAACAGTGCCTGTTAACAGGAGGAATACCTTTATTGTTGTTATTTCCTAGTTTGTTGCGCTGTCGATACGTTAGCGGGAAAGTTATGAATATTCCTGAGGAAAGCGCTACCTGATTGGCCCGTTGAGCTGATGTTAGACGCATCCCAGAAGCATATCTGTCAAGAATAGTATTTGAATTGAAGCAGTGCGTAGTGTCGCTTCTGGGACGCTTTTGAAACGCCACGCATCGCAGCTGGTTTAGCAAACATTGACTAGAGTGGTGACGGAACGCGTCGCTGACGGAACGCAGACGGATCCGGTGAACTTACGTGGCCTTGCCCTCTTTGAGGAAAACACAGGACAGGGTGAGTTTCAGCGTGGCTTCCACGACCTTCACTGACAGCGGTTTGAGTTTCAGCGTGAGGTCAAACTGCGCTTGTGTCGCGCTCGCATATTTCTTCATGTTGACATCTGCCGACGCCAGAACCTTCCTACGGCCCTTTGTCTCCTGAAGAAAGATTCACATTTGTGTGAAAAATGATATTCATCGTAACAATATGCTTCTATATCTAGATTAATTTAATTTAATTCACAAACACTCACCAGGTGTGAGTGTGATTAGCCATTACAAGCTGTTTCAAAATTGTCATGTGAATATAATTCTGACTAGATCAGACTACCAGCCTACCCAGTGGACTGTACTAACTGGTAAACTGATCTAGTCATCATACATCTAGATGGACACTCCCACCTGTTACTATGTCACAATTACAATCACATGGCAATTTTGAACGGCTTGTAATGGCTAATCACACTCACACCTGATGGTATAATAGGGGACCTTTAATAAAAATATCTAAATTAATATACTAGATTTTAGGAGTAAAACATAAAACCTTTAATCAATCCATTAATGAAATATTTACAGATAAAGCTTCCTCCCAGACAGATGAACAAACAAATGTAGCATTCTTGACACACAGACACAGTAAACTCACATCTTCGATGATAACGGTCCAGTCCTTGTCCTCAAAACTCCTCCGCAGTGGGTTCCTATGGACCAGTACCAAACCAATAAACCACTGAGACAGCAGCTCCCTCAGGGTAAACACAGGAGCGTGGAGATGAGCACGGTACCTTGAAGAGTGTGACATCGATGTCCGTGCTCTCTAGGACCTGCCACACCACCAGGCCCCGGTACGGGTTCTGGATCCCAGGCTGCCAGCTGTGGAGCTGTCCAAATACAAGCATGGAAATAAACATAACAGCAAAAAAGACATAATGATGCATACATTGTTTAGTCAACATGCTAATGAAAATTGTACAACAGCCTTAATAATAATAGCAATAATAATAATAATAATAATGATGTATTGGCTGCATTATTACCTATATTTAGGGTTGGAAACCGAAACTCGGTTCCAAATTAGAACCGAATCCAAAATACCGGGTAGACAAGGCTAAGTGCAGTAAATGTGGGAAATGTATTAGCTGCAAGGTAGGTTGCACCTTACATCTTACAAGCAACAAGCAGCTCAAAATGTTATGATCCACAAATGGTTCAACTGTTGTGCTTTCCACTGTGTTGTTGTTGGGTGGAATATATAACAGATTAGAACATTTTCTACTCTAATTATCCACAAATATGACGGTGTTGTTTGGTTCATTTAAACCAGTATTTTCCAGACAAAAAGTTTCAACGTTGCCTCTATCTCAGGTAGTACTAATTTACGTGGTTTAAGTCATTGAGCATGTCTGATACGGCGGAGTGAGGGAGTTGTGAGTGTGGGTTTCCTTTTGTCTACCCAAGTTTAATTAACGCTCTAGATTAATCTTTTATCTATTACTTATTTAATATTATTTTCAATGCATGTCTGTGGGATCATACATTTTTATTGTATATATTACTTTTGTTATGATCGGTAACGGTTAAAAGAATAAAGATTTTTTGTTTATCTCAACATTTGACATTACCATATTGGAATAAAAACTCGGAATCGGTAAGAACCGGAATCGATAAGCAGAACTGGAACTGGAACCGGAATCGCTAAAATTCAAGGATACCAAACCCCATGCCCCCTCCCATGCACACACACACACACAGGTAGTACACAGTACATGCACCCACATAGTCTTACTACAGAATTTGCTTGCTGTTTATTTGCCTATCTGCCCATATTTCTCATTCCAAAAGAAAAATAGCTTCTCCTTTTGCTGTAAAGAATTATTTCCCTTAAATTGTGATATTGTTTTGTTCTGGGCATCACCACTTTTTTATTTCACTGCATATCCTGTATGTGTATGTGACAATTAAACTTCTTGAATCTTGCATTATGTATCATTTATGAATCTATTTTTATGAGTATTGTGATTATGTGTGACAGTAATTTCAGCTGCAACGGGTGTTATAATTCCAAGCAATAAATGAAACGATGTTTGTGTGTGTTGTGCATATATTCACACGTGCATCCACATACATACATGTAACTCTGAGATCTTGGTTCTGATAGGCTAGCCTGCGCGTGCATGCCTGGCTTGCATACGTTAGAGGTCAGAGGTCAGAGGTTTTCTCATTACCTTTGTGCTGTGGCGTCGATTTCTCCTGATCCACACCACTCGCAACTTGTCGGGCTGCCTGGAGGTACAGAGAATACGACAAATAATGAGTGAAGTGAGACACACAATAGTCAGTTTCAGTTTCTGACTTACATTGGCTTCGACTTACTAAAAGACACAGAATCAGACCTGTTGACTGAGAGTCATGCACTATAGAACCTTTTCACAGCAGGAAGCCGGGTGCAGCTCATAACATGAATGATGGGTCCGTTGGATTTAGGTCTGGTAGTGCACCAGTAGAGACACAACTAGTCCAGTAAATATACATTGACACATGCAATAGAATGTGTTTAACCTAGAGGGAGTCATCTAATGCAACAGGTGGTATTGGCGTGGCTTGCTTCTCCTTTCCCATTCTTTCCCAATCCAATATTTCTCTGACCTTTCATATAAATTAATGGTATTCGATATACAGTATAGTATTGAATTTTCTGCAGTGACCTTCTCATAAGGCCTGCTACAAATGTATCGCAGTAGACTATTTCTTCATTGTCATTTTAATTGACCAGCACGGCTAGGAGGTTAGGAGAAGACTACCAAGTGTTAGCTCTTAGCCTGTGCTCCATATACAAGACAGAGGGGAAGAAGGAGGAGAGGAGAAGAGAGGCCGGGGCTACAAAGTGTTAGCAGCAGCAGAAGCAAAGTTGCTAGCCTGCGGTCCATAATACAGGAACAGGACAGGCTAGGATATGACTAACATCGGCCACTTTGGGGATCGAAAGAGGTCATTAAGGACAAAAAGAGAGAGTCAGAGGGAAGAGGGGGATATGTGGGGGGAGAGGGGGAGGGAGAGAGGGGGAGGGCGGGAGAGGAGAGAGAGAGAGAGAGAGAGAGAGAGAGAGAGAAGAGAGAGAGGAGAGAGGGGGGGGGAGGGGGGGGCAAACAGAAATAGACGTGACTGGTGCTGAACCTGAACAGGAGCTTATTGCCACACCATGTTGGCAAACAGATATAGAAATGTTACAGTGAAGTTCTTGGGCCTCCGGTGGCTAGCAGTGCCTCAGGCCATGGCCTCAGGCCGTGGCCCTCCCCGCCCCCCAGCAAACGCTTGCTAATAGGTCAACATTGTATGTTTAG
>PIJE02000067.1:721734-741734 GCA_002895965.2 Coryphaenoides rupestris | reverse complement strand
TTTACGAACCATTCTGAATTGTAAATGTTTGTCTGTGGAGATTTCATGGCTATGTGCTTGATTTTATGCACCTGTTAGCAATGGGTGTGTCTGAAACACCTGAACTCAATAATTAGTAGGGGTGTCCACTGACTTTTAGCCATATAGTGTATGTGATATCCAACACAATTTTATCAGCGTTTGTCAGACTTCTGTCCTGTAGAGCCTTTCCCTTTTAAATAAAGATTAAATTCAACATAAATGCAACAACACCCACCCAGCCTCCCACACGGCCGCGCTGCGCTCCACGGCCAAGAGACCCCTGAGCGTGCCGTCCTTCTCGGCCTTCCCCTCGTCCTACTCACCCCCAGACAGTGTGGGCCACAAGCCCCCCCCCCCCTGCCCTCCCCCGCAGCCTAAAGCCCCGCCCCTCGCCCCTCTGGGGGGGGCAGGCTCTTCTCTCACCCGGCCCAGCAGCCTGCCCTCTGCCCCTGACACAGGTAGCATGATTGAGTTATAATTTCCCCATCTCCATGGAAACCCTCCTGGTTTTGTCTAATCGAGCGTTTTGAGTGAGCGCATTGAGTAAAGGAAGGAATTTGGTCTTTGCAGTATTATCTTGAAGAATACTTTACTGTTTATGCATAGGAGATAGCTCCTTTATAATATAATTTAATATTCTACTGGAGAGCCTTTCTTCTGATCTCCATTTGCTGTTCTCATTTTTCTTATTTCTGATCTGATATGTTTGTGTTGGTACTCTACTCCACCCTTCCCTACTTGATATTTCTTTACTCTATTCTACCCTACTTTTGTCCCATTGTGTTCCTCCCCTCATTCTGATCTCCCAGCATCATGGCAGAGTGAATGGAGGTCTCCTAAGCCCCAGGTCCCTCTGGCTCAACCCGGCCTCTCTCCTAAGTTCCTCAAAACTTGTAGGGCTACCATCCACTCTGGGATGCCTGCCTCCCTTCACACGGAGCAGGCCAGAGCTAAGCCTGCTGCAGGGTCCCTCCTCGCAGGACCCTTCAAGCTTGCCGACCCACCCGAGTCCCTCTGTCCTACCTCTACTCCCGCCGCACCCGACAACCTCCCTTCTCCTGCTCCCGCCTGCTTCACGTCCCCCCTGTCTGCTCCTCCTGCCTCAGACCTTAGCCCTGGTGATGGATTCTCTGTCTCCACCTTTTCCACCTGCTTCTCCCCCGCGGCGGTGGCCGCTGCTCCTCTACCGGCTGCCGCCTCCCAGCCAGGTACGGGTGACGACGTTTGGCGGCACGCACGCACCGCCCCGCCGCCGTGTGTTCCCCTTTAGAGCATGCCGTGCTAGTCTGACCGGTTTTCAGCTATGTTTAGCTGCTAGCGTTTGTTATGTAAATGAGCCGTAGAGAGATCTCTCCATAGAGAGATCGTTTGCACTGAGACTGCGCACTCTGTCTCATTTTCTTAGAATGGGTTCGTCCCGTGTGTGTACACGCCCATAGGGGAGCATTGTGTGTGTTTATCATGCGTTGAGCTGTGTGCACAGTACACCAGGGCTCTCTCAGCACCTGCAGGCAGTACAGGTCTCTACAGGTGTTTTGCAAGAACTCAATTTACATGAACTCTTTGTTCCCTACTCTATTAACATGAGCTCTAGCTCTGTTCCCTACTCTATTAACATGAGCTCTAGCTCTGTTCCCTACTCTATTAACATGAGCTCTAGCTCTGTTCCCTACTCTATTAACATGAGCTCTATGCTCTGTTCCCTACTCTATTAACATGAGCTCTATGCTCTGTTCCCTACTCTATTAACATGAGCTCTAGCTCTGTTCCCTACTCTATTAACATGAGCTCTATGCTCTGTTCCCTACTCTATTAACATGAGCTCTAGCTCTGTTCCCTACTCTATTAACATGAGCTCTATGCTCTGTTCCCTACTCTATTAACATGAGCTCTAGCTCTGTTCCCTACTCTATTAACATGAGCTCTAGCTCTGTTCCCTACTCTATTAACATGAGCTCTATGCTCTGTTCCCTACTCTATTAACATGAGCTCTAGCTCTGTTCCCTACTCTATTAACATGAGCTCTATGCTCTGTTCCCTACTCTATTAACATGAGCTCTAGCTCTGTTCCCTACTCTATTAACATGAGCTCTATGCTCTGTTCCCTACTCTATTTAGACTAACTCTGCCCTGCTCCCTGTCCTTTGCCTTTCTGTTTGTATTTCCTGCATTCTACTTTAACCTCGTCACGTCCCATCCTTCTTCTGTGCTTCCGGCAGCCTTGCTTCTCATGGACCGGTCTTTGGACCAGACGCACCCCAGGGTGCCGGGATATGTCCCCTCATGGAGGTCCAAGGAAGCTCCTGTGGTGGAGACCAGCTTAGCCTCCCCTCAAACCCTGCTCTCTGCCCCCCACCGCCAGCCTCCCATTTCCCCCAATGACCCCCAACTTCATGTCCAAGCACCAGCCTCCTTAGTTCCCCCAAATAACCAGGATCCAGGTACTTGAGACACAGACTCCCATCTAGTGACACAATCTATTGACTGACTGGACAGACATGAGGTGTCGCAGATTAAGACATGACTCACCCTGCTGCTTAGTTACTCTCACTGGGCTGTTTAATGCACTGTATTGGAGGTGCACGCTCTTTTCACTGTGTAACCCAAAACTTGCATACTTTTAATGTTTTCTGCTTCTTTAATGCTTCTACTGCCTTCTTTTGTTTAGAATTCAAGAGGCATCTAAGCACACTGGCAGAAGAGGACTACGCATCTTCAGTCCCCACAGGTGGGAATCAATAGGAAGAAACGTGACCTTTACTTAGAAGCAACTAAACAAATGATCTGCTTGTTGTGTTTTCTTCAATATGTTTATCTTTCAACATTTATAGTTACTGTATACCATGGTCTGGGTGAATACCCTTTTCTGATTGGCTCGCAGGTGTGTGGTTTAAGTTATGACACTTACATTTAGGGCATTTGGCAGAAGCTTTTATCCAAAGCAACTTACAAGTACATTTGTTGAAAGAGAAAGCAATATATTGCTGAGGTACATAAAGATAAGAATAGAACAGGTTTCAAGAATTCATAATTGCAAGGCTAATAGAACACGTTTCATAATTGTTAGGTTGCCCGCATAATAGTTGGATAAGAGCAGAAGTGCCATTCTGAGTGCATTACCAACATCTAAGAACATACAATATGCTAAACAATGCTACGTATTATTATTTAGTGCGTACAAGACGTACAAACATGCAAGTTAGGGTTAGGAGAGGGGGTGGGGGTTATGCAGAATCCAGGTGTGGATTGTGGATGCTGGTGAGCGACTCTGCCATCCTGACATGAGCCGGGAGATCATTCCACCACTGTGGTGCCAGAACAGAGTTAGGACTGTTCTTAGTGAAGGTGGTGCCAGTCGTCTAGCCAAAGTTGTTGAGTGGAGCGCTCGGGCTGGGGTGTGGGGTCTGACTAATGTTTGGAGGTAGGTCGGGGAAGTTTCTCTGACAGCCATATAGGTCAGTACCAGTGTCTTGAATCTAATGTGAGCGATTACCAGAGCCAGTGGAGGTCGCAGAACATGGGAGGATTTTGGTAAGTTGAACACCAAGCGCGCTGCTGCGTTCTGAATGTGTTGTAAGGGTTTGATTGTGGAGGCAGGGAGTCCAGCCAGGACAGAGTTGCAGTAGTCGAGGCGAGTGATGACGAGCGATTGGACCAAGTTCTGTGCTGCTTCACGTGTGAGAAAGGGCCTGCGGATGTTGTAGAGAGCAATTCTACAAAATTGGGCCAGAAAGGTGACATTGGCATTGCAGGACAGCTGGTCATTCAGTCAACACACCATGGTTCCTTGCAGTCAGTGAAGGGGAGACTTCGATGACCTCAATGGTGACAAGTAGGTCCATCTGAGGGCAGTCTTTCCCTGGCATGAAGACAAGCTCAGTTTTGTCTATGTTAAGCTTCAGGTGATTGGCAGTCATCCATTTGCTGATGTCAGCCAGGCATTTCGAGATGCATGTTGGGATTTGGGTGTCAGAGGGGGGGAAGGAAAGGAACAGTTGGTTGTCGTCTGCTTAGCAGTGATGGGAGAAGCTGTGGGATGTAATTACAGAGCCTAGAGATGTAGTATAACCTTCGCTACACTCCATTAACCCACACCTACTCCTTTGATTGTCCCTTACTTAACATACAGTACGTTTCTAGCTACTAATCCCCAGATGGGCTTTTGTTGCAGGGGATAACAGTGCATCCAACCAGAATCTAGAGCCGCCCAGGACCCAGGAGAGAAAGCCTGGTGCGCCTTTCGGAGCGGAGTCGGTCAGGATATCAGCAGGGTGAGTGACTGCAACAAAGCTAAGTCCTTTACTGCACTTGGGTTTCATGCATGGGCCAGTTGCGGTGGATTCAACCCATTCATCCATTGCTGAAGTTGTTAACCGGACTGCAGCATGTTCAGTATTGTTTGGCCTGTGTGTAACGTACTATGTGGGAGATGGGCTGCCTGGGTGAAACAAAATAATCAATGACATTGAGTGCATTTCTTTTACAACCCTTTCCTTGTTGTTGAACTCTTGGCTTGCTTTGCTTCATTGTAGTCTACGCTGTAAACATGTGAGCATTATTTTCTTTCACTGAAACCTGAAAATCTGTTAATATGGCCCATTGTAATATTGATTGTATTTCAACATAAATAAACATGTATGTTTTAGAAATATATCAAGTGTGCAAGTGTGACTGTGACACGCATCGACACTAATGCAATGTAGCCTTTAAAAAAAGAAATTTCCTTCAAACAGTGTGTTATGGTGAATAAACAATTGTTGCTGGCTGTATGTACTGTTCTTGCTGGCTGGCATTTTTATATTTTTATATATATATACAGTATATATACATATACAGTACATGTGTATTTATAGTGCAGTGAATTAATTAATGTGAGACAACTCATGTGCATGTGGGTCATCCTGCACTGCGACTGTGACTGAACTGATGCTTGGCATCAAGTGCTTTGGAGAAGATGATGCAATAGCTCTATTGACCTTGTAACTCTGACCTCATTTGTTTACCCTTCAGACCTGAGAGCCTGGTCTCTCTGCTGCCCTTTAACCCCTGCACACCCTCAGCCCCTGGCCGCCAATATTTTGAGATTCCTAAAGCTGAGATGGTTCAAATAGAAATGAACCCGACAGAGGCTCATCTCAAGGTCCGAGAGCAGCCCCCCTCATGCACTGGTACACTCCAGCCAAGTCTGGCCAATCCTGAACTCTCATCTGTCTCGTCATTCGGGGAGTCCCTAGACAGGCCGAGGAGTCACTTCACCAAGATGACCATTCAGTTAGGGGCTGTAAATGCCAAATCCAAGCCGGTTCAGAGTGAGCCCGATCCTGCCTCCAACACCAAGCCAACTGCCAAACCAGTCCAAACCACATTGCCGCAAATAGGTCAAGCTTTTGAATCAGTGCAAAACCAGATGCAAAGGATAAGACTAGTCCAAATGCAAGATGTTCTTGTGGATGACAATGGAGATTATGTGTCTATGGATTTAGGGTAAGTGTGGCATGGTGAAGAGTTGTTCTTGTGTAGTTTGGAAAGATGATTAATAGTTTGTTTTACCATCATGTACTTGCAAATCTTTGCCATCATATTTGACATTTTGTAGGGCCATTCAATCTTCTTTGGTATCTGATGTCTCTTGTCTCTTCAGAGAGAAGAGAACAGCTGCCTCAGTACAGTCTTGCCCCAAAGAGGTCAGCTCTGGTTCCCCTTCAACGGTGATGAGAAAAACATTAAAGGTCAATTGTGGAAAGTACAATGTGGTCACAGACACACTGTCAAAGAATCTTCAAACGCAGAGCCCAGAAACGGCACCCGCTGCTCAGAAATCATTGAAGGATATGAAACCCCAAAATGTTGCAGCCATGACTGTGGCAGGCGCTTTGAAAACAGCCTCAGATGGAGTTGGATCACAAGTGAAGACATGTGAAGAAGACTGTGCCGTACACCTGGCGTCCTCCGGCACAAGAATGTTAAATATACCTGATCTGACCCCAACAAAAATACAAGAGGGAACAGAAACAATCATGTTTATAGATACAAAGCCACAAGTCGAAAGGCTAGACACAAGAGATGAACAGGCAACCCCTAATATTATTGTGGAAGAAAAGTGTAGCTATACATTTACAGAAGAAGTGCTCCCATCTGATCTAAGGGAAGTTGCTTCTCTAGGATTTTCAGCGACCTCAAAGAAAAATGATGAAATAGCGAGAGACCCCTCTGTTATAGAGCTATTGCCGTCATGCCCACAGCCCACAGTCATTCCTGGGATTCCATCTTCAGAGCAGCAACTCTGTGGTGATACTGGAATTATTGCAAATAGGGTTACCATGACAAGATCCGGTCCCGAATCTAACAGCATTCCCGGATTTCCAACTGCTCTAAAGCAAGAGCCAAATATGGTCAATATTCTTCCTACTTGCCCCGGAGTGACACGTGTGCCAGGTTTAGCCTCAACTAGATTTGATTTTTGTTATCCGGATTGGGTCATGGATAGAAGTTTTCTTTGGAACAAAAAAGTACAAATACAAGAGCAGTTTATTTCCTGCATTTCTCACGTCAGGGAAAATGTTGTTGATACAATGATGGTTGAAGCCATGGTGGCCATGATGCCAACATGTCCGAGAAAGACTCAGGTACCAGGATTTCCTTCAGCTAATAAGCAGAAGGTTTCAGATAGTCCAAGTATGGCCTGTCTACTCCCCACATGTCCCAAGCAAACCATTGTTACAGGTATGCCATCCAGGAGTATAGTGGAGATTAACAATAACAACTGGCACACATTAAGTCGCATGAACAAAGAGTTCAAAAGTACACCACTGTGTCTAATTCGTGGCAGACCAGAAACATATACATCTAAAGAACATCTAAAGGATATGGTACACATTTTACCAGCCTGCCCCAGGACGACAATGATCCCCGGGTTTCCCTCCGCACCAAAAAAGGAGGCAAGCTTTGTGAACCTTCTGCCGACATGTCCAAAAGTAGCCAGAGCATTCGGCATGCCCTCTATAATGTGTGTCAAGGGTGCAGATACGCACAAGGCTATACCTCTGGTGTGGTTAATAACGTTAAAGTCTAAAGAAAGCCTTTTTTTTTCACATATTGATCACAATCAACACATTGCCAGTGCTGATTCTGAAATGGTAGCCATTTTGCCCTCATGTCCTATGAAGTCAAGTCTCCCAGGTTTTCCCTCAGCCCCCCAAAACATAGCACCCAGTATGGTGAGCATTTCTTTAACATGTCCGATGGCAAGCAGGATTGCAGGTGTACCAACCAGGAAACTACTGAGTTCAGACAACAGTACCACCTGGTCGGTACTCAAAACCCAACTTTTAGGCAGGCCCCTGAGCAACCGACCTAATGTTATAACCCATGTTATGGATGTCGTATCACAAATGGGTACAGATTTTCTTAACATGGGTGATATGTTACCATCTTGTCCAAGCAGAGCAACCATCAATGGTTTCCCCTTTGCTCCTAGAAAAGCTCCCAATATGGCAAACCTTCTGCCTACTTGTCCAAAGATGGCCAAAGCTTTAGGTTTTGCATCTAGAAAGAGTATGAAGAGAGGAGAGGAAGTTTGGCACATGGGTAATTCCTTGTGGCTAAAGCCATTGGCTAAAGAAGAGATGCTTATTGGTCATTGCCAAGAGATTATGTGCACTAATCTCACAATGATGAAAGCCATGGTGGATATAGTGCCATCTTGTCCACAAAAGGCCACAATACGTGGTTTTCCATCTGCACCAAGACAAGACATTTCTGTTAGTATTCTGTCTACTTGCCCCAGACAGTCAAGGGTCCCTGGTTTTCCTTCTAAAGAATTATACAGCTCATATGGTAAGGCTTTGGAAACAGTTAAACATATTTTATTACAAAAGCCCTTAAGGAAAGGTGACTTGTTGATCAAAGGTGGCCTCAAAGGGCATTTCCCTGAAAAGAGACAATGGTGCAGTTCAGTAGGTATATTGCAGTCCTGTCCTATGAATGCCGTAATTTCAGGTTTTCCCTCAGCACCCCAGAAATTGACACAGAGTATGGTAACTCTTGTACATACATGCCCTAGACAGACCCATGTTTCCGGCTTACCATCAAGGATTTGCATTCATTCAGAAAGCAAAGGCCAGTATGCTCAAAATAACCCGATTAAAGAGGGAGCAGCAAATAAACGATGCACTGAGATTCTACAGTGGGATCCACAAGATGAACAATCAACAGAAAGTATGGCTGCAACATTGTCTTCTTGTCCTGAGATTACAAGTGTTCCTGGTTTCCCCTCTGTATGGAGGCAGACATTAGCTTGCAGTCTAAATATGCAAAATATGCAACCTACTTGTGCAAAAATGTCTACAGTTTCTGGAATGCCATCTTTAGACCATAGTAAAACAGCAGATTGGTCAATTGATACACGGTCACATTTATCTCCTAAATTAAGATCTGTGCTCCATTTTGAGAAAATGTATTCAGTTAATCCTGCAATAGTCACAAATATGGTATCTATGTTACCATCATGCCCAAGAGAGGCTCATTTGCCAGGCTTCCCCTCAGACTCGAGCAGGATATTAGCAGACGTACCACATATAAGTAATCTTCGGCACACGTGTCCAAAACATTCTAGATGTTTCGGAATACCTTCCAGATATCCCACTGATCTAGATGAACATATTTGGAATGAGGATATAGGATTGATTTGGGAAAGACAGCCAGGGAACAGAAAAAGTCCAAAAGTAATATATGGCCAAAGTATGTCTCTCAATGAAAAACATATGGTTAAAATTATGGTGTCAATGTTGCCACCGTGCCCCAAAACATCTATTATACCTGGATTTCCTTCTAAGTTTCAGCAAAGTAAACACAAACCTGTTAAAAAGCACCACGGCATGTTTAAAATGTTGCCTTCTTTCCCAAAACACTCAGAGATTTCAGGTCTACCTGCCACAAACCACACAGCTAAACAAGATGACTGGCAAGTATACAGGAAAGCGATTTGGCACAAGGGGTTAGGTATGTGTCCAGGACTTCAGCACAGTTGGAAAGTGAAGGAGATGCCATTGAATGACAGGGAAATTATGCTTAGTATGTTGCCGCCATGTACTCGCCACGCCCTCAGTGCAGGCTTTCCTTCTGCTGCTCAATTGTTAACTGAACATTTCATGCCCTCGAACCAAGATGGACCAGAGGTTATCAGGCAAAGAATGACAAGTGAGCCATCATTCTGTTCTAAAGGGTCCATAGTCCATAACCTTATGCCAGCACATTCAGAACTTTCTGAAGACAAATACTCAAGTGAAAACAAAGAGGCGAAGGAGATATTTCTTCAACCTAACGCAATGCAAGTCTCATTTACTCAAAAAGAAGTGGAATTACAAAGTGCCTTGGTGTCGGATGGTTATAACGTGGAAAGGGGCTCACGGACGCAAAATGAGACTGAAGATGTAGGCACTCTAGATGGAGGGTGAGTGAGGCAAACAGGGAAAGAAGATCATATATTTGTATCTTTTCCATCAGCCGAGTGGTGGCTGAACTACCTGTCTTTCAAATTATATTTTCAGACACTTGCACTGCAGAATGTGGCACTCGATTCCTGACATGGCCTTAGTCTTGAGTGTTAGAGAGAGGTGGGTTGCAAGGGTTTGATTGCTGGCCTGTTCTTCTCCAACGCTTTTGCATCATTTCATCAACATCTGGCTGACTAATTTGTAGCTGTGGTTTTCTTTGCTATTGTTATTTATTTTGGGGGTCATGATCTCATGATTCCCACTGTTGTCAATTGTTATGTGAATGGAAATTCCCCACTCATCATATTATTAGATGTGTGTGTGACTCTTTTGCCGGAGTGCAGAGTTTCAAGGGGTGTCAAGAAAGGCCTCCAATGACAATAGGCCCTTGGGCCTCTTTGCTCCATAATAAGTGCCTGGGAGTTTAGTTAGTTTCTATTTGCATATTTGCATGGCGTACTTGCATTGAAAGCTCATGAGATGGATTTGCAATACTTAGATAGTTTCAATTAATTGGAAATGATAGTGTTTCGTAGCGCATGTGAATAACAACATTTCAAGTGATTTTTTGTATACAGAAGGGGGAACATTTCATGGATTAAGATAATAATTGTTAACTTTAATATTTTACTAAAGCATAGTTATTATGCAGAAAATCCTGTTCAATATCAAATATCTATCATCCTCTATTTGTATTCATATCTATTACAGTAAAGTGTATCTGATGTATTAATTAGATACATTGCATGGCACTGTGCATTTTTGGTGTATTTGGTAAAGTTGAGGTCACCCCTGATTATAACTGAATTTGCCCTCTCCATAGAAATCACAACATGGTTTCACTGCTCCCCATCATGTCCACCTGCTGCTGTTGCACTTGGGTTCCCTTCCATCAACATCCACTCAGAAAAAGGTCCTACCGACCAGTGCATACTATGGAAGGAGCTACCCAAGGCCACCACAGAGCTACATATCGGAGGACCAGGAGAGGACAGCATGAGGATGAGAGGAATGGTTGACATGGTCCCTTCCTGTCCCGTTTGCAAAAGTCCATGGATTCCCTTCTAAAGGAGCTGAACTCGATGAAACAAAGTCTGAGGAACAAAACAAGACAGACAGTATTACGGTAGATGAAATCAAGGAAGACATGGGTGACATCCAGCAGTCCTGCACAGAAAAGACAGAGACCCCAGATGTTTTCAAGGACATTGTCTTGCAAACGTGCCCCCGTGTATTCAATGATAGATTAAACATGGTAGATATCTTGCCCACTTTCCCAAATATATCCAGGATACCTGGCTTATCATCAATCTCTCAGTTTGATTACTGCTCATGGCTTTCTATTCCAGACACACTATTTGAGAAGAAAATTAAACAGATACACAATGTCATGAGAGATATTTCACAAGAGAAAAGAGGTCAAATGAAAAAGATGCATTTGGTACCCACGTGTCCAAGGCAATCAAAAATATCTGGATTCCCATCAGTACCTGACTCAAATTCAACAGGTAGTTATAGAGAAAATATGGTCAGCCTGTTAACGTCTTGCCCAACAGTCTCCTGTATCCAAGGTGTTCCATCATCACAAGAGTCTTTTAACAAAACATGGAAAACAGATAGCATGCCTCTCTTAGAAAGGCAGAAAGAAACCAGTGCAAGAGTCAAAGATATATTAAATAAGGACACATTGAAACCAATGTTGGCTCTGACCCCAACCTGTCCCAGAGAAACATCCATCCCAGGGTTCCCCTCAGTTCCCAAGCCTACAGGGATCTCTCATGGGCCTAATGTAGTTTACCTTTTTCCATCGTGCCCTGTAGTCTCTAGTATTACTGGGTTTCCATCGCTCCAGACAGTTGACTGCAAAAAATGGTCATCAAATTGTCAGGTATTGTTGAAGAAGCAAGTCAGGGAGACACTTTTATTTGTATCACACACATATGAAACGAATACAGAAATGACTGGAATGTTGTCTCTTGTACCAAGTTGTCCCAAAGAGTCACAAACACCTGGATTCCCCTCGGTGCCACTACCCAAAGAACGATGCTTTGGAAATGTGCCAAGTATGGTGTATCTTTCCACTTCTTGTCCAAGGGTCTCACAAATACCAGGACTCCTTTCATCTCATTATATAAAATGTCAAGATTGGGCGAGAAGCAATGAGCCATTGTGGACAAGAACACCTAAGGATAAGGTCTTGTTAACTGACAATAATGAAAAAGATCTGGACACCATGAAGGCAATGTTTTTCCTGGTACCTTCCTGTCCAAAGGAGGCACAGATTCCAGGATTTCCATCGGTTCCAACCCCCCAGATAGTTAACTATGGACTAGATAACATCAACCTGCTTCCGCCATGCCCCTGCGTTTCTGATATTCAAGGAATGCCTTCAATTGAGAGGGTTGAAAAAGACACTTGGGTGCAAGAACCAAGGGAGATATTATCGAAGAGATCAGTAATGAAGGAAAATGTATTATTCGATGGATCCTGTCCTAAGGCTGCCACTTTGCCTGGTTTCCCATTAATTCCAAATCCAAAAAATATACATTATGGGCTGAATATAGTCAATCTCCTGTCACTGTGCCCTCAATATTCCAATATATGTGGATTCCCGTCAGTTCGAGGAGTCAGTGGATTAGAATGGATTGCCGAACTCTGTCCATTAATAAAGAGATCGATGAAAATGCATCCGTTTATGATTGAAAAATCGGCAGTTGACGCAGACAAATCAAACAACATGTTTGCCTTGGTTCCCTCTTGTTCAAGAGCTCCACTTCTACCAGGCTTCCCATCTGCCCCTCACTACAGTATGTCTGAACTACGACCGGTTTGTCCTGAAGAGTCAATTTTCCCTGGTTGTGCATCTCTTCACAGAACTACAGAACTGCAATGGTTTTCTGGTGAAGGTGATTTGTTTGAGTTGAAGAGTTTGTTAGGCAACCTTCAGAGAGCCAACGTTTTGACCACAGACAGTCCCATCCAAGACAGAGAAACTCTGAAATCAATGTTAGCCCTGACTCCCTCGTGTCCAGAGGCATCCACAATTCATGGGTTCCCTTCTGCGCCTAGATCCAAGATGGAACCCTCTGAGGTTAGCCTTGTGTCTCACTGCCCTTCAGCTTCAGGTATTGCAGGATTCCCATCTCTGACTGCAGTCAAATGCACAGGTTGGTTAATGGAATCAAAACTCCTGTGGATGAAGTCTGACAGCAAACCATTAGAGATGATCATGCCACTCTCTGGACATCAGCAACCATATAGTTCCAATGTCTCATCAAGTATGGTGACATTGGTGACCTCCTGCCCAAAAGCCACTCGGGTGCCAGGTTTACCATCTGCTCCAGTTGAAAACAGACCCTCAGACATAGTTAGTATGTTTGCGTCAACACCATGTTGCTCCATAATTCCAGGTTTTCCATCAGCAAGAATGATTACCTCCTCAGCAATTGATACAAAGGATAGGATACACGACACCAAGCCCCTCCTAATGAATTTTCTCAAGAAGAAGATGTTTATTGCAGAGTGGACAGCAGAAAGCAAGGGAAATATGGAAGATCTGGCATTGATGGCTCCATCATGTCCATACGTGACTCAGATTCCCGGGTTGCCCTCCATTCAGGCCCCATTCGAGAATCAGTCAGTTGCGTGTTCTACACTGGCAACTGATGACTCTGAAGCACAAGACGTGTGTGATGCACACCATGTTCAGTCTTCTCCTATAGAAGCAAGCAGCGTTGGCTTTACCTCTACACCTATGAACAGCCCTGCTGTGGAACATGCATATGGTGAGACATCGTTTGTATGCATTGAATATGTTGAATGTTAGAATTTCCTTCGTCCAATCCTTTTTGTATTTGAAAATGCTTTTTGTTGTTTGTTGTTTCTTCCATATTGGAACAGAAATTAAATCAAAAAGTTCAGAACAAGCCTTTGTGGTAGATGGGTAAGTGGAGTTCACAGCATGGTTTGGTGGATTGCTCTTGCGTGGTTTGCTGTCAAGGCAGAATATAAGTATAACCTGATCTGCAGAAGCTAGTCTTTTAGCAACTTGTGTGTTGGGTGAATAGAAAAGTACAGCATATTTATATAGTATGTACTTACTGCTGCATTTGTTTTGTTCTGACAAGAATCATTTTCTAAAAACCTTGTGTCTGGGTCCTTAGAAACCCGCAAATAAAGAAGCCTAAAGCAGAGGAAGTGGACACTTTGAAGATGCATTTAGATGCACCGGAACCGGATGTAGTCTTGGGCTGGGAAGTGTTGGAAGCAGATGGTACGGTGACAGATAAGGAGATAGAATCATCCTTGTTAGTAAAAGGGAAAGAAAATTCAGGACTAGTGAATACCATTGTGGGTGTTTTCAACAGAGGGTAAGTTACACATTGGTGTGAAGCATCTATTCTGCATGGTTTGCATTGAATTCAATTCTAATTGAGATGACATCAGAATATACATTTTTAGTGTGAGTGTGTTTTTGCCTCAGCCATGCTTTGTCACTTAAAGTGTCCCTCTCTCACAGTTATGAAACAGTAGCATCCATTTTGGCGCCGTCTAATTCTGGTGTAGCTGAAGCTGACCAACCAAAGGGTGCTTCGTCCTCTGTGGACCCAGAGTCGAACGATTCGACCATCCCCAATGATGGGTTCCCTCCACTTTCTCCTGACAACATTGCTTTAATTGAGATGGCCAATAGTGAGGGCCTGAGTGAAAGTGAAAGTAAAAGCAAACATGGAATTGAACTCCCAAAGAGTGCAGAGCCCTACATGTGGGATCTCGCAGAGGATCGGTCAGTGTCTGCATCGCCAACTTCAGAGAGTGATGATGGGTCCTCGGGAGTCCAGGTCGACTCTAGCGCCATGAAGAAATGGCCGCCGTTGACAGAGGCAGACATTGATGAAATATCTAAGGCACAGCTTGAGGGAGCAGAGAAGGAGCAGATCTCCTTTGACTCATGGGGCAGCAAGGATAGATTATTCACAGGACAGAGATTGGTCCAAACATCAGTTGAAGGTGAGATTGGCTGCCAGGCTGAGAAAGGACACAAAGTGTCTGAAAATATACTGCTGGATAACGGGTGAGTGCCAGCGGGCAACGCCTTTTTGCTGCATGTTGTGAAAGTATTAACAGTTCTCAATATTGTTGTAATACTTTTGATGGGCAATTTTACATTATTTCAGATATTTTAAGATATTTAATTGCTGCACAGGTCTTGAAAAACATGGTCTTTGTGTTCACATTTTGATGGTATGCATGTTTTGGACTGTGGCAGATTATTGAAGATATGTTCTGCTGTATGATTGGATTTAACATTAGACTGCTATTAAAGGTGCTGTGGGTAAGATTTCAGAGCTTTCGTTTGTGTTTAATTGTGTTTAATAGAAAAGTTGAAATGGCATTTCACTCAGTGAGTGAAATGTTTCGAGTTGACTGTGCCTTCCCTGATTAGTTTGGTGAATTCGTCTTGCCTGTCAATCACAGATGTGTGAAATGCAACAGTTCTCATAAGTAGAGAGTAGAGAGGGAGGAGATGTTTTTTTGGTTCTCAAGTTTCAAAAACTTGCTCTCATCGGCTCTGTCTCATTACAACCCTCGAATCTTCTAACCCACAGCATCTTTACTACTGGTTTGTATTCTCACAGTTTGCACTGATTATGTTGTGCAATATGTATGTTTGTGTGTGTATGTGTGATAGAGAGAGAGATCATGCGATGCTTTTTGCATCAAACTGTGTTGTAACAAGTAATTGAACAAGCCATCTGAAGCCTGTCAATCTTTGTCCTCCCAAAGGCAAAGCACAGGGGAAGTCTCTACTGCCGCCGCTATGGATTCAACATCAAAAGAGGCTGTGGTTACTAACAACAATGAAGAACACAGGGAGATGAGTTTAGTTCAACCCCAGTCAAATGTTCTCCCCCTGCAAGATGGAGATGCCAAAAATGGCGCTCCAACAGAGGTTGTTCCAACGCAGCCAACTGCTGAGGTAGTCCCTCCTCGCAGGATAAAGAAGAGGACTAGGATACCTTCTCCATATGTCCAGGAGAAAGCTGATACACAAGGAACTGAAACTCAAGTATCCATACATATGGTTCCCTCACAGCCGGCAGTGGAAAACAACTGTACTACTACTACTACTAGTAGTAGTAGTAGCACTATAACTTCAGATGTAGTGGAGATACAACAAGGCAAACCGGAACATGTATCTGTGCAAATACAAGGAGGTCTCGTCCCTCCGCGTCGTTTCAGAAAGAGAGATGAAACTATACCACCCGAAAAACCACAGAAAATGAATGATGTTTCCTCATCTGTCCCGGAACCTCCTCCAAAGCTGTCCAGGAAAAAAGGCTGCTTGGATAAAAAAGTTCCTATTCCAATAACTGATGGCCATCTTGCCTTGGATGTCCAAGCCAGCTGTGATTCAGTAACATCTGGAAAACCATCTATTCCGCTGCCCTCTGTGAAATCCACAAAGGCTTTGAGCAATACTGCAAGCGATGATGGACCCAGCCAAACAGTTGCCATACTGAATGCAAGGGTGCAAGGGCAATCCGAAATGGATCATCCAAATGATCTGTCTGGAGAAACTGATGTTCCTGAGAGTGTTATACATCCAGAATTGGTGTCCTCAGAACAGAAAGGACAAACCATCAGCCAGACTGCTGAAAATGTATCCAGGGGATCCGATCAGTCAGCTGTGAGTCCTCCCCCGAACGTCGAGACCAAGGAAAGCGACCAAACAAAGCCAGAAAGTGAGTCCTTTGCTGATTTTGGGGTTGAGCCGACAAAGTGTCTCTCAATTATCAGAAAGATAGCCCCTCCCAGATCAAGCAAGAAAGTGCCTACAGTCAAATCTATCAACAAAGCTGAGGGTGACATGTGTGAAAAGGAGAAAAGTCTGTCACAGGTACTCGAAGTTGTTCAAATTCTCTCTGCTCAGAAATCAGAACAAGTGGCTCCCATTCCTCTTACACAAGAATCAGACAAGAATGATATACAAGTGTCTCTCCCTATTCCGTTGCCCAGGGCAAAGAAACAACTAAGTGGACCTTTCCTGGATGCCATGCCCGCTGAAGGAATGTCTCCTGGTTTTCCAAGTTCTTCCAAAGAGATAGAGGCTAAGCCCAGGAGGCAGAGAGAACGTAAGTCTGTCACACACCTGTGTCCACGACAATTGGAAACATCTCAACAAAACAAGAGGAGCCATAGCCTTCCCCCTCGTCCTCCTGCCGATCAACAGGCAGTTCCCGCCGTTCGTCCCAGGAGAAGTCGATTGGACATTGAGAGCAAAGCTGAATTAATTGGTGATGACGACACAGAGAGACCATCAGGCTTGCCTGTGCCAAAACCAAGGATAAAAAAACGTTGGAGTGGATCCTTTCCGGACAACTTCACACCAGCCGGTGCATCAGCTCCCTCTTCAACGGATGAATTAAACAAAATGGTGTGCGATGAAATGTTTCTACACTGTACTGAACAGTCAAGCATCTTCCTTCCAATTCCAATGCCACGCCCCAAGAAACAACTCAATGCAACTTACCCAGACAGTACTCCACCTCCAGAGGCTGTACTCACAGACACAGAAAGCTGCAGTGTTAAGCGAGAAGTCACATCTTCCGATAACCAGGAAGCAACAGAATTCTCACCATCATTGGAATCAAGCACTCACTCTGAAGGAGAATTCGCCACGATCCCTGGGTCAGAATATGTCACCATAGAGTCGGATCAAGAAGCCAACAAGATAGGAGTTTCCTCCGAGGTGGAACTTCTTCAAACGAAATCGGTTGAAGATGCTGTTCTGACAGCGAATGCTAAGGAGGAGAGCATCGAAGATTGGACTTTTACTGATAAATCTGCTGGGACACAAGATGTTGAAATGTTGACAGAGGCTGTGGCTGAGAAGTGCTCTGATTCTACTGCCACAGCTCCTCAAGAGGACTGGCTGCATTTAGAGAAAATTAATGAAAGTGAGCACAAAGAGATCAACTTGGGTCAAGAGGTGGGAGTTGAAGAGGTGGACTTTTGCCTTGTGTCAGTAGCTGTTGGTGATGTAGAGGAGGAATGGTGAGTTTAGCATTGCTTCCCATGCAAATCTCCCTGATCTTTTTAAGTGTGGACGAAGAAACAAAAAAATATATTAATCTAAATGTCCAGTCCCATATCCCCAATCCTCCACAATTATGTTTGCAAAAGATTTACTAATAACTTTTGTATGTTTTTCTGCCCCTCCCCAGCCAGGGCGAGACAGGAGAGAAATCCTCAGACCAACCCATTCCAGTTCCTCGTGGAAAGAAACGCTTAAGCGGTTCTTACCGTCACAGTGAGACGCAAAAAGCTCCCGAGCCAACGACACCCCAGAAAGGATTGGCAGATGCCCAGGATGCTGAAGTATGTTTTACTGCATATCCTAGGTTTACTTAATCATCAGTCACTGAAAAATTCACCGGCATTCGGTTTTCTCTTCTTGCTACTTGGCTGGCTTGGCTCAACTCGGTTTGACACGTCAGCTCAGCGTGGCTTTAACTGATGATGCACTATATACATTATATAGTTATAGTATAGTTTTAATGAAAAGTATCATCCTCTTTAGCGCTGTTTACTATTGCAATGTGCAACGTTGCTTCATAGTTATAATTCGAGATGCAAGAAATTGAATCCAAATATATATTTGTGGAATTGCTACAATAATATACTCAAGTAAAAGTGTTTTATTGTTACATGTACATCATAACACAGGGCCATTCTGAACAGTGAAACTCTTGTGACATGGCAGGCGACAGTACGCAAAAAAAGAAAAAAAGTGTTATCCTGGTTCACTTCCTACCTGACAGATCGCACCCATCAGGTCACATGGAATGGCTCCCTGTCCAGACCCTCTACCCTTGACACCGGAGTCCCCCAAGGGGACTTCCCTATACACTAGGTCTCTATGCTCTCTAATTACATCCCACGGCTTCTCCTATCACTGCTAAGCAGCCACCCAACTGCTCCTTTCCTCCCCCACCTTTGACATCCAAATCGCAACACGCATCTCAAAATGCCTGATTGACATCAGCAAATGGACAACTGCCAACCACCTGAAGCTTAACCTAGACAAGACTGAGCTTCTCTTCATGCCGGGGAAAGACTGCCCTCAGATGGACCTACTTGTCACCATTGAGGACATCGAAGTCTCCCCTGCACGACTGCAAGGAACCTTGGCGTGGTACTGGATGACCAGCTGTCCTGCAAAGCCAACATCACCTTTCTGGCCAGATCTTGTAGAATTGCTCTCTACAACATTCGCAGGATCCGGCCCTTCCTCACACGTGAAGCAGCACAGATCTTGGTCCAAGCGCTCGTCATCACTCTCTCCTGGGTGTACACCCCGGCTCCGCAATAGAATAGAATAGAATCGAACTTTATTAATCCCGAAAGGAAATACTTTTGCCAGGTTACATAGCGATACAGTACAATAAAACAATATGGAAAACAACAGAATGATAAAAATAAACTAACGAATTTACAAATTTACAGTTAAAATATACAAATATCGGCAAGATAAGATAATCCGACGGCGAAAACAATTTGGCATAATTTAAGTGAAATATTATTGGACATGACATTAAGAATATTGCACATGATGATGAAGAGAGAGAATCTACGTATATGGTACTCTATCGCGGTATCCTTATAGGGTTTGGAATGTATAGAATGATGATGTAAACATGTGTAGATTGGGTTTAAAGGACAGAGCCTGAGAAGGGTGCGGCAGTCTTCTCTGCAGATTTGACTTGTTTTACTATTGGCAGTGACAAATAAAGTCTTTAACTTTCAAACTTCGGTCTTCCTGATCTCCCTCTTACGAATGTCAAAGTATTGGTAAATCCACGACAGTGTCTAGCGGTGTATACCTGCCTAGGAGACAGGGCTTCCAAGCGAAGAGGGGGGTTACATGGGAGAATTATGGTAAGTTGAACACCAGGTGCGCTGCTGCATTCTGGAAGCGCTGCAATGATTTGATCATCAAACTCTATAACTTCTCTCTATAACTCCCCCCTACAAGACAATGAACACAGCAATATAATGTGCAATATTACCTCAAAACATCATGTGCACTTTCCTCAGTATTACTTTCCTCAGTATTATGTGCAATATTAATATTACTGTCCAACATCATGTGCAATCCTCTATCATGTGCTATATTCTATTATATTGGTATCATGTTGTCTATAATATTATCTATAACACTACCTCTCATCTCCTCTCGTGTGTGTGTGTGTGTGTGTGTGTGTGTGTCCAGGATCCCAGCCAGTATGTGAAGAGTGAGATGGGGGCTCTGGAGGCGGAGCAGAAACACATTGACAACAGGGCCGATGTGGTGGAGAGGGAACTCAGGGGCCTCATGGAGACAGGTGAGAGACTCGGGAGAGAGGAAATGCACAGCACGCCCGCTCAGCATATATATTATATATATACTGTACATATACTGTATATACTCTATATGCAGTA
>PIJE02000067.1:661937-716795 GCA_002895965.2 Coryphaenoides rupestris | reverse complement strand
AAACTAACCATTTCTAAATGCCTGGCTGACATCAGCAAATGGGCTTCTGTTAACCACCTGAAGCTTAACCTAGACAAGACTGAGCTTCTCTTCATGCCGGGGAAAGACTGCCCTCAGATGGACCTACTTGTCACCATCGAGGACATCGAAGTCTCCCCTGCACCCACTGCAAGGAACCTTGGCGTGGTACTGGATGACCAGCTGTCCTGCAACGCCAACATCACCTCTGTGGCCCGATCTTGTAGAATTGCTCTCTACAACATCCGCAGGATCCGGCCCTTCCTCACACGTGAAGCAGCACAGATCTTGGTCCAAGCGCTCGTCATCACTCTCTCCTGGGTGTACACCCCGGCTCCGCAATAGAATAGAATAGAATCGAACTTTATTAATCCCGAAAGGAAATTCTTTTGCCAGGTTACATAGCGATACAGTACAATAAAACAATATGGAAAACAACAGAATGATAAAAAATAAACTAACGAATTTACAAATTTACAGTTAAAATATACAAATATGTAGGCAAGATAAGATATTCCGACGGCGAAAACAATTTGGCATAATTGAAGTGTAATATTATTGGACATGACATTAAGAATAATTGCACATAACACACAAAACACACACACACACACACACACACACACACACACACACACACACACACACACACACACACACACACACACACACACACACACACACACACCCCCACACACACACATGATTATGATAAGGTGTGGGTGTGTCTCGGTGTACATTTGGAGTGTACATTAATACATCCATGTTTTGGAGATGTTAGCTGCATATAAAAACAGCCGTCCCCTTTTCATACGAATTTGCCTCATCTTTGCGGGTCTTTTAGACCGCGTTGGAAAGGCAGACTGCAACGGGCTGAAGGAACCGTATAATTCCTGAAAAGTAGTTCCTGGGACTAAAACCTTGCATGTACTTTACACACAGCTGAACTGACCTGGCACTCCTCTGCCCACTCCTCTGCAGAAGCCTCTTTTCTTTCTGCAACACAAACACACAGGAAATGAGTCAGCAGGAAACATGATGGACACACAATGTGCATGGATTACAGCATTAAGACCAAAATATAACAATAACAGGAATTGACAACGATGAAATTCTTCAGAATAATTGACCTGTTTCCGATTTCTTTGGTACAGTTTCACAATCGTCGTTCACTCCGCCAATCTAAAAAGACAAAGGCGCTGTGTCAACAACAACAACAACAGAAAAAAGCAGAAGGGATTGTTTTTTAAACCTGTGTCTCTCCTATCATTCCTCTCCAAAACCATAGAACGTGCTGTCTCCACCCAACTATCATCCTATCTCTCCGAGAACAACCTGCTCGACCCTCATCAGTCAGGCTTCAAAGCGGCACACTCCACGGAGACGGCCCTGCTTGCAGTATCAGAGTCCCTTCGCGACGCCAGAAGCTCTTCCCTCTCATCCGTGCTCATCCTCCTTGACCTGTCCGCCGCTTTCGACACTGAACCACCAGATTCTCCTCTCCACCCTGGCTATGGCGTCACTGCCATAGCCACGCCCCTTCTGTGTGCGCGAAACACACAGACACACACACACACGTGTGTGTTTGCGGGCGTGGCTATGGCGTCACCGCGATTGCCACGGCCCTTCTGGGGGGCTCTGATTATTCCTAGTAAACGTTATCCGATGGGTTCCAAACTTACAGTACAGCGTCGGCACACTCTGGGTGAGACGTGGTTACGTTTGGAAAAGGATTGGAAGAGAAAATATTTTGGGCCAAAAGTCCAAATATTGTAAGGGTCGGCCGTTATCGCTTTTTTTGGGACAATTTCTGTCATTATTCCTAGTAAACGTTATCCGATGGGTTCCAAACTTACAGTACAGCGTCGGCACACTCGGGGTGAGACGTGGTTACGTTTGGAAAAGGATTGGAAGAGAAAATATTTTGGGCCAAAAGTCCAAATATTGTAAGGGTCGGCCGTTATCGCTTTTTTTGGGACAATTTCTGTCATTATTCCTAGTAAACGTTATCCGATGGGTTCCAAACTTACAGTACAGCGTCGGCACACTCTGGGTGAGACTGTGTGTGTGTGTGTGTGTGTGTGTGTGTGTGTGTGTGTGGTGTTGTGTGTGTGTGTGTGTGTGTGTGTGTGTGTGTGTGTGTGTGTGGTGTGTGTGTCCAGGATCCCAGCCAGTATGTGAAGAGTGAGATGGGGGCTCTGGAGGCGGAGCAGAAACACATTGACAACAGGGCCGATGTGGTGGAGAGGGAACTCAGGGGCCTCATGGAGACAGGTGAGAGACTCGGGAGAGAGGAAATGCACAGCACGCCCGCTCAGCATATATATTATATATATACTGTACATATACTGTATATACTCTATATGCAGTATACTGATATACATAGTTTTAGTGCTTGAGTTGGCTGTTCATTGAGGTTGCTGGTCGAGGGTTGTAGGGATTTTATTATTCACATTTAAGTTTTGGATTAAAATGGTCGTGATTGTGGATTTGCCCTCCAGTCGAAATGCATTGTTTTCATAATAGTGGATGGATAGCTATGTCTAATCATAGCTCTTGAATCTTACCACACCTACAGCACCTTTTAAAGATGGAAAGTTGTGGTTTGACGCCCCACAATAAAACACAGCGGTGAAAAGAATCTGTCACAGCACCAGTATATTGACTGTACAAAAATTGCATTATTTACAAATGTGCCCGTTCGAAACGGCTGACTGCGTGGCTTTGGTATTGCTGCTTGCAGCGTTTCTGAGAAGCGCTCGCCCAAAACAACTTCACACTTGCCACAGCCCTTCCTGTCCTCAGCGATACACCAGTCCACTGGATGAACGGTTGTCGAGAAAGATCGTATGACACACGTACAGAGACTCCTTCCATGATAGCCAGATAAACAACATGAACAACTGATCAATGCTCCAATGATGCTGTTGTGTCTGCATTTGAAACAAACACAAAATACAGTGTATGGATGACATACATTTTGTGTGCATATGTGCATGGAGACACAGTAACAGACCAATGCATGTCATTGCTGACACTGTTGTGTGAGTGTTGCAGTACCCTGTCTCTCTGTCCCAGGCCGGGACAAGGTGGCAGAGGAGAGGCTGATCCAGGAGTGGTTCACGCTGGTCAACAAGAAGAATGCACTGATCAGACGGCAGGACCACCTGCAGCTGCTGTGAGGCCCCACAAACACACACACACACACACACACACACACACAAGCGCACACACAAGCGCACGCAATATATACAAACAAACACACACACTCAAGCTCAATCTGAAATGCATGTTGCTTGGCAGTCTGGAAGAGCAGGACTTGGAGCGGAGGTTTGAGCTGCTGAAGAAGGAACTGACCGACATGATGGCCATGGATGGTAAGACCCCCGGCCTGACGCCACCGTCCCCCGAACAACGCACCACCAATACCACAGTGTGCTGTCATAGAGAGGCAACAGCAGAGACACCTCAATGAAATCCTGCAGGAACTGCAGCAGTTTAAATGACTTTAGAACTTAAATGAATGTAGAGCCTCTCTCTGACTTCTTCTTGCTCATGTCGGTTTTTAGGTTATTTGGTTAATTTAAATTGTTCAAAATAGGGTTAGATAAGATACGTTAAGATATGCACTTCCTTTTCCAGCTTTAATAGTTCAGCACATTTACAGTACAACCTGTCGTGGCAATTCAATAATTGTGTCTAGGGCGAGTGAGATCTCCAAACTAAAGTAGACACAATACTTGTAGAAATTAAGAGTATTTTAATGAATGCATTCACCAGACTCCCCTCTAGCAGAGTGAGTACCAAACAGATATTCACATGCTGTTATGGTCCGTACCCGAAAAACAGAAGCCAGTGTGACAAACCCAAAACGGAGAAGACGGACTCAGACACAAGTATAAAGTTCCAAGGGTTTTTATTATATTCTCAGGGAGCGTATCTAGTAGGTATATATATATACCTATATATATATATATCTCCAAAGACAATAACTAACTATACTAATAATAATAATTCTATCTATATCTATATCTAATAACTGATGAATATATATATATATATCTAAGATAATAACTAATTCTAATAATACTAACCACCTATATCTATCTCTTTCTATATCTAATATATATATATAAATAATGTATATATATATATAGATATAGCTATAAAAGAAAATAAATCTCTAATACTAATCTATCAAAACAAAAATACTTAACGAAGGGTTGAGGGAGAGTCAGGGTAGTCCGGTGGTCAGGGTAGTCCGGTGGTCAGGGTAGTCCGGTGGTAAGGGGGTTCTGTGGGGGATACGTCTGCGGGGAAAAGGGGGATTCAGGGAGAGGGGCGTGGAGAGGGTCCGAGGAGGGTAGGGGTCTGTAGAGGGGGTCACTGGAGCGAGGAGCGTGGAGAGGTTCCGAGGAGGGTCGGGGTCCGTAGAGGGAGTCACTGGAGCGAGGTAACGTGGAGACACAGGATCGACGGGGTCCGTAGGCAGGCCCTGGGGGGTCGGGGTGGTAACACGGGATACGAGGGAGTATGTGGGAGCCAGGAAGGAGAACACGGGGAGCTAGTGACGAGGGGTTAGTACGTTCTAGCAACCAGTATTGTTCATGAAGGGCTTAAGTAGCCGCTGTGTCTTGATTATGATTCGCCGCACCTGGTGAGGCGGCGTCTTGTTACTCCCGAGCGCGTCTCGCTCGCTCGGGTGTCTCCGGTATGACTCGGGCTGGGATCCCGACTCGCCTGTGGTGACGTGGTACGCTCTGGGGAGGAGCACACCACAACACATGCCCCTTTTAAGAGACAGCAAAAAACCCCACTCATGGTATAGGAGAAGTTTCCTATCTTGACCAGACAAGGTTTCCTGAGGTAAGCATTGAGGGGGTTTAACGGTCAACCAACCCTCACCCCAGCTGCTTATCTAATGCCAGTTGGTTTGTCTGTCGTAATGACAAATGGAAAATATTCCCAGCTGGAAGAAAGGCCTTATATGGACTTTTCCCATTACAAACCCATGTCAGAGAACTCTTGGCGCAGTGTGCAAAAGTGTACTTGTGTTTACTTCTATTTTCTGCTACTTTATACTTCGACTCCACTGCATCTTAGAGGCAATTATTGTAGTTTTTACTCCACTACATTTATCTTACAGATTAAGTTACTAGTTACTTTGCAGATTAAACAATACAATTAAAAATACAACATCCATCATCCATCCATCCATCCATCCATTTTCGTCCGCTTATCCGGGGTCAGGTCGCGGTGGCAGCCGGCTAAGCAGGGCCCCCCAGGCTTCCTTCTCCCCAGCCACACTCTCTAGTTCCTCCTGGGGGGTCCTGAGGCGTTCCCAGGCCAGACGAGATATGTAATCCCTCCAGCGAGTTCTGTGTCTGCCCCGGGGTCTCCTCCCAGTTGGACGTGCCCGGAAAACCTCCAAAGGGAGGCGCCCGGGGGGCATCCTAATCAGATGCCCGAACCACCTCAGCTGACTCCTTTCGATGCGGAGGAGCAGCGGCTCTACTCCGAGCTCCCTCCGGATGTCTGAGCTCCTCACCCTATCTCTAAGGCTGAGCCCAGCCACCCTGCGGAGGAAACTCATTTCGGCCGCTTGTATCCGCGATCTCATTCTTTCGGTTACTACCCAAAGCTTGTGACCATAGGTGAGGGTTGGAACGTAGATGGACCAGTAAATCGAAAGCTTCGCCTTCCGGCTCAGCTCCCTCTTCACCACAACGGACCGGTACAGCGCCCGCATCACTGCAGATGCTGCACCAATCCGTCTGTCCATCTCCCGCTCCATTTTGCCCTCACTCGTGAACAAGACCCCGAGATACTTGAACTCCTTCGCTTGAGGCAGCAACTCACTCCCAACCCGGAGGGAACACTCCACCGTTTTCCGGCAGAGAACCATGGCCTCAGACTTGGAGGTGCTGACTCTCATCCCGACTGCTTCACATTCGGCTGCAAACCGCCCCAGTGCATGCTGGAGGCCACGGTCTGATGTAGCCAACAGAACCACATCATCTGCAAAGAGCAGAGATGCAATTCTGAGGTCCCCAAACCGGACACTCTCCTCACCTCGGCTGCGCCTTGAGATTCTGTCCATGAAGATCACGAACAGAACCGGTGACAAGGGGCAACCTTGGCGGAGTCCAACACCCACTGAGAACATGCTTGACTTTGTGCCAAGAATACGGACGCAGCTCGCACTTTGTTCGTACAGGGACCGAATGGCACGTACCAACGGCCCCGGTACCCCATACTCCCGTAGTACCCCCCACATGATTCCTCGGGGGACACGGTCATAGGCCTTCTCCAAGTCCACAAAGCACATGTAGACTGGATGGGCAAACTCCCATGCGCCCCCCAACAACCCTGCGAGGGTAAAGAGCTGGTCCACTGTTCCACGGCTGGGACGGAATCCGCATTGTTCCTCCTGGAGCTGAGGTTCGACAATCGGCCGGAGCCTCCTTTCCAGCACCCTGGAATAAACTTTCCCGGGGAGGCTGAGCAGTGTGATACCCCGATAGTTGGAGCACACCCTCCGGTCCCTTTTTTGAAAATGGGGACCACCACCCCGGTCTGCCATTCCACAGGTACTGTCCCCGACCTCCACGCTACATTGACTAGGCGTGTCAGCCACGACAGCCCGACAATGTCCAGAGCCTTCAGCATCTCAGGGCGAATCTCATCCACACCTGGCGCCTTGCCACTGAAGAGCTTTTTGACTACTTCAGTGACCTCTACCAAGGATATGGGTGAGACTTCCCCCGAGTCTTCAGACTCTGCCTCTTCCACAGAGGACGTACTGGTCGGGTTCAGGAGCTCCTCAAAGTGTTCTTTCCACCGCCCGACAATATCCTCAGTTTGGGTCAGCAGTTCTCCTCCCCGACTGAGCACAGCCTGAGCCAAGCCCTGCTTTCCCTTCCTGAGTCGTCGGACAGTTTGCCAGAACCTCCTTGAGGCCAACCGAAAGTCCTGCTCCATGGCCTCCCGAACTCCTCCCACACCCGGGTTTTTGCTTCAGCAACTGCTGAAGCTGCGGTCCTTTTGGCCTCCCGGTACCTGTCTGCTGTTTCAGGAGACCCCTGGGCCAACCAGGCCCGAAAGGCCTCCTTCTTCAGCCTGACGGCTTCCTTCACCGCTGGTGCCCACCAACGGGTTCTTGGGTTGCCGCCACGACAGGCACCGACAGCCTTTTGACCACAGCTCCGAGCTGCAGCCTCTACAATGGAGGCTCTGAACATGGCCCACTCAGGTTCCATGTCCCCAACCTCCCCCGGGATGCACGAGAAGTTCCTCCGGAGGTGGGAGTTAAAGACCCTACGGACAGGGGCTTCCACCAGACGTTCCCAGTTCACCCTCACTACATTGGGTTTACCAGCTCTGTCTGGCAGCCTCCCGCGCCATCTGATCCAACTCACCACCAGGTGGTGATCAGTTGACAGCTCTGCTCCCCTCTTCACCCGAGTGTCCAAAACATGCGGCCGCAGATCTGCTGATACGATTACAAAGTCGATCAGCGACCTTTGGCCTAAGGTGGTCCGGTACCAGGTACACTTGTGGACCACCCTATGTTCGAACATGGTGTTTGTTATGGCCAGTCCATGACTAGCACAGAAGTCCAATAACAAAACACCACTCTGGTTCAGATCGGGCAGGCCGTTCATTCCAATCACTCCCCTCCATCATTGCCCACGTGTGCGTTGAAGTCCCCCAGTAGAACTATGGAGTCCCCGGATGGAACCCTTTCCAGGATGTCACCCAAGGACTCCAAGAAGGCCGGATACTCTGAGCTGCTGTTTGGTGCGTAGGCACACACAACAGTCAGAGCCTTCCCCCCAGCGACTTGCAGTCGCATGGAGGCGACCCTCTCGTCCACCGGAGAGAACTCCAACACAGCGGCGCTCAGCCGGGGACTTGTGAGTATCCCCACACCCGCCTGGCGCCTCACACCCTGGGCAACTCCGGAGAAGTAGAGGGTCCAGCCCCTCTCCAGGAGTTTGGTTCCAGAACCGGTGCTGTGCATGGAGGTGAGCCCAACCATATCTAGTTGGTACCGCTCCACCTCCCGCACCAGCTCCGGCTCCTTCCCCGCCAGTGAGGTGACGTTCCACGTCCCTAGAAGCAGTCGGCGATGACGGGGATCCGCACGCCCAGGACCCCGCTTTTGCCTACCGCCCGGTATACAATGCACCCGACCCCAATGACTCCCTGCAGGTGGTGAGCCCACAGGGAGGTGACTCCACGTTGTCTTTTCGGGCTTGGCCCGGCCGGGCCCCGTGGATACAGGTCCGGCCACCAGACGCTCGCCGACGAGCTCCCCTCCCAGGTCTGGCTCCAGAAGGTTGCCCCGGTTTCCCTTGTCCGGGCGAGGTGACTGTTCTTTCCGGGAGTCTTTTCATGGGGTCTTTGAATCGCTCTTAGTCTGGCCCCTCCCCTGAGACCACTTTGCCTTGGGAGACCCTACCAGGGGCTAATGCCCCGGACAACACAGCTCCCAGGGTCACGGGGGCGCCCAAACCCCCCCACCACGATAAGGTGGCGATTCTTTGGGGGGGCAAAAATACAACATATAATCAATAAATGACTGATTATGACTATAAATGACTCTGACTATGATATTATTATATCAATAAGGCTGTATTTGTCGCCAGGGGGAATTTCACAAGCTACCTAGCAGTATTAAATATATATGTATTATATAAAATGTAAACAAATTACAAAATTTGAAAAAGTGATCTACACTACACTACAACATCTAAAAGTACTTTTACTTTTATGTATTGCTACAGTGTGGTATTTCTACCTTTACTTCAAGTAAAAAAATGATGATGCGTCTCTCTCTCGCTCCATCTTTGTATCCCCCCCAGAGTGGCAGAAGAGCCAGGCCCACAAGCACCGTGAGCAGCTGCTATTGCAGGAGCTGGTTTCTCTGGTCAACCAGAGAGACCAGCTGGTGCACAACATGGACGCCAAGGAGAGAGGGTAAGACATTCAAACATGGTGCTTGCCACCAATCACACTTCAGTTCACACTTCACCTTGCACACTTCTAAATGTAAAAAGATGTAAAGAGAATGTGACTGAAAATGTTGATATTTTATTAATTAAATGTATTAATATTATTATTAATTAATTAATTAATCTGTTCCTTTATAATATATCCTTTGAGTGCTTGAATCCTGTTCTATTAACCTAGCAGTCATGTGTGATTGAAACGTTCTGTTCAAATCGTACTGTACCATCAGCGGTATATATGTACTTATTGTATGTTGCTTTGGACATGAGCATCTGCTCAATGTAAATATAGATAATATGTCAAAGAGAGGAGTTTGGGTGTTACTGCATTGCCCTTATTGTAAGACGCTTTGGAATAAATGTAAATGTACATAGCAAATACATAACTTTTCATAATTGTTGAATAATATTCATCAATATTATTATTTACAGCCCCAAATGAATAATCAGTACACCAAATCATATCAATCAAACAAATACATGACATACTGCATGAATATCCAATGTGTGAAATGAATGCTAATAATACCTTAATTCCGCCCGCAAACCAAAAATTTTACTTCTGCATTATTGTTGCCTTGATGTGCAGGGATCAGCGGGGGAATTTCTGAGACGATTATCAGTATTTATTGATTTATTGATGTATGGATTGTAGTTTTTTATTTTTTGCCTTGGGTTGTGGATAAAGGGCCATGGAAGAGGACGAGCGGCTGGAGCGAGGTCTGGAGCAGCGCCGGATGAAGTACTCCAAGCAGCAGAAGGAGAGGTGCAGTCTGCAGTAGGGCAGCGAGCCAGAGCATCCCACCAGACACCCGCCGCTGCTGATGAGGATGATGTGTCCTAAAACCTGCGCCCCTCTTTGCTTCTCGGCCGGAAGGACGGCTCTCGGACTCTATGAACACAACACGCAATTGGCGGCAGTTTCAACGCCACACAGACACACACACACACACATGAGTCCAGCCCACGTACCTTTTAAGCAAGGCACTAGGCCACTAAGAACATTTTGACTTGCTTTCTGGCAGTTTGCATGTGCGTTACAGTAGTTTTTTCTCAGAGATTGTGTGTGTGTGTGTGCGCGCGTGTGTGTGTGTGTTTTTTTATGTTTGTTCTGTCGCTAACATTTGCCAACATCCTAACCGAAGACGATCCACTTCATAACGTTATTATGCGCTGTGTGATAGGTTACAGAACATCTGGAACCCTTTGCGTCAACACAACACAGGCATGCACTTCAGTTTTGACCCATTTTATCTATGAGTAGTCATGAATTGAGCTTGAAGTGCAACAGCTGGATGCAGGTCAGAGAAGCCAGTGGTTAACTAAGTTCTTATTGGTCAGAATTTCTCATTTCATCCTCTGTTTGGTCCGGGCAACTTTCCGTCACCTATCGTCACACTCTTCACACGATGTGCAAACGTGTTGCATTTAAATCGACAATCTGAAAACCTATAGATTTCTTCTAGTCACACTGAATGCCACGCAAATGATAATAATGATGATAATTAATTCAGAAGTGTGTTGAATAAATATGATATGTTGCCTAAATATCAACTTTCCCAATGTTACCTGAAAAAAATACTAATATCAATGTTCAAATTCTATTAATTAGGTGATTGAAAAATTGAAAAATATTAATGTAGAGGACAAGTCAGTGGTATGAATCCTTGAGGTTTTTGAACTTAGAAGTCACTGAAACAATAGGAACATTTTAACGAACAGGCTTACAATGAGTATAGGCCCACATTGTTTACATGAACAACATTACTGGAAAAGCCAATTAAATTGCTTAAATTTGTAGTTTCCAGATACCGAAAGAAACAGCATTATAATCTACAGTATGAATAGGCCCAACTTTGCTGCACACTAAAATACAATTTTATTTTATTTTTTACTTAAAAGTGTCATGCAGCAGACAATCTCTCTGTCCTGTTCTGTATTTTGGGGGTTTTAGCTGCCAAAATGTAGGTTTTGCAGTTGGACAAGTTTGCTCTAAATGCACTTCTTTGAAATATTTTCTGTAAACGGAAGGAAGCCTGCCGTCGGTGCCTGACTGCTTTTATTTATTATTGCGTTGAAATGTGTTTGCAGATGAAATGATTTGCTCCTAAGGAAGGCTTCAACATGTGGGTTTTAATGTTACATTCGCACAAAATTCTGTAAAAAATACATCATATTTTTGATGCAATTAAACAAAAAGTAAAACATTTTTTTTTCTTCATTTGTCCTATTTTTATTGGATATATTTTCATGTATAAATGTGCTGTTTAGTTTGTTAAAGGTTATTTGAATGCATGCCTACTGTTTAATTGCACGTGTCATGAAAGTCTGCTAAATAATTATTATGAATACGCCTGGAGCCTGAAATCATCTTTTCCCTAAACTATAAATATATCATGTTTACATTTCCTAGGAAAATGGGGAAGCACAAAAAAGTGCATGACTTGCAATTGTGTGTCAGATGAGAGTACAAAATGATGTGCTTAGTTTTGCTTAACTTTTCATCAGTACCTTTTAATTTAATTGTTACATTCCATGTTGGCCTCTTATCTTAAAATAAGGCTAACTTAAATTACAGTCTATATGGTATGCAAACATCTTCGTTTAAAATACAGAAGGAAATCAGTGATGTGGGAGGTGTTCACTTTTAATGTCCAAAAGAAGAAGTGAGAGTTATTGACCAACTTGTGATTTTCCAAGTTGGTCAGTACTTAATGACGATGCAGGCCGGGGGGATGTCATCGCTGTAGCCGATGGTTAGGAAGACTCAGTTTGATTATTTGTTACATTTGAACTGTAATCAGCTGGAGGTGACGCATTATTTAAAATAATAATAATAATCAAACACAAGCAAGCAAACTAAACCTTTTGAAATCCACGGATTACCAAGGTAGTGTAAAATGGCTGTTAATACTGTGGAGCTTTGGATATTATGGTTATTATGGATATTGGCTTTCGGCTGCAGTGCGCAGGCGCCGCCGGCAGGTGATGAAGGTGAGGCCCCTAACTCTTCATCATGACCTCACACCTCACTCTTCATCATGACCTCACACCTCACTCTTCATCATGACCTCACACCTCACTCTTCATCATGACCTCACACATCACTCTTCATCATGACCTCACACCTCACTCTTCATCATGACCTCACACCTAACTCTTCATCATGACCAGTCTTGGTGATTTCCTCTCACAACAAGTATATATGAAAATACATCAAACATGTATACATAGGAAAAATGCAATGTTGTCGGTGAGGAAATATGAGATAATTTGATCACCTCCACACTCTAAAAAATTATTCAGTGGCTTTGTAAATGTCACAATAATAAAAAGGTATACTTCCTTGATCAAATCTGTGAAAATCCTTGTGGGAGTAATTGTGGGAGTAAGATATACCTAAATAAATGCTTAAAAATCCATCAGTTAATTTTGTGTTATATTTACATCTATTTTTTAAGGTCATTTCACAAAAATAAGTCAGTATTTGATTAACAAATTATATTTCTAAGATATACTTAATATTTTTTTGTAAAAGTCGATCAAATTATTTGAGAATCGATTAATCCTACTAATCAGTTTCAAGGACTATAATTTTCTCTCATTCCAACTCAATAGTCTTCGTCTTCAACGCTTACTTAAGAATTTGAGTTATTCAATACTGAACGTCACGCATGCATTGTGTTCAGACTTTGAGAATTACGAATGACGTTATTAAGTTCTGAATGTGTTCTGCATGATTGTTCAGTGTTGTTAAGTTGTTAGTCGTCATATATTAATGTTGTAAGTGTTTTGGGGAACGCAGTACTGAAACCATGGTGACAACATGGCTGTTTGGTTTGACGACGCCAGCGTTACAGTTCATGCTCAGTCTGTGTCTCACGGTGTTGCTAAGCAAGAAGAAGACCGTGAAAGACAATTAGCTTCTTATTTCTCCAATCGCCACAATATGTTGGTCAGTCTTCATGGGAGAGTAATTGTCTGTATACTGTTTTGAAATTATAATGGCGATTTGTATGAAAAAGGCGAATAACCTATCCACAAAACTGTCTACTCAGCAATTAAATTATATCTACTCATTTGTTTTAGTGGTTTGGACTTAGGAATACTATTGCATTGACTTTGGATTTTAATTATATTTACTCAATTTCATATGTTGTAGGACTACATTTAGTTATTCATGTCTGCCTCATTTTTGTACTCACATTCATTCGGTAAATTTCAATGATTGCGCAGCTTTGATATTTACTCAATATTTTTTAGTGTAAAAATGTTTCACCAAAAAAACTGAGTAGATGGCAGTTTAAGTTTTTAGAGTGCATCTCCCCTGTTGAGTTTATTAGTTTTAGTTTTTAACATAAGGAATTGTGCTGTTTCACCATAATGAATTCTTAAGAATCATAATAATCTTACCTTCCAGGCCTTCTGTAGATAAGTTATTGGCAAACGAGCGAATCATTTCCGTGCAAGGGCTACACATTGTATCTCCACCTAACAGCCGCCTTCCCTCCTCCGTCCATCCAGTGGAAGTGTTGAACTCCGTCCAGCAGAACCACGAGGGGTGGACCTCCATCCCGGACAACGAGGTGAGCGGACAGCTCTCACTTCTCCACTCTCACCTCTACGGAGCCAACTAAACCTCAACACACCTTGAAATAGACGCGCGTGTGTGTGTGTGTGTGTGTGTGTGTGTGTGTGTGTGTGTGTGTGTGTGTGTGCGTGTGCCGGTTCAGTTTCAGTTCAGACAACTTTATTAATCCAGAGAAGGGCAATTCATTTGCAGCTTACACACAACTCGACAACACTCACAGACAAGATCAATTATACGTCAAAGCAACCATACAAGCAACCACAAGCAGCAGTAGCTGAACAAACAAACAAACAAACAAAAAACCTTTGTTAATAATAAAATAATGTGACAGTCATTTAAAGTGACTACTGTGTCTGTGTGTGTGTGCGTGTCTAACATCTTCGAAAGGCAAAATAGGCCTAATATCTTAAAAAAAATACATTTTTGTATCACCACAGTGGGACCGACGATCCTATTTGACGGTGAACTCCGAGCGCTACCCTATTTTCCAAGGATGCTTACACGGCAACAGGCGCAGGACTCTGTGGAGTCCTTTGATCCCACGTGGTAACAGCCATCATCTGCTCCTGGATATCCAGTTTGCCATCGTGCAGGAGCCGTCCGGTCAGGTGAGCCCACTGAGCGTTCACCTGGTCTCAGAGAGGCGATCCTTAAGGTACCCTAAAGGGGAGGTGTTGTCTCTCCGAGCCCCCAAACCCTTTCCTGAGTCGGCTGCCCACAGCCACATGGAAAACTACGTCACCCGCAATCGGAGTCTCGACTTGGGCTCTGTCCCGGACAGAAACTTTCACCTGGGGTTCTCCTACTCGGGAACATGTGCCATCGTTGTGTCTGCGAGGCTGTACTACCGGAGGTGCCCCGGACTCGTGGTAGGCCTCACCAGGTTTGCGGTGGCTGTCGCCGGGTCAGAGGAGGCCCAGCAGGGCTCCTGCGTGGACGGGGCCACCGCCACGTTCCCCCCCGAGGCGCATTGTCTCAATGACGGCGTCTGGGGACAGCTGGACGGGGAGTGTGTGTGTGACCCTGGCCACGAGAAAGTGGGTGAAACTTGTACAGGTACGTGCATCAGCTTTGTTGTCTGAAGTATGTTCTGAAGTAAGTACAACGATGAGTACTTGATATTCATTATTCCACCTTTTCAGTTCTAATTCATTCTTATAACCTACATATTGTTTGGGACACATTCCATCCAGGATTAATTTATTTTCTGGAGCATGTGATTGAACACTTTCTTATTTAGGTAGGCCATATTGATCATATTGTGCCATATATATATATATATATAATTGTATTATTTAATTTAATAACATGTAGTTTGTCATATTACAGAAATCAGGATAAGAATTTTTCAACCTGGAAAATGTCCCATCATTTTGGGCCTAAATGACTAAAGCAGACAACAATTTTGAGGATTGAGCAAAAATGCTCAAAAAGCCCTTTGAAAGTACTTGCTTTATCCACTGACAGGCTCAGATCAGAAGTGTTTGACAACATTACGGAAGGGATCCCTACAGAGGAATACAACTTTTCTCTTTACCTTCCACTTGACCCAGACTGTTTGTTATCGTGTCTCACCAAGTCACGCTCCAGGAGCAGTCTCGCTTTGAAATCTTGCAAAATCTTGCATTGTCGATATCAGCTAAATATTCAGACATTACTTTGAAAATCTTTTTTGGTAACAGTAAGCTACACATTCTGTAGTCGAACAGAACAAACTGTTCCCGAGTCGCTTCCTGCAACACAACTCAACTCAACTCCAGACTTCCCCTTGAGCGTGACTTGGTTGGATACAATAAGTGTTAGGGCTCTTAGATGTATATAGCTCGTCTACGTCTAGGGGGGGTGCAGAGGAGTCGCAACAAAACTATGCGCACCAAACTTATCGTAGGAAGTGAGGAAGCAAGCACTTCACAACCCAAGTGTAAATGCAATACTTTATTTGCTCAGGGCAAATACCAAATATCAATACAAAACGCACGCCAAGGGGAAAAGGGAACGATGAGCGGTGCCCAAGTAAAGAAATCATAAACCAAAAGTGATCTCCTAAACTAGTGCAATAGCAATCTATACTATCAAGGCTAAGCAGAATCTAAGCTACACTAGACTAATACATACAGAGGGTGGCACCCACTCCTAACCTGGTGAATAGTAACAGAGGTAAGGCTACGTGATGAAAAACGGGTCCGCCCCGGAAGGGAAGACAGGCGGGGCATTTAAAGGAACGGACCGCCCTCTGATTGGACAGGAACAGATGAGCAGAATGACAGGAGAGGAGAAACAGAAGGAAACACAAAACACAACAAGGACACGATCATGCAGGAGCGGGGAACGTAACAATAATAAACAGACCAGATCAGGATAACTGAAAAGAAAAAAGTAGCATTTCTCTTTAGAGATCACTTCGATAATGTTGTCAAATACTTATAATAATCTGAGCCTGTCAGTGGCGAAAACAAGCACTTTTAGAGGACCTACATTGACAGGCGCAATATGCCACAAAGGGTTATATTGCAGACGTTTAGCGTCTACCTTCTCGCTCAGTAGTGGACCAACTTCAACATTTTTCGTCCACATCATTCAGTCAAGATGCACAATTATGCCAAAATCAATCACATCCCCAAAACATCCCCAAGTTATCCTTTAATCCGTCTTCATATCAGCGTGCAGACGGGGCTACTACAAAGCAGCCAATGAGAGCGGAGGATGCCGCCCGTGTCCTCCCAATAGCGGCACGAAGCGGGAGGGAGCGGAGCAGTGTGACTGTGTCGACGGGTTCGACCGCCTGCCCTCGGACCCACAGCACCAGGGCTGCACAAGTATGAACCACTTGGATCGTAATCTGGATTTGACTTCATGTTGCATATGTGAAGACAGTCCCCCAGTCAACCAGACAATACAAAACACTTACACGTGGATATATATATTGCAGCTGGTAAATGTAAAGATAATTTAAATGTATTGTTTATTTTAATCTGCAAATTAACTAGTAACTAAAGAGGTCGGATAAATGTAGTGGAGTAAACAGTACCTACTTTCCACCACTGATTCAGATACACAAACATAAAACTTTGGGTTTGTTGTTGCAGGCACTTGACGTGTTTGCCTGTCTAAAGTTGTCCATCTTGCCACCTCACTCCTCCTCTACTTCTGTATGTTCTTCCCTCACAGGGCAGCCCTCATCCCCCGTGAACCTGCTGGTCCATCACCATAACGACTCCCTCCTGGTCGTTCGCTGGGAGCCCCCCAGTGACCTGGGGGGCCGGGCGGCGTGGGAGGTGACATACAGCGTGGCGTGTTTCCAGAAGGAGGTCGGCGGCCGGCAGTGGGAGCCGTGTCAGGAGGATGTGGTCTTTTCGCCGAGCTCAGCGGGTCTGACGGGCACGGAGGTCAACGTCACGGGGTTGAGAGGTCACCATGACTATCGCCTGTCTGTCCGCGCCGCCAACTTGTTGTTTGGCCGGCAGGGGGGCGGGAGTTCAGCAGAGGCCACATTGAATGTCCATGGAAGTGAGTAACACTTTCCGCAGAACACTTGTTCCCCTCTTTAAAAATAGACAACACAGAGAATCAGAACTTGGGCAGCAAACGGTAAACACATGCAGTAGCGCACGTTAACCTGTAGAGAGCAGAATGGAGTCCATATTAACATCTCATCCTACTTTTTAAAAACATTTAAGAGCAGAGTTTAAGTCGAGACTTGGACCAGGATCAATCCATATCACTACTACAACCCACAACACCAGTTTTCATCTAAAATTGATAGATACAATTTAATTGAAACTTTAAATTGAATTAAAGTTGATAGACAAAGCTTCACTGTGTTGCTTTGCAAAGATTGTAGTTTTTCATGTTTTTTTTCTCCATTGGAAAAAACTCTGGGCTTGAACTCCAGTTCTCCTTGCATGTTCGTGTGTATGTCTAATGTTTGTACCTTCCAGGGAAGGTCCAGGTCATCGTGACCGTGGCTCCGGCTCCGGCCTCCAACATCTCTGAGCCTTTGTCTGTTGGTGAAGGCATTGCCTCTCCTGTGGAAGAGAGCTTCTACCAGACGGGGGTCTGGTGGATAGCCGCTGGCCTTCTGGGAAGTGTGCTGCTCCTCACTCTGGTCCTCACTGCTGGGTTCTGCCTGCGGCGTGCACTCACCAAACCAACGTAACTAGAAACATTTGCCATTTTGTCGTCTAACTATAATGGAAGGAGTTTCTGTATGTTTGTATATGTGTCTGTATACTGTATGTATTCGTGCCTGTTATTTGATTTTTTTCGACAACCGTTCACCCGATCCACTTCACACTTGGCGAGTGTGTTGCTGAGGGTCCAAGGGAAGTGCAGTGTGCACAAAGTTGTTTGAATGAGCGGTTCTCAAGAAAGCTGCAAACAATCGGCCCCAAATCCGAACAAGCACGGAATGGGATGAGCACTACGCTGGTAATGCAGAGGAGCCAAGGGAGTGTAGTGCACACAGGCGGTGCGTTTCCAACAGGCACGTTTCAAGTGGGCACATGACAAGTTGGTTTGAAGAACAACATAGCACTAAAATGTAATTGCAGGGAGCGCATCTCTGGTGAAAGATTGCATCGATTGTGTATCAATCAAATGCAATTGTTGAAATGGGGGCCCTGTGGTTTCACTTTGCCTCAGCGGAACCAAGTGGAAGTGAAGGGCCTGCCATTAAATTCGAGACCGGAAACAGAACAGCACATACAATGATTGCATCACTGCCCTGCCGGTTTGGCAACACAAAACAACTGCGGCTACACAACTCTTTCATGACGATGTTTTCTGATCTGTGTTGTGTTTGAATGTTCAACACGATGAGAGGAACCGAGATGAACATTTCTACTATGCTGCTCTTCTTCTGATGACCAGAGCTGAGCGGGAGCTGGAGCTGGTGCCATGGAACCCCAGCATGACCTTCTGCCATCTGGAGGTTCCGCCACAGTCCAGTCCACAGCCTGGGAGTGGTGAGCCTTCCTAAGCTAACTGCTGTTAATTCATTAAATACACAAATGTACTCTTTGTAAGTCGCTTTGGATAAAAGTGTCAAATGCCCTAAATGTAAATAAATAAAACAAACAGGTTATTCTTGATGTTATTCTCCCTCTGATTATAATAAGTGTTGTTGCCTAAATGTTATCCTTTGAAACCACCTAGAAGTCTTACATGATTACAAGCCCCATGGTTTACAAGTCCTTGTTCTTCAGTGATCCTCCGTGAGCATGACCACCCCCTGCTGGCCAATCTAAGGGATACGCTGGTGGATCGCAGCCGTCTCACTTTGGGCAAGGAGCTGGGCAAAGGTCAGCCAACACGACATCATGCCACCACCATCACTGGTAGTAGCAGGGCCGCCGCTGGCCTCCAGGGGGCCCTAAGCAACGCCGTTGATTTGCTCACAGTAGCACTGTATTTAAGTACAAATCTGAAGTACTTGGACTTGTACTTGAGTATTCCTTTTTTCTACTGCTTAATACTTCTACTCCACTACATCTCAGACACAAATATTGTACTTCTTATGACAGCTTTAGTTACTTGCTACTTTGCAGATTAAAATCATATATGTATATATAAAATAAAATAAAATGTGATTTTATTATATCAATTAGGATTCATTGCCTTTATTGGAAATTCACAAGCTACCCAGCAGTATGTAAAGTAATACAGAACATTTAAAAAATTAGCTTCATGTTTACCAGCTGCATCATTAAAACAATGAATGCATCAATAATTATAAACCAATGATATCATATATATATTATTCTACAAAGGCCCTTGTGCGTAATGAGTACTTTTACTTTTGGTGCTTATTATACTTATCTTACTCTGGTACTTCGCATATTTTGATGGAAATACATGCAGTACTTTTACTTGTAACAGAGTAATTAAAAGTAAAAGTACTTCTTCAGTACTTCTTCCTCCACTTCCCCCGTGTCGGGTGGCTGATGACCCGGGAGGCGGGCCCTGAGCATGTGTGTGTGGGGCCCTGAGCGTGTGTGTGTGGGGCCCTGAGCATGTGTGTGGGGCCCGACGCTCCGGGTGTAGTCTGCGTATACAGGGGGCCGGTGGCACTGCGCAGTAGGCTCAGTGTGCTTAAGGCTGAGTCAACACATTCAGGTCACACTCCCTGTCAGGTATTTAGGTATGTACTACCACGCTTACGTTGTGGAAGTTAGGTCACATGGTGAAGATGTGAGGTGTGTGCTAAGTCCAACCATAGCATTTCATGACATCGCTATGTGATAGGTTAATAAGCCTTGGTTTATTGCTATGACTAGAAATCAATGGAAGAATGTAAACATCTCGGAAAAGCCAGTCGTGTTTTACGAGATCTCTCATTTTGTTGTGTGAACGTCAAATGTGCCGTCGTTTATGTGTTTGTCGTGACGTTGAAACGGACGTGAATATCTTGTGGAGCAGGGAGAGAATGAATTCCCCAACCTTGTGACACGGTTTACATGGCAAGTACATTAGACTGACAGTCGGGTTATCTAGGTGTCTTCACTGCCTTCTATGGGAATACATTGATTTGCATAACCAAACTAAGACGTTTACATGGCAGTTAATAAATCAACTGCTTGCTTGAACCAAGTAAAGACCGGTATTGCAGTGTGCATGTAGACGCACTGATAAGTGAGATTACATAGAATAGAACTAAGGATATACTCTTCATTCATTCAACCTTTATTTACTTCTCGGGAATACATTGATGGGGGGGGGGGGGGGGGTCCTCGTTTCCAATGTTGTGAATTATATGATCCATAAAGAAAGACAATACACAGCCACAGGTTTGAGGTTTGAGTAATTTTCTTGAAGTTATGACACAGGATATATCGATGATTTCTCAACCATCCGTCCCACTGTCCACACAGGGGAGTTTGGGTCCGTCTACGAGGCCGTGCTCGCACCAGAGGAGGAAGGAGTCGACAGTGTCAAAGTGGCCGTGAAGACCATCAGAGGTACACACTCACAAACCAACATGGTGGCTCGCGTCCGGAACGGAACGTGAATGAATTCTCGTGCGTTTAATCAGGACGTTGGTGCTTGTTTCGTCCTCCCTCACACTCCCTCACAGGAATCCACAGCCAGCAGGACCTCCATGAGTTAATCAGGGAGGCGGCGCTTATGAAGAGCTTTGATCATGACAACGTTGTCCGGCTCCTCGGTGAGATATCATCTTAGCCTGGATTACGGGGCGGGGCCTCTTAGATCTCAGGATATCCGGATATGGCACAAGTGTTGTCTTTTCCTGGTCCTAAAGGCTGTGTTTACAAGAAAAGTATGTCATTTTCTGAATGTACCAGACATTCTAGTTCTTCCATTGTTGGCTCTAAAGTTGAATAAATAAAATAATAAAAATAATATAATAAAATGAGAAAATACTTTTCAGGATTTTTTAAATTCACACAATAATATGCTTTATTGTATAAAGGTCTTTAGTTATTGAGATACCAGATAACATGCTATATCGCGATATTTAATTACAATTACAGCAGATTCTGGCCATATCACCCAGCCCTATCCTTAACCACTACTACAGCATTAGCTGTTAGATGACCAGTATGGCGTTTTTGAAAGACTATATCCTAGCCCTGTGAACAGTGTGTACTGTGTGTGTGTGTGTGTGTGTGCCCTCAAGGTGTGGCTTTGGAGAGACAGGAGGACTCTGCCCCCCCCGTGCCCCTGGTGATCTTGCCCTTCATGAAGCACAGAGACCTGCGGCGCTTTCTCATTGCCACGCGCTACGGGGACATCCCCATCGTAAGACGTGGATTGCATTTATATACATTTACATTTACATTTAGGGCATTTGGCAGACGCTTTTATCCAAAGCGACTTACAAAGAGTACATTTGTTGAAGGAGAGGCAGCAATATATCACTGTGGTACCTGAAGATAAGAATAGAGCTGTTTTCGAGCATTCATATTTACGAGACGAATAGAACGAGTTTCATAATTGCCAAGTTGCCTGCATAAGTAGCTGGGCAGGCGTGCAATTCTAAGCATGATACAACATCTGAGAACGAACAACAATGCTAAGTGCCATTAATAAATGTTAAGACATATAAACACGCAGGTTAGTGCTAGGGGGGGGGGTTATGTAGAGTCCAGGTGAACTCTGAACAGGTGGGTCTTGAGTCTCTTGCGGAAGCTGGCGAGCGACTCGGCCATCCTGACATGAGCCGGGAGCTCATTCCACCACTGAGGAGCCAGAACCGTGAAGAGTTGGGACTTGGGAAGAGCGATGTTTGGCTGTATATAGCGGCTGTATATAGCGCTTTTATCCAACAGTTGTCACATTCACCCATTCATACACCGACGGCGGTGCCGTGAACACACAATTAATAGAGATCATAACAAAACTGTTCAGACTAATTGGGGAATGTATGGACCTGATACATATTGACCTGCCATGCATGGCAGGTTTTGCGCAAATGTTGTTTCATTCAAGTGAGTTAAATGTCATTATGAGAGTAAATAGCTTTTTCAAAATGAACGTGTAGTTAATCATTGTAAATATCATCGCTTTAGCAGAACAATCATGGATGAGTGCACAGAGACTTTGCTCACACACACAAGCACACATGTGTGCAGTGTACACTCACCAGTAACTACATGCAATTGGGCATCCTATTTTCTGTGCTACTGTAGGTAAGATTCTAAACATCCCCTCCCTCCCTGAATCAATCGGGGAAGAGATGTCCTGATTGGTTAGGAATTCAGTCATGTGACACCAAAGTTCAGATGGAGGGCAGGAAGTGAGATTGAGAACGTCGAGCAGCAGTACTCAGTGTGGAACCAAATGTTCCAGCAAGATACCAGAACAAAAGATGAAGCGTATATTGGAATGGATCCGGACAGCTTGGCTCATCCTCTTTGTGAACACTTCACAGACTTTACTCCTGTCATGATCAGATATTCTCAAAGCCCATTTCACTCTGCCAGAGGACTGTGGCATTTCTTATAAAGGACACTCAAATGATTGCTCTTAAATCTTACCCACAGCACCTTTACATTTTGTATGTTCGCTCTCTTGCAGTTTGTGCCTCACCAGAGCCTTCTACGCTTCATGGTCGATATCGCTGCCGGGATGGAATACCTGAGCTCCCAAGGCTTCCTACACAGAGACCTGGCTGCCCGCAACTGCATGTGAGTTCCCCCAGACACCTGGCTGTGTGCCAAGCTCAACAACAACAAAAACAACAACAACAACAACAAACACACCTGGGGGGGGAAAAGACAACACCTCTGTCCGTGGTAATTGGTATGCAGCCGCAGTGTCGCTAAGAGCCCACACACTACCACTGACTTTCCAAGTCATCAGATGGCTGTACCGCACACACGACTACACCACTGTGTGTCTTGTACTCCGGAGGTCGTTCTGGGTTTCCCATGACTCGATCGGTGACAGGGGGTCACGCTTTACATGATGTTTCACGAGGAGGAATCCCTGAAGAGTCTACGAGCTACGTTTAAAGTCACGAAAACATGCTGCAAGATTGGACGCTCCCAAAATGGACGTCCACAGGAAGCTAGCAGCCTGAGTTGGGGTTTTTTTGCGCTGCTTTGGATGGAGTTGGAGGAAAATAAATAATTTTGACTGAAAATTACCACTGTCATTGCAACGCAGTGACAATCACAACGACTGTTCACACTCCACGATTTGGACTCCCCAACAGGTCCAGATATTAAACACGCTAGATATCCTGCAATGCATCGGCAAGCCTTTCGGTCGCTTACAGAACCGTGCTGCGATTGGCCACTGATTTGGGGGCTTTCGTCTGCGGTGGCTGGAAAATCAGGATAAAATCATGTTAGTGTGAATTTGGCAAAAGGAGGCTAGGAAAGAAGGGCACATCATCACTGGGTGAGACTGGCATCAGAAGTCTGAGTGAATTCTCGGAGGACGTGTGTGTGCCTCTGACACAGTGTTGAATCTTTTTTTTTTAAGCAATTACTGATTTATTCTTTAATCCAAACGTGACCTCTTTTGTCCCAGACAGTACTGATGATGCAAACGTATGATACCGCAATGCACATTTCTACACATTTAAAATAACATAAATTATAATCTGTTTGATTACTATTCTAGTTGGCCTAGTTTTTTCATTTGGCAGGAGATTGGTGAAAGACATTTTATAATTTAACTGAAATACATTTTATTTCTTTCTCCCCTGTGACAGGCTTGGAGATACCCTCAGAGTGTGTGTGGCCGATTTTGGTCTATCCAAACAAATCACCGGTAGTAATTACTACCGGCAGACTGTGGTGACGCGTATTCCCATTAAATGGATGGCCATAGAGAGCCTGTCTGAGTCCGTATACACCATCAAGAGTGATGTGGTGAGTTCACTTCTCTAATACACTGTGTGTCCAAACACTCTGTACAACACAATTGTTTAATTTGTTTCGACCAATCATGTTGGTGGGGGCGGGATCAGTAAGTGCGCAATTAGCTAACAGCGAACACAAACTGAGCCATCGCTAGGAAACGTATTTCCTGTAGCCAGTGGGACTCGGGAAGACAGGCTAAAACATCTTATTCGAACACCACAGGGATACCCACGGGCGTGATGATAGACAGATGGTTCATCCAATCACCTGCCAAGTACTTTTTGAAAGTGCCAGCCCTTTTCCAAACCGTTTCAAAGGACGGTGGTTATGAGTAACAAACCATCTGACTTGTCAGGTTGGTGTAGACCACTGTAGAAATACACTTGTTAGAATCGTCTTCAGACAGTTGCATGAGGTCACTTGTGAATGAGTTTCTCTTCGGTAGAATGCATGCCGTAGCTCCACCCCTTTCAGTGATTGGTTTCCGGCCCAGGCTCTGTTAATGGATGAAACGGGTCTTTGCTGTCTACCCCCAGAAGTTCTGCCGTAGCATTGTAGCGAGATTCAAAATCAGTGTCATGACGCCCTTATGTCCGACATGAGGTGTAGTGTGTGAGATGTCGTGTGGCCATTTTTACAGTCCTAACTAATGGGAAGATACAAATCCAGAATACTAAAGTGATAATATGATACATAATATATTATTCAATTATTATTATATATTATGACATATATACATATATCTAAACATCCTATTGATGCAGTATGTGACGATGAGCGACAGGTTATTGTGATGACGTGTGTTAGTGCTGTGTGAATGTCGTGCCGTTCCTTCCATAGTGGGCCTTCGGAGTGACGGCGTGGGAGATCGTATCCCGGGGCCGGAACCCTTATCCTGGGGTCCACAACGAGGACCAACTGGACCTGCTGACCAGAGGCCAGCGGCTCAAACAGCCGGAGGACTGTGACGCCAAACTGTTGAGTTTCTCAAATATTTCATGGAATATTGCGTTTTAAAAAAAATAAATTTCAACCATTAAGGTGCTATATGTAAGAATCATGAATTCCTTCTCATTACTGACCCCTTTGGCTGGTAAGTGAACTGTAGCCTGCTGGAGCTTTGTACAAATTAAAAAGTTATGACAGAACAGACATTTTTGCCATTAACCCGCACTTACTTCCTTCCTTTTTCCTGGCAAAACTGACCAGTTTCTACAAAAATAGAAATCAGCCCACAGGCAGTTCTACGCAACAGAGAGAGTCAGGGAAGGTTAAATGACATCATGTTCTTTTATTGGCATTGGCAGTGGTTTATGCAGGTACACATTCTCCACATTTTTAAATTGGTTGGAATTGACCAGCCAGGGTTGACAAAGGTTAACAATCCAACAAATATTTATGAAGAGCCATAGCACTGCCTATGGCTTCAGCTCATTGGAGCAGTACTGGTGTTTTCCAAGCCAGCCCGGGAGAGCGAGAGAGAGAGAGAGAGAGAGAGAGAGAATATGGTAACTTTGTCCACGCAATTAATATTGTATGACCTTCTCCCTCGCCATCTGTCTCAAATGCTCAAATGTTTCTCTTCCCTTACTCAGTTCCACCCATATTTTATTTATTTAAGTATTTAATGGTATTTTTTGTTATATTGTTGATTTTTAACATGCAGTACATTTAATTAATTTGATCTGTCTATATCTGTCTCTATCTATGTCTGTCTGTCTCTATCTATCTCTGTCTGTCTGTCTGTCTGTCTGTATCTCCCTAATCCTACCCATGGACCCGCTGGGTGCAGCTACGAGGTGATGCAGGCCTGTTGGCACCAGGACCCGGCCCAGCGGCCCGGCTTCGCGGAGCTGGGCTGCCGGCTGAAGGATCTGCTCTCGCAGCTGCCCCCGCTGGACGCCTACCAGGAGAGCCTCTACATCAACCAGGGCCTGGAGGCCGCCGCCGCCGCCACAGCCGACCAGTGCAGCACCAGACCAGGGAGCGATGGCGCAGAGGAAACTGGAGCAGCGGGGAACGATTACACGCTCGCACCGTCTCTCTTCGCAGCCCAGAGGAACGATGAGGATGCGGAGAGCTACCTGCTGTCAAACACAGTCTGTTCAGCACGCCAGGGCGACTGAAAGCGTTAGTGTTTCAAAATAAGTGTACTCTGTGGTAGGTTAAAGGTATCAGGAATTCCTTTTCATTACTGACCCCCTTTGGCCGGTAAGTGAACTGCGCAAGCTCTGTGGGTTGAGATAATAACAATCATAAACAAATTTGAGTTCTTATTATAAATAAACTGTGTACACATTAAAAAGCTGTGTGTGTGTGCGTGTGCGTGTGTGAGAGAGTGAAAGACTGAAAGACAGAGAAAAGTGAGTTCATATCATTAGACTGTTTATAGGAAAAATATGAACACCATTGTGCTTAAGAAGTATGTCCAGTCATTTATACAACTGCTCCTTTTTGCTTGTCAAACTGCAATGCCCACAATTCCCAGCATCGTGGTGCCAACAAATAAACTTGTGTTCTAGGCCTTCTCTTGTTTGACTTTCAGTCATGCTTAGCAGCAGCAACTGTGATATTGTCTTGTGCAGTGACTTTCAGGTTGATATCATGGTAAAAAAATACTTAATTCTCTCTTCACTATTCCAAATGTATGAATGAACCATAATTAATTGTGAATAAAGAAATAAATACAAAACAATATATTGACTTAAAATCAGATTTTTATCTTTAATAATACTATATAAATGAAATAATAATAATAATGATATTGATAATGATAAGGGTAATAATAATAATAATAACGATAAGCATAATAATAATAATAATAATAATAATAATATCTATCCACAACCGGCTGACCTGCTTTCTCTTGGCCTGACTGCCGGGTGGACTACAAGTCCCAGAGCAGCGCCGCGCTTCTAGATTCGTCCGTAGCGCCACGTCACCTGATGTCACTGCCGCACCTGCGCAGCCATCTTGTACTTGTAGCGAAGGGACGGACAACAGCGAAGAAAGGAAAGGCAGGAAAATAAGACGACCAACGTTACCCGACGGAGAAAGAAGACCACCCGCCGCGCTACGTCCTGATAGTTTGATGTGAAATTATCACAACACGTTCCCCGGCGACACAGAGACACACACACACAAAGCAGCGCCGTTCAAGTGCCTCCGTGTTCACAGCTACAAGTCATCTTGTGCGGGGATTCAGGAGGAGCAGTCGAACCGTAGACACAGAAAAACCTCCACAGCTCGGCCATGAATCCAGAATAGTGAGTACACGATCCTTTAGTTCAGCGCTTTATTAGCGGACGTGGGGGTGTCTTCACTGTGTGTGTGTGTGTGTGTGTGTCGTGGCGTATTACACGTACGTTCATTTTCTCTACATGTTTTTTTAATCGTCAATATGGTTGTTATAAACTGGGCGCGGACGGGATCGGGATCTCCGGGTGATCCAGCCTCAGAAACGTCGTCTTGTGCCCCACATCCTCCTCCTCCTCCTCCTCCTCCTCCTCCTCGCTGGGCCGGTACGGCGGCGGCAGCGACGACCGATCGCCGCGTAACCCCCCCCCTCCAACCCCACACACACACACTTGATACACGACGTGCATTTTAAACGATTTGATATCTCCACACGTACTGCGCCAAGTCGGCTGTCCGACGTGGCGTCATCACGCTGTATGTTCTATATGACGGCGGTGGTGGTCGGTAATAACAGGTGTAGTAGCGGAGGTGAGGATGGTGATGGTGAGGCTGGTGGTGGTGGTGGTGCTTAGGGTGATGATGGTCACCGGATCCCGTGTTTCTGTGTCGTGGCGACCGGAGACATTGTTGGCTGAAACGTCACACCGCCACTACGGCTAGCTGGCGCACAGCCGCCGGTAGAGGAGGCCAGAAAGGCCCAGCAGCCTTTTAACATTATTCTTATTTTTATTTGTATTATTATTATTACTATTATTATTATTTTTGTTATTATCATCAAGTCGGTTCATTTACGCTACGGCCAAAAAACGACTCGTATCTCACCGGCCATCAAGACTGTTATTCTTTGCACTTTGAGTCCTGTGTGTTTATTGATGCGATTATCATGGGGTCGTTTACGCAACTCGACATATCTACGTACACGTAGGTATGTATCTATGATGTATCTATTAAAGCGTGACAGTTTGGCCCATCCCGCAAAGCTTCAAGTCATCAATTCACATGACAACACGCACTGGGCATGCGCAGTTAAGGGGACGGGATATTGCAAAATAGCTTTGCAGCCAACTCTCGTGTGTGTGTGTGTGTGTGTGTGTGTGTGTGTCACACAATATCAGTTAACCTAGAGGTGATGGCTAATATTGGCCACTAATGTGCTGTCCAATTTTGTTTACCAACTGTTGTTTGTGCCATGTTGTGAAACCCATGGCCATGTGATCATGTTTTAGTTTTGAGGGGTGTTGTCGAAGACCCCCCCCCCCCCCCAAAGTGTCATGGTGCCGTGGATGGGTGGAGCCTATTCTTATTTACAGTGTGCTTCCACGCAGCCTAAAGGCACTCAAGCGTTGTGTGTGTGTGTGTGTATGAGGTACTAGTAGGACATGGCTGCCTCATGGTCTGACGTGCAGGGCTTCTATTGCAGTGACTACCTGTTCAAGCTCCTACTCATTGGAGACTCTGGAGTGGGGAAGTCCTGCCTGCTCCTGCGTTTTGCTGTAAGTGACCAACCCCCCCACCCCCCTTCCCCCAACTCACCATGTTGTGCTTCTAAAGTTTCAAAAGTTTTTTTTATGTTAATATAGGAACAATAGTACAGTAACCTACATTTGAACTAGACATATATTACAACCAAGCAACCAGCAATTCATAATGGTACATTCTTGAATTCCATTTTCCTGAAATATAGTGTTAAATAGTTATTGCGAGAGCTAAAATGTCTAGATCGAAAGATAGTTACTAAAAGACCATGGTATTTGTTATAGTCTGTCGTGTTATTCTTCCTTCTGCCTGTCTTTGTGTTGTTCTCTGTCGGTGCTTGACTGTGTCTGTTGTGTTCACAGGATGACACCTACACAGAGAGCTACATCAGCACCATCGGCGTGGACTTCAAGATCCGTACCATCGAACTGGACGGCAAGACCATCAAGCTGCAGATTGTGAGCGAGCAACACGTACACACACACACACGCGCACACACATGCACACACAATTAAACAGGGGTACATGGCCAAAAAATGGCCAAGAAGTTTACAAAACTCTTATCGTACCCAGAAAGTGTCTTTTACCTCCATGCCTGTGTATGGGTAATTCTTCATTGTATCCTGAACATTGTGCCTGCATGCCTATAGCCCATTTCCTAGTGTAATGGTAAGTCTACCCCCTCTATGTCTAGTGGACTAATATTGGACTTGCTATTACACTAGACTTACAGGCTAGACTTACAATTACAAATGGAATTCGGCTACATAGCATGCAGGCATTCTCACTGTATTGCACTGGTCATTTATCATTTATCATTATACTTTATCATTACATGTTGCTGCTACTATTTACTTTTATTTTTAATGCTATTAGAAAAATATTACTATACTGCATGCGTACACTTTGTTACACTACATTCTTGCCCCACCCGCCATAGTATTTCTACTCTTGCCACTTTTGTCTTTTTAGTACCTTATTAGGTAGTCTAATTGCACTTGTTACATATGGCAATAAAGGAAACTTGAATGTTGAATCATCCTTGTATTTGACGTTTGCGCTGTTGCTAAGCTACACTAACACTCCTCAGTGGGACACGGCGGGCCAGGAGAGGTTCCGCACCATCACGTCCAGCTACTACCGCGGCGCCCACGGCATCATCGTTGTGTACGACGTCACAGATCAGGTGTGATGTCACATCTTTTGTTTGGGGCTGAACAATTAATCAAAATATGATCAAAATGAGCTGCAATTTGTTAAGGGTAAAATGTGTATGTTAATTTATAATGCCATTGTAAATTAACTTCTGCAGTGCTACCGACATTTTTTGTTTCTCCAAATGTAAGCAAACATGTCACAAATTGATCGTTTTCTTTCAGTGAAATTTAAAATTGGGACATCATATCGCAATGACAAAATAATTGTACCATATCATTCAGCCCTACTGTGTCGACCTAACAACAAGTGATAAACAGCGTCTCATTTCGCATGCGGTGGTCCCCGTCCTAATCGCTCTGGTTGTCTCCTGTCGCACAGGAGTCCTACAACAACGTGAAGCAGTGGCTGCAGGAGATCGACCGCTACGCCAGCGAGAATGTCAACAAGCTGCTGGTGGGCAACAAGTGTGACCTGACCACCAAGAAGGTGGTGGACTACACCACCGCCAAGGTAGGGGCATCCGTGATGGACGTCTTGTGTGTTGACGGATGACGGTGGACTCGCACTTCAGCTGAGAGCGACTGGAGCAGAGGAACAACCACTGTGTTTACATTTAGCAGACACTTTTGTCCACAGTGACTGACAATAAGTAAATTTGTCCAAAGAGAGTGAAACAACAATATATCATAGGCAGTACAGTACGATTTGAATAGAACAAGTTTTGTTTCTCTTATTGGTTCCCAGATTGGGAACATTTCAGTCACTAAGATCACTGACATTGATGTGGTGGTATATGGCCCCTCATATAAGGCAGCAAAGTTCATACTGCGTATGATAAAGTATGATATAGAGTGACTTTGTCTCCAAGTAAATGGAGCACATGACTTGACTGACTGCAAACTTGGTCTTCTTAATTCTAAAGGTAGCTGTGGATTCTCTTATGAACAGTCTCTCCCTCTCCCTCTGTCTCTCTCTGTCTCTCTCTCTCCAGGAGTTTGCTGACTCCCTGGCCATCCCCTTCCTGGAGACCAGCGCCAAGAACGCCACCAACGTGGAGCAGGCCTTCATGACAATGGCCGCCGAGATCAAGAAGCGCATGGGCCCCGGGGCCACGGCGGGCGGCGACAAGCCCAACCTGAAGATCGAGAGCACCCCGGTCAGGCAGTCCGGCGGTGGCTGCTGCTGAACACACCTGCCCCGCCCCCCCCCCCACCCCGTTGCTTGGAGCGTCCACCCTCCCTCCCCCCCCACACACACACACACACCCAACAACACCCACCTCCACACCTCTCAAACATGCCTTCCCCCCCCCCCCCCCCCCACCACACACACACACCTAAGCCCATCTCCACCACACACACTGCCACTGCTTTTTGTTTTGGTCCCCGCCCTCCGCCTTCCTCCATCATCCTCATCCTCACCCACTGCTCCCTATTGATGCTGATTGGTGCCTCCCGTCCTCAGCCCAGTGGGGGTTGGGTTTGAGGGGGAGGGGTGACGGGGTGCTCCAGGGAATGGCCAAGGGGGGAGGTACTACCTTTGGACTAGAATTGGATGCAGGGAGGTGCTGGTGATGGTGGTGGGGGTGCGGGGGCGAAGGGTGGGAGGTGGTGGTGGTGACCAGAGTTTAACAGTTCGTTTTTCACCAATCAATGTGGGGGGAGGCGGACATTGGTTCTGATGAAGTAAACGATCACACGGATTAGTGTACGACCTGCGGATAAACCTAAAGATCATAATTTACATGTTTTGACTACGAAAAGAATGTTTTGTCATGTTTGGTCACAAAGGGAGAGAAATAAAGTGAGACACAGACACACACACACACACAGAAACAGAGAGAGGCAGTGCAGTCACACCCAGGCGGCAGGTCGAGGCGTGCCAACACGTGTGAGTCAATAACCAACGGATGTCGGCATGCAGCTAAACGGCGTTGATGTATACGAGGCAATGGGCTGCTCCCGGCTCCTCCCTGGCATCCGGCTGGATCAGTGACTCAAGTGTATCTGCCTCGCGGTCTGCCACTCCAACGTTATAACCATTACCCCCGCCCCGCCCGCCCCACCTTAACCCCTTATCAACCATCGCCCACTGCCTTACTCACATAGCCTGAAGTATTGAGTGGACCTGTACCGCGGTGACATAGATGCTAGTTGGTGTAAATTGTATGTACGACTCGACTCGACCACGCTCGACCACCACACCCGACATCCAGACATTCGGTCCCCGTCCGGACCCGACGGCAGCCCCCCCCCCCCCCAGATACTCCCTTTTATTCTGAAGCGCAAGTTGGGATGGAACGTCCACAAACGGTGGGATTGTACGCAAGGCGGAAAGAAAGTGGTCACATGTCTTGGCCATACTGGCGACGCGGGGTCCTTGGCTCCTGCGTGGACGGCGCAATTGCAGCATGAGCGCTCAACATGGGCACCGCATCACTGAGCTATAGGTTTTAAAACGGTTAATGGCATGGGAGGGGGGGGGGGCGGGGGGCGGGATTGAGACATGACATTTAATTTATCCTGATTAAAAACGGCAAATTGGGCAATATTCTGTGATTTGTCTTAGTAGACTATTGAATAACAGTGGTTTTTAATTGCTGTTATGTTTTTATATTTCATTTTTCTCTTGAAGGGGGGAGGCGTTAAATGGTGGGGGGGGGGGGAGCTTGTACAAATTGCTTTATACTGTAATCACAAGGCTTTTTAGGATAACGTTTCACTTTTGGTTTTTGTTGATTTATTTTTTTTCCTCCAGTGAAGTTAGGTAGTCAACTGGTGTGTGTGTGTGTGTTTCTGTGTGTGCGTGTGTGTGTGTGTGTGGGGTGGGGGGGGGGGGCATTGGCGGGGGGTACATTGCGTCGAGGGGGATGGGGCTACTCTCCGAGCGTGCCCGTTGCTTGTCTCTGTGTTCTTAATCATTCTACACCAGTCGGACGCTTTTTCTCCCAGTTCAGCTCTGCCACTCGTTGTGTTAGGGTTGGCGTGAGGCCCTCCACCTGGCCCCTCAACTTTAAAGGGCCCCAGGGAGCCAAGTCCACACCAACACATAGGGTGGTTCGGATTGGCTTGTGATGTTTTAACAACCAACCCTGTTTCCATGGTATTTTGAAGGAATGCTTGGGTTGATTCTGCTCCACCCCAGATAGCCCCCCCCGCCCCCAACCACTACCACTCTCATCTCCCCCTTCTTTTATTAAGAACTGGAAAATATGTAAGTGTTGCTATAGCAACGCATCTTGTTACAACACTATTTCACGAGTAGCATCCGGGGCCTTTAGGTGAAGTCTTAATCATTTTATTGCCGTGCTATAGTTTCCTCCTTAAGAGGCGAGGGCTTCTGTATGGCCACCATCTTGTCCTAAGTTGGGAGGCAAGTTGCACACCAGAAGGAAGTTTGGCGATGCTTTAGATCAGTATAGCAGCGGCGGCATTCTGCTGTTCATATGTGAATGAACCCCCCCCCCCACCCCGGCTCAGGTCAGCGGGCCGCGTGCGCCTCATCCACTTGGGCCACGTCAGAGCAGTGGTTCCCCGGGGACTGACTGGTCTCTGCTCCTGGAGACCGGATATGATTTCCCCACCTCCACCCCCAACCGCCCACCCACCTACCTACCTACCTACCTACCTACCTACCTGGGGACGCCTTCGGTCCACCCCCTCTCACTGGCACCTTAGGCCACATGGCTTGACTTGTCGTCCCCTTCCCCGCCCGCCCGCTCGTAAGAGATAATCTTGGGGAAGCAGAGTGAAGGGTTGAGTCTCCGTCGACGAGTGCTTCGACACACTGCAACGTTATAAGTGCAATTTCAGCTTCAGAAAGACATGTTAAAACGGAGCGTGTTGAGTGTTTGTGGTTTGTTTTTCTGAAACACTAGCTTCCACCCTTCTTATTAAAAGTTAAGTGTCTGTCCAAATCACGCCTGGGATAGAAGCCTTGGCCCCTAGACCTCACAAAAAAACCGGAATAAGACAAATCTGGTGTACATTTCTGTTAATTTATGCTAACAAGGCTAACCCACTGATGCCCTCCCCTTTACCAATAAGGTCAGCACTGGTTAAAAGTTCTATGGTGTGTTTTTTGCTCTACCCATGTACTCATTCAACCGATTATACTCCTTTTGCTGTACATAATAAGCAAACGGGGAGACGGAACTGAAAATACCGGAGTAGACGTTTTTATGTTGTCCCGACGCCACCTTGGGATGGTTTTGTTTTTTAGCTGACTGTGTTTTGGAAGGTGTGGCGGAAGCGGTAGTAAGTCTCTAGGGTGGGTTGTAGTTTTCAAGGGGGACGCTGGGACCACCAGGGGGGCTCTTGTGTTAACATTCCTGTGCTTATTGGGACGACGTCTATTCTTTTCGGTTTTACTGTGTTCATTAATGACTAACGCTAGGGTCAGTGTCGTGTGTCGGGGTTCATCGGAGGATGCGAGGGGGGTGAATGGGGCCGTTTTGGAAGGGGGTCTGTCAGAAGGAGAGGGGGGTCCAATGGGGCGGGGGGGGGGGGACTGGGGTTTTACTTTATGAATGTGATTGATCATGGATTTTCAGTAAGGCTTTCTTAACGTTTCTTCGTCTTACCTTTTTCTTTTTTTTTTTTTTTTTTAATGAGTCGTTCGCTTCAATGACACTTTGTTGCTGTCCTCCAGTGACTCAATACAAAGGAACCTGCGGTGTTTAGTTCTCGTACCACGCACCAGACCGGACCACACGTCCCGTCACCTCTCTCTCTCTCTCTCTCCTCGGTTTGGCTTTATCACTTTGTTTTGTCTCACTGCTGCGTTTGATCATGCTGTTTGTTTTTCTGTACATATTATAAATATATATATAATAAAATGATGGAAAAATATCGATGTACACCCTGGAGTGTTTGGTTTTTCATGATTTGGTTTGGATATACACACACACACACACGCACACACACACACACACACACACACACAAGGAAACATAAGATGCTGTCCCCATTTGTGTAAGCCATCAATAATTGAAATGTCTGACATCCGTACAAGAAAACGCACACAATTAATCTTTAATTGCGTCTACGTAACCAGACAAATACTTTATATTATAATCGATTCTTTTTCCTAACCACATCTTCAGTTCCTCGATTTGGAAGCCGCTGCTCTCCAGCATAAACTAAAAGTATAGATAGGACCATAGATTAGGAGTTTTGTGACCAAGTTCCTCTCCTCCACCCATCTCACTCCTCATCCACCCATCTCTCATCCCTTCTATATGCACCTCCTCCCACGCACCCCCCCTCTCTACCTCTCACACCCCTCATTTCTCTTTGCCCCTTGCTTCTCTCCTATGCCATCTCTCCCTCCCTCCCTCCCTCCAAGCAAGGCACTGGTTGGGGTGGTTGATGACCTTGAGTTATTTTTAGTGTGTGTGTGTGTGTGTGTGGGTGGGGGGGGCGCTGCAGACTGCTGCTCTGCCACGGCTGCACAGACTCTCCTCAGGGGAGGCCTGTGTGCTCCTGGCTACACCTACTGCTGCGTATGTAGCACTAGTATATATATTATATATATTATATATATATAATATATATACACAGTATATAAACACCTGCCAACACTACAGCTTGAGTGCTGAAGCGATGCAGAAAAGCCTTCATTGTTTGTTTGGGCACAGCATCAACAACAGTAGCAACAACAACAATAAAAGACGTCAATGAGACACCATTCTTGTCATTTAGCCACAATTTATTTACATACTTCTCCCGTAGAACAACCAATTCAACCATTTCCGTCATGAATTCCGCTCATTTGTTTGTTGTTTGTAACCTTGCCGTTGTTTGCTATGCTTGTTTTGTCATCTTTGAAGCCTCCTCCTCCACCTCCTCCTCCCTCCCCGTTGTTCTCTGTGTCCCAGTATTTATATCTCCTCCTCCATAATCCCTCCTGGTAGCCTTCCTGTCCAGTCCCTCCCCCCCCTCTCTCCTTAAGAGCTAGTTCCCGGGGGGCCTGGGGGGGGGCTCAGTCGACGGGGCCCTGGAAGATGAGTTTGATGTGGCCCTGCTCCCCTGTGAGCCAGGTGCCGCAGAAGGGGCACGCGGCGTGGAAGGCGTGCGTCCCATGCGGCAGCGGGATCTGGCTCCAACCCGACGCCGTCCTCTCCGAGCACACGTGGCCGCAGGGGCAGAAGGCGTGCGTGGGCGGCCCCGCGTCCAGATACAGCCCCCCCTCGCAGCCCAGCCACAGCGGCACGTAGGGCCCCACGCGCCGGCACATGGGGCACTCCCGCTCGCCTCCGCACCCGGCGCCCAGGCCGGCGGGCGCCGTGCCTCCCATGATGCCGCCGGTGCCGTGGGCGTGGGCGGCGGCGGGGGTCTTCTCCTTGCGGTAGCCCCAGTTGTGGTAGCCGTGCACGTGGCCGCAGTTCACGTACACCCAGGGCTGCTTCTTGTCCACGATCTCCCGCTGGGCCAGGCTGGGGAAGGCCAACGTGTTGAAGCCCACGGGGCACTGCGGCCGCGCCGCGTTCAGCTCCTGCCGCAGGGACTCCAGCTGCTTGAGGGTGGGCGTGCGGCGCAGGCCGGCCGAGGTGCGCCACAGCAGGGTGGCGCCGCACAGGTCGATCAGGGAGCCGTCCTGCAGGGTGTTGGACTCGTTCTCCACCTGACCGGGAGGACCCAGAGAGGGAGGGGATTAAAAGGGAGGAACCCCCCCATACCCTAGTCTCACCAATCGCACTTTAGATTCACTGTGAGCCATGAGGGGATACTACTCCAGGTCACCAGAGGGAGTGAGTGAGTGAAGTCTTACACACACAGAAAAAACACAGAAGTCTTACACACACAGAAATTAACTAGGAAAACATTGGTTTAGTGGCCGAGAAGAAGTAGGCTAACAAAAAAAAGAATAAGAACCTATTAGGGGGTGAAAGGGCATGACTTAGATTTGTTTGGAGTCAATGGACTCCTGAAAACATGGTTAAAGACTGAAGACTTGGGGTTGAACCTAATGGTGATGCAGGTGAGTGTGATTCATGTGTAAATGATGAATGCATGGTGAAGTCGTGGAATTAAATGCAAAACAACAACAAACAATAAAAGAAACAAAAACAAATAAAAACAAACAAAGTCACTGACACTTCCGTCATTTGTTTTTGATGCTAGCAGTCATGTTGTATTGAGCGTGCACTGTTACGCCATATCTAAAATCGAATGGCAGATGACCTCAGATCTGGGAGTACGGGCTGTTTCTTTCGCTTCATATTTGTTTCCAGCAATCATGTTGCTGGAGGCGGGGATCTGTAAGAGCCCAATTGGTGAACACAAACTGGGCCAGTAGTAGTAAGCTATGAAAAAGGTTTCGAATCTTCTGTAGAATCTATCCGTAACAATAAAGGAAACAAAACGTAACTCCACCCCTAGCGGTTTTCGGTCCAGGTTCTGTGCCATCTCCCTTCAGAAGTTCTGCTATAGTAGCATAGTAGGACTGCTGGATCCCAGATTAGCACCCCCTCTATAGGTTAAACCAAGCAACAGCAATGACCGCCTGTTTATGAAGCCCAAGGGGTAGCGACTAACATGTAGTTCCTCTCACGGCCTCCAGGTGGATCACTGTAGAGACTAGCATGTAGTTCCTCTATCGGCCTCTAGGTGGTTCACGGTAGAGTAGAATCCTTACCAGTTTCCCCCGCTGCTGGGCCGAGCGCGTCTCCCGCAGGGCGAAGACGTTGCCGCACACGGAGATCTCCCGCCACACGCCGGGCGCCGGCTCCGACACAAACTCTCCCGCCGGGTGCATGACCAGCACGCCGTTGGTGGTCAGGCCGTCCATCAGACCGTCCGAGGTCCTCCACTTGGCAGCCCGCTCCTAAGGGGGGGACCGCCCGACACACACACGCACACACACACACACACACACACACACACACACACACACACGCACACACACACACACGCACACACGCACAAATGAACACACAGCGCACACACAGGACAAACGTCAAGGTCGGGCCGCGTGAGTGATGGAGAGGCAGTGGGGAAATAGAAAGCTATGAGCGAAGCTAACGGCGGCGCTAGCTTGTGGCACCGCCGACGCCGCCGTTATTTTTAGCTCTGCACAAATTGACCACAATGCTGACCGCAGCACAGAGGTAGCAGTACATCCGCCCCCCCGAGAAAGAAAACATCACATGGCGGTGAGGTGGGGGTGGGGGGGAGTGTTTACATAGAACACAAGGGACACAACATCCGTTTATTCCCCTCATACTTTGTTGTTCATTATCCCCCCCCCCCCCCCCCCCTTGGGGTGGGGGTGGGTACATGTAGCCCGGATCCTCTCGCGTGTCATTAGTGGCGTCCGCTGGTCTTGTCGTGCCCGAGCGCAGGTCGGTCCGCCAGCTCGCAGTGACGCCATCGCTAGCTACCGCTCCCCGTCTCTCCCGCCCCAGTCGTCGTACTGTCGGCCTCATGAATATTGCATGGTGTGCCGTCACCGACTTAGCACTCAGGCACCGCTGACATCAGCCCAGCCTGTAGATGTCACATTTTAGCACGCCCCCCCCCCCCCACCCACTCTCTCTCCCCCCCTCACCCAGGGGACACACGTGGATCAGCGGGATGATGTCAGTGTGTGTGCGTGTGTGTGTGTGCGTGCACGTGTGTGTGTGCGTATGTCACACAATGTGCTTGCACTGTACCTGTTGTGTGGACGATGATGTCATCCGGTTATGAGACAACCACTTTATTTTATTTGTAAAACTATGAGCGAGAGAATTCCCCTGCAGACTCTTTGCACCTATTCTTACATTGGTTACTGTGGTGCAGCTTGGCAGTGCAACACGTACCACCACCACCACCCCCCCCCCCCCCCCCTCTGAATGACAACGCTTAGCTCTGTCTCAGCTATGGAGGGGGGGGGGGGGGGGGGCGGTGTAAAGGGGGTTCCTGGCTTCCTTGCTTACACAGAAGCCAGACACATCCCTCTCGAATGCCTATTTCCGTTGTCTTGGTTTGGGGTTTTAGATTTGTAGTTTGCTGGTGTACCGTATCCGCAAAGCATGCTGGGGTCTTGTTGTGTGTTCGCAGGTCCATATACCGTGCATGCATTGATGCATGTCCTGTATACAATATTGTACACATCATAGCAAATAGCACTAAATGATATCACAGTCGATCACTATTTCTTCGTCTTTTGTTATTTGTTATTTTGTTATTGTCATTTGTATTTCTCCCAAAATCTTGGCCATCCACCCTTTGACCAAAATAAGCGGCCCACAGATGTATACGATGAAAAGGTGGTGCTACTTTACCACCAAAGTCACCCGGCCATCACAACACGGACATCATATTAAAAAAATTTCGTCTCAATTTTCGATGAGTAGCGCTTTTTTGACCGTTTTAATTCACATTGTTGTCATCATCAGAGTCGTGTCAGACATCGTGTCCCCGGGGAGGATCCAGAGGCGTCAGACATCAATACCTTTCCCCTTTCCTCCCCTTCAACTGTTCCCAGAGACATCTCCCTGCCCGCCTGGCATGCACTATGAATTCAACTATATAGATTCAACTATAAATACCTGCTGCGACCACTGGGCCACTGTGGCAATGACTTCCCCCTTTGAGACGTTGCACAGAGACACACAAGTCTGATCAAGTTGATGTTCCGTTCATGTCTCGTTTATAAGAACACGTATGCGATGTTCGGCCGTCGTTTCATATTAACAAACAATATCAACAAGGTACCAACTGTGTTAATCTCCGGGTGTATTCTTAAGTTTGCCAAATGCCTTTTGACTGGAAATTTGCAAACATGAGTCGGACATTCCTTGTTTAGCTGGGTTGATATCTCACACATTTTAACCTGCTGTTTTAACCTTCCTCAATGGGCTTTGAGGAAGGTTTTCTTCCGTTGGTGGTGGGTGTGTCAGAGGTGTTACCCAATCAGCAGCGACTTAATCCCTGTTTTAACGAAAAGGCATTGAGCATAATTGATCCAACTTAAGCCCTTTAGAAATGTGTCTACTGCAGCTTGGTGTGTATGCAACAAGTGAAGACATTAAAAAACATTTGTCTAGGAGACCACATATGTCTTCTAATGTCTGTCTGCATGTGGATTAGCATACCCCTTCATTTTGTAGTATGGAACACACATTTAAATGATTTCATCAAGCTCTGAAAATCCTTAAGCGCAAGCAATGGCCTTCTCGGCTGCCGCAACCGTTGCAACAGGGTGTTCAACGCACTGTTTCCGTTTAAATAAAGGTTTTGTCGTGGCTGGATGTGCCCAAGGTGTTACATGCAGAGGTGTCCGCCCTCTCTCCCTGAGTGTGTGTGGTCACGGCTGGTTTATCCTGTGTGCCTTGATTTGTCAATGCCCCACAGGAGTACAGCCTCACCCAACCCCAGTGTCTAACCAGCCTGACTCGGTCATAACTCATCATCACACAGATGACTCAATGTGTTGCTCGTCGCCGCGGTTACTGTCAAGAACCACCCCACACTCACCCCCAGGAAGATGTTCTTGGAGGAGTCGAAGCCCGCGGCATAGATGCGGGCGGTGTAGGGCGCGCTCCGCTCACACATGATGCGGCAGGCGTAGCGGGAGATGGTGCTCTGGGCTGACTGGCCTCCTCCTCCTCCTCCTCCTCCTCCACCTCCTCCTCCTCCGCCGCCCCCCTCCCTCCTCCACCCTCCTCCTCCCCCCCCTCCCTCCCCCTCCACCGCCGCCGCCCCCCGCCGTGTCCGTCACCACAAAGTCTATCATGTTCTCTGTGGACCGGCCAATCTGGCGGAGAGGAGGACAAGTACATATCTGTTAGTTTCAGTAGACCCTGTTCATCAGCTGTGTGTGTGTGGGTGTGTGTGGGTGTGTGTGTGTGTGTGTGTATGTGTGTGTGTGTGTGTGTTGCTCACCTGAAACATGTCTGTGTTGGTGTCATGTGTGTACTCCACAATGACTGAGTGGCTCCGCGACAGTGTGTACGAGATGCTGTGTTGGCTTTTGTTGCTGAGGGCCTGTCCACACACACACACACACACACACACACACACACTCATTATCCTGGGTCGGCATGGGCAGCTGTGTTGTTGTTATCATTATCATCATTATCATCATTACATGCTTTTCGACAGAGAACAACATTTTATCATAATTACTAAATAACTTGGCCCAATAAAATACTCCCTTTTGTCCAATTGTTGTCCATTCGTCACAGTTGGCATTTATGTAATTGCGGGTTCGGTTTTTTAACAGCTTTAAGCCCACAGCTGGTTCTTAACCAATTGCTGTTGACCTTTTGGCAATTATTTTTACAAACACATTCGATTGCAAGAAAATTCATTCTCCTGAAAAAAAGAACCTTGACTGTAACTAACGACAACCACAGCCTTTTCTGTCTCCCTATGACGATAATCTAAACGTTGTCCGCCGTGCTGACCTTTGACACCAGGGGAGTGGATATGTTGTGAATGACATCGGGTTTGACGCCATTGGCCTTGGGCCTCTTGTACAGCGCCAGGCGGCTCCTCCTACGGCCCTTGTCGCCGTTGGACAGCGACCCATTGTGCCCTAGCGGCACACCCAAACAAGCAAACAAGGTCCGCGAGTCAGCGGTGTAGCGGGTGTATAGGTGTGGAAGCGGCGGAACGGTTCCTCCACTTTCTGTACCCCCCTGCCCTCCCCCCACTCTTCCCTTCACGGTTTGCAAAGAAAAGAGAGCATGTTTAAAAGGTGCTATATGTAAGAATCTATGAATTCCTTCTCATTACTGCCTCCTCTGGCCGGGTAAGTGAACTGCAGCTTGTTGCAGCTAAGTGCATTCAGAGCACTGGAGTGGCGAGGCTCTGTGGGTTGGGATAAAAACATTCATAGACTAAATGTTAGTTATAATCACAAGTTCAAAAAAGTTAGGACAGAACAGACATTTTGCCATCATCTTGGCATCAATAGACGCCACTTCCTTCCATTTTCCCCGGCAAAACCGACCGGGGTTTCGAAGAAAAATAGAAATCAGCCCACAGGCTGTTCTGCGCAGCATAGAGAGTCAGGGAAGGCTTTTTAAGTTAAATGAACATCATGTTCCTGTACTGGTATTAAAGTGATTTATGCATTTTACAAATCCTACACATAGTCCCTTTAAGTGTTATCTGTCATGTCTTTGTCCAAAAAATGATTGAATATTTCATCAGGCTTCCTCTATGGTTGGTTGATAATTGACTATAAAGCACTACTCGAGTTGTCTGAGCCACTCATAGCTAATGTAGCTATTACTATAGTATGGTGGAGCTAAATATGTCCATATTCAAATGAATAAGAGTTATTCATATTCCATGGTTTTTGTGGCAGTTTACCATGCCACATCCCACTAAAGTGGCTTTTCTGGCACTCCTCCGACGAATAGGACACAGGCAGTTAAAGACAGGTTGGTACACTGAGCAGGTGGTACAATGCTAGCATGCTAGCGCTCTCCGAGTGTGTGTGCTGGTTTAACCTGTGTGCACTCATTACTCAATGCGCCACAGTTGTGCAGCCTCGCCCGGCCCCAGACTCCAACTGGGCCAGGTGAGGCTGCTTCAACCAACCACCAACCACACACACTCCTCGCCACTGGTGTGAGTGTACATGGCGTGCTTCTACAGAGCAGAATGGATTTAAATGTCCTCCCCATGCAAATTCCCCGTCAGGCGCGCTCAAAGAAACCAAATGGCTTCCGCACAACAAATGGCTTCCACAAACCAAATGGCTTCCGCACAACCAAATATTTGGAGAAGGCGAAATACAGCAAAGGTTTCCATGGATTTCTTATGATTGATTATTAGTAAGTGGGATAGTTATCTCAGTTGTCTTGGTTTAATCTGACCATACTACAGCTCAAGTCTCCCTCACAATTGTTGCTTTTGTGCATCATCTGCTCTGTTTCTTCCTCCCATCTCTGTTTGTGACACGTGTTTCCACTTCTCGCATGATTTGGAGGGTGTATATTTGCATGTAGCACCCATCACCCCCCCCCCCACCCCCATCCCATTGAGCTCCCGACAACGTGAGCGATGACGTTGTGTGGTTTTAGCTATGATGTTCTGAGCGGGGATGATGGGGGTTTATCCTGCTGAGCTCAGCGTCTGATCCTGTGACTTCCTGTCTAACTGTACAGCGATTCCAGTTCCTGGTTGGTCCTTCGGTTTTGTATTTATTGTATTTAGGCATTTCCTGAGGTGGAGCTTCTGGTGGGTTAAGGCAATAAAAGTCCTCTCCAGTATATTCCAAGTATCGCTCTAGTAGTATGAGTCAATGTTACTCATTACACTAGTATTACTCAAACATCTTGTTAGCGAGAAGGTGCAGTGGGTGGAGTCAAAGTGTTGTAGAACTTTGGAAACCTAAAAATTGTGGTGGACTGTAGAAAGCAGCACTTGTGATTTATTATATCTACTGTAAGGGTTTGCACTAATAAAATAAATAAATACACAAAAAATGAGTAGCTGTGCATTTCTGATTCCTACGGCTACTCTGCACTCTCTCCCGTGGTGTGTGGTTATTTTTTTTTTTTTTAACTCCACTGCAGCACTTTCAGTTTGTCTTGTATGCTTTGATTGTTAACTTGTGCCCGAAGCAAACACACAAATACACATACAGGCCCGCTATGTTAGCACTCTGCTGTTTAAACATGGATGGTAAATGGATTGTAAATAGATTGCTTTTATCCAAAGCACTTTACAGTATTGCCTCGCATTCACCCATTCATACACAGACGGCGGTGTCAACCATGCAAGGTAACAACCAACACGTCAGGAGCAGTTAGGGTTAGGTGGCGTCTTGCTCAGGGACACCTCGACATCATCTCTTAGCTAGGAGGCGGAGCCCGGGGATCGAAACCAGCAACCTTCCTGTTGCCAGACAACCGCTCTTACCTCCTGAGCTACTGCCGCCCACATATGATCCTATTTGTTTTTTTGGGTCGCGCTTCAAACATGAACCGAAATTTGAGAATGCCATTTCAATGTCATTTCAATTTCAATGTCGTTTCCAATGGCAACAATCGTGTGACAATTGCTCTCCTCTCGGCCGTCTCTCCACCCACCCTAAGACGATGAGCTCTCCATACTTGACGGGCTCCTTGTCGCCGGGGAAGACGGCGTCGTGCGGCTGGGGGCCGGTGTTGCCGAGGGGCAGCGGCGGCGGTGGCGAGGGCGACGGCTGGCTCTTGGGGTTGTTGCAGGAGGGGCGCAGCTCCAGAGACTGGGCGGGACAAAGGGCCTCCGAGCTACCCTCCAAAACCATACCCTCCGTCCGCAACAGGGGCCCACAGCTGGGGGAGAGAGAGAGAGAGAAAGAGAGGGAGAGAGAAAGGGAGACAAAGAGACAGAGAGGGAGGGATAATGACCTGTCAGTTGATAGTTCAAAAATACTTTATGTAAAACCTAAAGATCATAACAATTATTTACATGTTTTGACTATGAAAAGGGATGTTTTGTCACGTTTGGCCACAAAGTGAGAGAGTGAAATACAGAGAGAGATTGAGAGAGAGGATTAGACAGAGAGAGAGAGAGAGAGAGACACACACACACACACACGAACACAATCGATTTGAATAACAAAGTGTTCCCAATGCAAACAAGCTGCATCCATGAACTTGTCGTTAATGTCTCTCCTGTCCCGTCACACCCCCCCCCCCTCCAACCTCAGGGTTGTTTTGGTGAAAACCCAAACAGCATCACTGTATTCTCTCCTACTGCACTATGTCAGAGTGAATCAACAGGAAGTTTCCACATCCCTTGGCAAAACCCTCTCCCACAATACAAAATTAACATACTATACAATACAAACATGTTAATGATCTTAATTTAAGTATCATGAGTGATTGACACGTTTTCAGTGCATGCAGCAATGTGACCAAAGTGAATTAGTTTCCATTTGTGAATTCTAGACAGTTAAATATCCATGAAGAAATATCCAATGAATTATTGTTTTTCTATTTTTTGCAATAATTACACTGATATGAATACCGTAAATCCTCTAATATTGTCCGGGGCATTTATTTACTGAGCCGCAAAGAGCACCAGGCCTTTGTTGGAGGCAGGCTTATATTAGAGGCAGGCCTTTATTTGTGTGTGTGTCCGTGCACGTGGCCGGGCTACCAGTGCCGCCAGGCGCATCATGTCTGTGCCGGTGCTCTTGGCAGAGTGATGGATGGCCTGCTGCTGGTGCCACGCAGTTTATAATCAACACACACAGAGAGAGAGAGAGAGAGAGGGGGGATAGGGGGGGAGTGAGGAGAGAGAGACAGAGAGAGAGGGGGGAGGGTACGTGTAGGAAATGATGGTGGAGAGAGAGAGAGGGAGGAAAGAGAGAGAGAGAGAGAGAGAGAGAGAGAGAGAGAGAGAGAGAGAGAGAGAGAGAGAGAGAGAGAGAGAGAGAGAGAGAGATAGAGAGAGAAGAGAAGAACGGAAGACAAAGGAGGAGGAGGAGGAGGAGGAGGAGATAACAGAAGGAAGCCAGATGAAAGAAAGGAGAAACCCCAATGGTCCATAGTGAGGATGAGACTGAAGAACACTCTGGATCTGGAACACACACACACACACACACACACACACACACACATGCGCGCACGCACACACACACGCCCCATCATAACACAGTGAAACACGGCTGTTTTTATTGTACTAATTCACACTCCTTAGTAGTAGTATAACCCCCCCCCCCCCCCCCTCCACACACATACACACACACGCGCACACACACCTCAGTTCTGTTTGTTTTCTTTTCATTTCTTCAGACAGGGTTGTTAGGGTTGTCATGGTGTTGTGGTGTTAGGGTCGCAGGGTTGTTAGGGTGTAAGAGTTGTTAGGGTGTCAGAGTTGTTAGGGTGTAAGAGTTATAGGGAGTTAGGGGTGTTCATGGTTGTTAGGGTGTTGGGGTATAAGGTTGCTATGATTGTTGCAGCCCTTGCCTTATTTATTGTTTACCATTTTATTCCTATTTTGCTGCTTTATCTCACATCTTCACGTGCTTTTCTTGTTTTAACATGATTCTCAGTGTGGACTGATGACGGATGATAGCGGAGGCAGTGGCACTGTTCTCATATCCCCAAAACAAGAGCATTACATAAAAGAATTATGCTGCAATAAAGTGAGAGCGGCTCCCTACAGCACAGGCCCTCTAGCACAAAGCAAGCCTCACCACCAGCACCACGTAACCAAGTCCCTCTTATCTGCAAACTATAGCTGCGAACCCAAATGGCTGAAGGAATTCCGAGGCAGGGAGGCATCAAATCATATCTCGATCAAATATTTATTTAAATATACAGATGCGGGTCAAGATATCCCACAATCCTGTGCGTCCGCGCCGCTCAGAGAAGAAGGAAACAATGGCGAGCAACAGCCCTGAGTTTGTGTACAGATGTATGTTATCTTGAAGCATGTGCTAACGTCAGTTCGGACAAGAAGTGTGATAAATTCAGCTGCATATTTACCGAAATCGTGGTCTTGGCCTCTGCGATTAACTTCATAATAAAAATATAAAACATAAGTAAATGAAACTTTATCTGTTACATTAAAATCATATTACAAACTGCTACAAGTCAGCGATTGCTTTATTATTATATGACTCATCACAATCTCGGGCCAAAAAGCAACAATTTCTGTCAAAATCGTGACTCATATATAGATATCTCGACACGCAGATAGAAGCACACATTTTTCATCTCACCATTGAAACGATCGAAGGTGTAAACACTGCTATGTAAGCAAGTCTTGATGTCTGATGTGGGAAATGTACGACAGATCACAACAATCGAATAACATCCCACAAACATTGGCCAAATCGATAGTCCCATCATAATATCGATGACGTTGGACAAAAGGGACGCAGTTGTTCAAGTCAGAACGATTTCTTCTTCTGCCTCGCCTCAACCTGATCACCACAACCACCCCCCCCCCCCTCCGCGGGAGTTGGGCACAATCACTAGCATTAGTCACAGCATAGAGTCATCTGTAGTCCACACTTTGAAATGCCAATAAACACATACAGTATATACGTATACACACGTATGTCATATCCAGTATACAGTAACGTATCTATAACATAAACATAAACTTGGGTAATTACCAAAAAAACTGAGACACTACAGCTGAAATACTGAGAAAAACCTCCACTATTAGCCATCAACTCAACAACGTACCTTGTTTTTGGTTGGTAACAACTCATATATAATTACATAATTCCAAGGAAAGTAGTTATAAAGTTATTGTTTAAATATATGTACCTAAGTTACTATATATTGGGTAAATACCTAGTTATCAGGGGACTGTAAAAGGAAGGCTTACCACATATTCTCCTCAGAGAAGCAGCTTCCGTACACATTTTTGCTGATCTTTTTGTTATTCATTCTATTTTGGATGAAACTCGATTGCTCCATCGATTGCTCCATCATTGTGGAGACAGAGACTATTATACCAAAAGGTGTGAGCGTGATTAGCCATTCCAAGCCGTTTCAAAAACCGGTTGGAATTGCTGGATAGATCAGCCTACCAGCCTACCCAGTGGACTGTAGCAACTGGTAGGCTGATCTATCCACCATACTTCTGGGTGGGGACACCCCCACTTGTGATGTCAAGTGGGGCCATTCCAACCTGGTTTTTGAACCCACTTGGATTGACTAATCACGCTCACAGCCGATGGCATAATAGGAGTCCTTTAAAATCTGCATGCCGACGCCTTTCTTCATCATCCACTGAAAGCCCCTCCCCCGTAGAGCTGATTGGTCGATCATTTACACATTTTTGTGAGAGGCTTTCAACAGGCTGGAGGCCAGCTTGAGGGCACAGAGAAACAGAATGGGAACTGTCACCACTATTAGCTTGAAATACCCTATTGACACTATATATACAGTATATATATGTATTGACACCTTTTTGTGGTCTTCATAGTCTCTTCACTGTGTGCTATGATACCACACCTGGCCACCAAAACAATACTCCCCTCATCACCCACACATTTTTGTCATTTTTTCCCCCTGATAAATCATCATATTTCTCTTTTCCATATGTTTCTCCTCTCTCATTCACACCTATAACCCTGAGCGTAATTATCTGAATGCATTCTTTGGTCCATCCATCCCCCGCAAACGGTGTCATTATTATTACCAGTATATTTTTTGCTCTCTGTGTTTGTAACCTGATGCAATTATTAGTGTAGGGTTTTTTTTGCAGGTGGGTTTTTTTTGGCTGGTTTGTTATTGACAATAACACATATTGACAATAACAAACCAGACAGGGTTCCCACTTGTGGGTGGTAGTCACAGAAGAAGACGCCACCTTGGGAGCACCCCAGGGCCTAATGATGCAGAGCCTATTTTAATTTATGTCAAATGTGTGTGTGTCTAAATGATACACACACACACACACACACACACACAGATGCGTATTACACCTCCTCCGGGTGACCAGGCCTATACTCCTATACTCCGTGGCCCTGTCATAACAAATAAAAAGCCACCAATGCCGCTCACCATAAGCCTTCTGGAACAATCTGTGACACCACAGCAGCATATTCATAACAGAAATGTGTCTACTGCAGCTTGGTGTGTATGCAACAAGTGAAGACATTAAAAAACATTTGTCTAGGAGACCACATATGTCTTCTAATGTCTGTCTGCATGTGGATTAGCATACCCCTTCATTTTGTAGTATGGAACACACATTTAAATGATTTCATCAAGCTCTGAAAATCCTTAAGCGCAAGCAATGGCCTTCTTCGGCTGCCCGCAACCGTTGCAAACAGGGTGTTCAACGCACTGTTTCCGTTTAAATAAAGGTTTTGTCGTGGCTGGATGTGCCCAAGGTGTTACATGCAGAGGTGTCCGCCCTCTCTCCCTGAGTGTGTGTGGTCACGGCTGGTTTATCCTGTGTGCCTTGATTTGTCAAATGCCCCACAGGAGTACAGCCTCACCAACCCCAGTGTTCTAACCAGCCTGACTCGGTCATAACTCATCATCACAGATGACTCAATGTGTTGCTCGTCGCCGCGGTTACTGTCAAGAACACCCCACACTCACCCCCAGGAAGATGTTCTTGGAGGAGTCGAAGCCCGCGGCATAGATGCGGGCGGTGTAGGGCGCGCTCCGCTCACACATGATGCGGCAGGCCGTAGCGGGAGATGGTGCTCTGGGCTGACTGGCCTCCTCCTCCTCCTCCACCTCCTCCTCCGCCGCCGCCGCCGCCCCCCTCCCCCGCCGCCCCCTGCCCCCCACCTCCGCTGCCCCCGCCACCGCCGCCGCTGCCCCCCGCCGTGTCCGTCACCACAAAGTCTATCATGTTCTCTGTGGACCGGCCAATCTGGCGGAGAGGAGGACAAGTACATATCTGTTAGTTTCAATAGACCCTGTTCATCAGCTGTGTGTGTGTGTGTGTGTTGTGTGTGTGTGTGTGTGTGTGTGTGTGTGTGTGTGTGTGTTGCTCACTGAAACATGTCTGTGTTGGTGTCATGTGTGTACTCCACAATGACTGAGTGGCTCCGCGACAGTGTGTACGAGATGCTGTGTTGGCTTTTGTTGCTGAGGGCCTGTCCACACACACACACACACACACAACACACCACACACACACACACACACACAAACACACACCACACACACACACACACACACACACACACACACACACACACACACACACACACACACACACACACACACACACACACACTCATTATCCTGGGTCGGCATGGGCAAGCTGTGTTGTTGTTATCATTATCATCATTATCATCATTACATGCTTTTCGACAGAGAACAACATTTTATCATAATTACTAAATAACTTGGCCCAATAAAATACTCCCTTTTGTCCAATTGTTGTCCATTCGTCACAGTTGGCATTTATGTAATTGCGGGTTCGGTTTTTTAACAGCTTTAAGGCCACAGCTGGTTCTTAACCAATTGCTGTTGACCTTTTGGCAATTATTTTTACAAACACATTCGCTTGCAAGAAAATTCATTCTCCTGAAAAAAAGAACCTTGACCGTAACTAACGACAACCACAGCCTTTTCTGTCTCCCTATGACGATAATCTAAACGTTGTCCGCCGTGCTGACCTTTGACACCAGGGGAGTGGATATGTTGTGAATGACATCGGGTTTGACGCCATTGGCCTTGGGCCTCTTGTACAGCGCCAGGCGGCTCCTCCTACGGCCCTTGTCGCCGTTGGACAGCGACCCATTGTGCCTGCGGACACACCCAAACAACAAACAAGGTCCGAGTCAGCGGTGTAGCGGGTGTATAGGTGTAGCGCGGAAACGGTTCCTCCACTTTCTGTACCCCCTGCCCTCCCCCCACTCTTCCCTTCACGGTTTTGCAAAGAAAAGAGACATGTTTAAAGGTGCTATATGTAAGAATCATGAATTCCTTCTCATTACTGCCTCCTCTGGCCGGTAAGTGAACTGCAGCTTGTTGCAGCTAAGTGCATTCAGAGCACTGGAGTGCGAGCTCTGTGGGTTGGGATAAAAACAATCATAGACTAATGTTAGTTATAATCACAAGTCAAAAAGTTAGGACAGAACAGACATTTTTGCCATCATCTGTGGCATCATAGACGCCACTTCCTTCCATTTTCCCGGCAAAACCGACCGGGTTCGAAGAAAATAGAAATCAGCCCACAGGCTGTTCTGCGCAGCATAGAGAGTCAGGGAAGGCTTTTTAAGTTAAATGACATCATGTTCCTGTACTGGTATTAAAGTGATTTATGCATTTACAAATCCTACACATAGTCCCTTTAAGTGTTATCTGTCATGTCTTTGTCCAAAAAATGGATTGAATATTTCATCAGGCTTCCTCTATGGTTGGTTGATAATTGACTATAAAGCACTACTCGAGTTGTCTGAGCCACTCATAGCTAATGTAGCTATTACTATAGTATGGTGGAGCTAAATATGTCCATATTCAAATGAATAAGAGTTATTCATATTCCATGGTTTTTGTGGCAGTTTACCATGCCACATCCCACTAAAGTGGCTTTTCTGGCACTCCTCCGACGAATAGGACACAGGCAGTTAAAGACAGGTTGGTACACTGAGCAGGTGGTACAATGCTAGCATGCTAGCGCTCTCCGAGTGTGTGTGCTGGTTTAACCTGTGTGCACTCATTACTCAATGCGCCACAGTTGTGCAGCCTCGCCCGGCCCCAGACTCCAACTGGGCCAGGTGAGGCTGCTTCAACCAACCACCAACCACACACACTCCTCGCCACTGGTGTGAGTGTACATGGCGTGCTTCTACAGAGCAGAATGGATTTAAATGTCCTCCCCATGCAAATGATCCGCGTCACAACCGACAAGGCTCAAAGAAACCAAATGGCTTCCGCACAACCAAATATTTGGAGAAGGCGAAATACAGCAAAGGTTTCCATGGATTTCTTATGATTGATTATTAGTAAGTGGGATAGTTATCTCATAGACTTACTGTATATTGTCATAAAATAAAATAAAATGGTAGTATTGAAAATAAAAAATGGATCAATGACCTGCTGTTTAGCAGTAGTGATAGTGTACAACGGCACATTTAGCAACAACGAACAATCTCGATGCGGTCTTGGTTTAATCTGACCATACTACAGCTCAAGTCTCCCTCACAATTGTTGCTTTTGTGCATCATCTGCTCTGTTTCTTCCTCCCATCTCTGTTTGTGACACGTGTTTCCACTTCTCGCATGATTTGGAGGGTGTATATTGGCATGTAGCACCCATCACCCCCCCCACCCCCACCCCATCCCATTGAGCTCCCGACAACGTGAGCGATGACGTTGTGTGGTTTTAGCTATGATGTTCTGAGCGGGGATGATGGGGGTTTATCCTGCTGAGCTCAGCGTCTTGATTCCTGTGACTTCCTGTCTAACTGTACAGCGATTCCAGTTCCTGGTTGGTCCTTCGGTTTTGTATTTATTGTATTTAGGCATTTCCTGAGGTGGAGCTTCTGGTGGGTTAAGGCAATAAAAGTCCTCTCCAGTATATTCCAAGTATCGCTCTAGTAGTATGAGTCAATGTTACTCATTACACTAGTATTACTCAAACATCTTGTTAGCGAGAAGGTGCAGTGGGTGGAGTCAAAGTGTTGTAGAACTTTGGAAACCTAAAAATTGTGGTGGACTGTAGAAAGCAGCACTTGTGATTTATTATATCTACTGTAAGGGTTTGCACTAATAAAATAAATAAATACACAAAAAATGAGTAGCTGTGCATTTCTGATTCCTACGGCTACTCTGCACTCTCTCCCGTGGTGTTGTGTAGTTATTATTTTTTTTTTTTTAACTCCACTGCAGCACTTTCAGTTTGTCTTGTATGCTTTGATTGTTAACTTGTGCCCGAAGCACACACACAAACACACACACACACACATACAGGCCCGCTATGTTAGCACTCTGCTGTTTAAACATGGATGGTAAATGGATTGTAAATAGATTGCTTTTATCCAAAGCACTTTACAGTATTGCTCGCATTCACCCATTCATACACAGACGGCGGTGTCAACCATGCAAGGTAACAACCACACGTCAGGAGCAGTTAGGTTTAGGTGGCGTCTTGCTCAGGGACACCTCGACATCATCTCTTAGCTAGGAGGCGGAGCCCGGGGATCGAAACCAGCAACCTTCCTGTTGCCAGACAACCGCTCTTACCTCCTGAGCTACTGCCGCCCACATATGATCCTATTTGTTTTTTTGGGTCGCGCTTCAAACATGAACCGAAATTTGAGAATGCATTTCAATGTCATTTCAATTTCAATGTCGTTTTCCAATGGCAACAATCGTGTGACAATTGCTCTCCTCTCGGCCGTCTCTCCACCCACCCTAAGACGATGAGCTCTCCATACTTGACGGGCTCCTTGTCGCCGGGGAAGACGGCGTCGTGCGGCTGGGGGCCGGTGTTGCCGAGGGGCAGCGGCGGCGGTGGCGAGGGCGACGGCTGGCTCTTGGGGTTGTTGCAGGAGGGGCGCAGCTCCAGAGACTGGGCGGGACAAAGGGCCTCCGAGCTACCCTCCAAAACCATACCCTCCGTCCGCGACAGGGGCCCACAGCTGGGGGCCAGAGAGAGAGAGAAAGAGAGGCAGAGAGAAAGGGAGACAAAGAGACAGAGAGGGAGGGATAATGACCTGTCAGTTGATAGTTCAAAAATACTTTATGTAAAACCTAAAGATCATAACAATTATTTACATGTTTTGACTATGAAACGGATGTTTTGTCACGTTTGGCCACAAAGTGAGAGAGTGAAATACAGAGAGAGATTGAGAGAGATGATTAGACAGAGAGAGAGAGAGAGAGTGACACACACACACACACACACACACACACACACACGAACACAATCGATTTGAATAACAAAGTGTTCCCAATGCAACAAGCTGCATCCATGAACTTGTCGTTAACGTCTCTCCTGTCCCGTCACACCCCCCCCCCCCCCCCCCCAACCTCAGGTTGTTTTTGATGAAAACCCAAACAGCATTCACTGTATTCTCTCCTACTGCATGACCAGAGTGAATCAACAGGAAGTTTCCACATCCCTTGGCAAAACCCTCTCCCACAATACAAAATTAAGATACTATACAATACAAACATGTTAATGATCTTAATTTAAGTATCATGAGTGATTGACACGTTTTCAGTGCATGCAGCAATGTGACCAAAGTGAATTAGTTTCCATTTGTGAATTCTAGACAGTAAGAAATATCCAATGAATTATTGTTTTTCTATTTTTTGCAATAATTACACTGATATGAATACCGTAAATCCTCTAATATTGTCCGGGGCATTTATTTACTGAGCCGCAAAGAGCACCAGGCCTTTGTTGGAGGCAGGCTTATATTAGAGGCAGGCCTTTATTTCTTAAAATTAAACTCTCATGGACATAATCCCTTCATTTCCTGACTTCTATTGCAAAACATTGCACACATTGGCACATAAAAACAAAACAGTAAGATTCAGCTGCAAATAACCTCACGTAGGGAAAATACGGCCACTGTACAATAAAACAACCCTGAGGTAGGAATAAACATTACTGTAATACGGTAACTGTCTCTTTAAAATTCACCTCAAACTTTCGTCTGGTCGGCGCCATGTTTGTCTTCTCTTCTCTGGTAGCTCTGTGTTACGTAGACACGTTGTGTTGTGGGACATTCAGGCTTGCACAGGTCATTCAAACTACCGTAGTTACATTACCGGTGTATAACAGGCACCAGGAGTTTACCGTATTAACCGTCGTTTTTTTTCTTCGTTTTTTGACCCGGCCTGTATTGGAGGCCGGCCTTTATTTGTCCGTGTTGACCACGCCCCCGGCCATTATGAGGGACCGGCCTATAATGGAATACAGGCCACTATTAGAGGATTTACGGTAATACATATCAGTATCTATCTATCATCAAATATCATAATTTCTACACTCCCAGAAACAAATGTAGCCCACTAACCCTGTTACCCACTACAAAAAATGCCAACATTCCTACATGAGACTCAAGCGATGAGTTTCACTGACCCCTGAGTTGCAGGTTGCATCCTATGATAACACTAATCAGAAAATAATCCTACTACTACTAATAATAATAGGATTGCCCAGAGCATTCAGGCTGTATTGCCCCTCGCTGTGCTAGCTAAACAAACCCTATGCTGCCCATCTGCTGTACTACCTGTCGTAACCCTCAGGTGATAGGCTCCTGCCTGTTGTGTCTACGCGATCACATGGACCTTCTGGGAGCCATTTGCAAAAACGTTGCTAATGAATACCAGAAGACACCGGGGCTGGGACACGAAGACACATGCGAGGGAGGCGGAGGTCCACGGAGAACAACCAGAATAACCTGCGTCCCGTTGCGGCCATTTCTAAAGCTTTCCCCACGAACGGCCAGATAATGTCAATCGACGAGCTGTCCGTGTCTCCGGGAGAGGCCAACAACACCGTGGGCAGCGTCTCCAGGGGTCCGGCCAGACCCACCAAGAGGACAGAGCAGCTTACACATTACCGCCTTTCGTTTTGCACAGCATTATCCTTTATTGCAGCATTATCCTTTATTGCTGGGGCGACTTAAGAGTGTTGTCAGGAAGCAGTCGACTGAAGCACAAACACACGCACACACACACACACAGG
>PIJE02000067.1:619437-656937 GCA_002895965.2 Coryphaenoides rupestris | reverse complement strand
TGGAAGGAGCACCGCACGGCCGCATCGCCTCTCCGCTGAATATAACACAACACTACCGCCGCTACTATTACTACGATGTGCGTCCGCCTGCCTCTACTTCTCCGGAGGACTAGTCACGATCCAGACGTCCCGCGGCCCCCACGTCGTCACGCCGATCCTCCTACTAGCGCCCGAAACTACACGGAAAAGGGGAGAAAAAAACGCGGAGTCACACGCAGACACACACGCACACGCACACACACACACAGACACACACCACAGACACACACGCACTGTGGCTCACACACTGAACGCGTCCCCCGCGGTCGCTCAGAAGGATTCCGGGGCGCCTCGCGTAACTCCGCCCTCAGATGTTCACAACACTCTAGCTCCGCCCACAGCAGCGCCCCGCCACGCCCACAGCAGAGCCCCGCCACGCCCACAGCAGAGCCCCGCCCACAGCAGAGCGCAGCTGTAGAAGACCGACGGACGGGTCAGACGGGGCTGTGTGCGCATGCGCTGTAGCCACACGTCTCTCTCGACGAATGATTTGATCAACTTCCTGCTCTCCAAAGTGTACCGAGTATGGACATATTTAGAATAGAATAGAATAGAACTTTATTTATCCCGAAGGAAATTATTGTGCCAGTTTGCATAGCAATACAGCACAATAAAACAATATGGAAATCAACAGAATAATAAAAATACAAATAAACTAACAGATTTACAAATGTACAGTCAGTAATGAGCAGCAGCAACAGCAGCAACACTTTGTCCCCGCCCCCCCACCACCACCTCGTGTTGCAGTGGCTGACGCCTACAGGTGTATGCGGCAGTGCGTGATGACGTAGAAACGCTGCGACGCACGAAAAAACCCACAACAACCCCCCGCTACTGCTGCTAGCCGCTAGCCTAGCACGCCGGCGGCGCGTCTTGTCTTGTCTCGATACGGACACTTTACGGAGCTACATCGTCTCGGGTGTTTCGCCGCGTTGGATGGTGAAGACACCGACATATTTAGGCGAAATTACCACCACCACCACCACCTCCTCCTCCCTCCTCGCCATGGTAGATGAGGACCAGCTGGTGGACGTGCGGCGCGATGGCGGCGGGCTGTGCGGGCTCTCGGTGTTGTCCTGCCTGCTCCTCGCGTGTTCTTACGTGGGGAGTTTATACGTGTGGAGAGGTGACCTGCCCAGGTGAGGCTTTAGTGGTCAGATAAGAGATCAGATAGAACTTTATTAATCCCGAAGGACATCCTTGTGTCAGGTTGCACAGCAATACAGTACAATAAAACAATAGAGAAATCAACAGAATAATACAAATAAACTAACACATTTACAAATGTACTGTCAAAATATATAAATCTATGGGCAAGATAAGGTATTCAGACGGCAAAGACAATTTGTCATAATTGAAGTGTAATACTGTGATAATAATAATGGTTAGGAGACGTATTGCACATAACATTAAGAATATTGCACATGATCTTGCTCAGTGTTCAGTGTCTTGTGTGTTTTCAGCAACTACTGACAACTTACTCTAGTCTCGCATGTCTGGTGTTGGCTAACAGCCTGCTGCCCTAACTTTCTGTTTCATAAGTCAATGTGGAATGTGGGCTTCAAGATGGCTGCTTGACACGTTGTTGTTGTCATTTGTTGTTGTTGTTGATGATGGTGGTACTGGTACTCAAGCCTCCTCCCATTTCTTTGCCCCGTCTGACAGGGATCACCCGACGGTCATCAAGAGGCGCTTCACCAGTGTGCTGATCGTGTCCGCGCTGTCGCCTGCTTTCGTGTGGACATGGAAGGAGTTCACAGGTGTGAGGGTGAGTCACCGCCTAACACACACACACACACACACACACACACACACCTCGGACACACGCTTGGGCTTCAAAGTCACATGGTCATTAACTGTGAGTGTCTGTGTGCCCCTTCTCAATGATGTCTGTGCATCAGACCAGCTCGTCCCTACTGGCCCTGATGGGGATCCGCTTTGAGGGTCTCATTCCTGCTGTCATACTTCCCCTGCTGCTCACCATGGTAACACACACTCACACTCACACTCACACACACACACACACACACACACACTGAGATGTGGCCAGGGGCTCCAAGTCAGCTGAATCGGTCATGTGGGAAAACATTTTTCCAGTGTACACTCTGCTCCTGAGTGAGTTAACTCCGCCCACGCCTGCCCTGCAGCAGCAATTTCTATTAGAAGTCTTGTTTGGTTTAAATGTGGTAAAAAGGTAAAATGTAAATTTTCTGCATTCTTCAACCTTCTCAAACCTTGTATTACACATATAAATGATTTTCGTTCCCATCATTACAACCTTTGTTTCAGAAATATATATTAGGGCTGTCAAATGTGACACAATAATAACACGTTAGCGCAAATTCGTTTCAACCGCACTTAATTTTGGCGCATTAACGGTAAGGATTATGGGAGGGCTCCCGTGCGAGTGGGTGCAGGTTGAAGGGCTGGGCGAGGAGTGGAACTTCAGTTAACTCTGTTCAAATGAACAAAGACTGTGGCCATGTGATTGGACAATCGACATTCAGTGAGTACTGGCGGACTCCTGTTGAATTTCAGACATTGGTTCTGGTCAGGCCGGGCCGAGGGAGTGTTCACTTAAGACGCCATGCACAACACTAGGTCAGGTGTTGTGTTCTCGAGCAGGCCAAGTTTAAAACACACACAAAATCGCCCGCAGCTTTGAACATTCTGCATTTTTCGACTGTACTGCAAATCTATTGGTTGGTGCGTTCGGACATGTGGCGCGCCAGGTAAAAGTTGAAATCATTTCAACTTCGAGGGAGTCCCCCCCACAGCAAGGTGACGATTGCTTAAAGTGTGAGAGATCTTTGATACATATATTGAAGTAATGGAAGTTTTAGCTGACCTATGTTGCTCTATGAGTCTGTACATACAATGAGTCTGTTTTGAGACCTGTTTGCATCCCTGGTTTGTTTTAGGTTAATGCTCAAAAAAGATTGGACACACTACATTGTGTGAGATACTTACTTACCGTATTTTTCGGACTATAAGGCGCACTTAAAATCCTGTAATTTTCTCAAAAATCGACAGTGCGCCTTATAATCCGGTGCGCCTTATGTATTAACCTCGAACCGATTTTATGTGGTACACGGCGCTCAAAAATCTGTCAAACCGCACCGCTTGATGGATTGTCGGCGCATTACGGCTACCGCGGCGTAATACTTGATGGATTGTCGGCGCATTACGGCTACCGCGGAGTAATACTTGATGGATTGTCGGCGCATTACGGCTACCGCGGCGTAATACTAGCCTTGCGGAGTAATACGTACTGTGCTTCAACATACCGGTAATATTATGGTGTGTGTATAGAGGACTGCGCGGGCCTGGAAAGTAGGCCCTAGCCCGGCCCTGGCCCGAGAGAGTAAGGCCCCAGCCCGGCCCGGCCCGCCACATTATTAGAACTCTCAGGCCCGAATTAAGCCCGACATTTTTTTAACCTCCCATATTTGCGACTAATGTCGCAAACTAGACTTGTTGCCCAGATGCGACAATTCTAGTTATAGACTTCCGATCTTATTATCCTTATCACTCTTTTTTGCATGATGCATATACAGTGTAATCCGCTTATAGTGATCACGTTTGTCCGGTCAAATTGATCACTATAAGCGGTTGATTACTATAACCGACATTTTCTAATTTTCTTTATTTTTTATGCAGATTACCATCCAATTGACATTTGTATATATAATACATTAATACATGTATAAAGTAATGAAACGGACAGCTTTGCTATTTACTGGATTTTATTACAGCAAGTTAACTGAAAAATACTGTACAGTACGTACATTAACGTTACAGTACAGCTGTTTGAAACGCGATTCAAATAGCAAATTAAATGACAGCATTGCACTGTGTAGCTATAAATCAAATACACTACAGTAGGCTACTGTAAGCTTCGACGAGTTTCCGTTTTTCGTTCAGAGAAAGTGACGTGCACGCTCGAGCCGCCGTTGAAGACGTGCACGCGCGAGCCGCGGTTGAAGACGTGCACGCGCGAGCCGCGGTTGAAGACGTGCACGCGCGAGCCGCCGTTGAAGACGGTCACGCGCGAGCCGCCGTTGAAGACGTGTTTTTTTTTTTGGCGGCTTTTGGTTTTTTTTTGATTTGATCTGTTTTTTTTTGAATTTTTTTTGGCGGTGAAGGGTTTTTGAGTGGTTTTTTGACTTGAAGGTTTTGAAGGTTTGAGCGGGTTTTGAAGGCTTTGTTTTTGTTCTGATTTTGTTGGTTGGTTTTGTTTTTTTGTTTTTGAACGGTTTTTTTTTTTGAGGGTCGCGCGAGCGTTGAAGACGGTCACGCGCGAGCCGCGGTTGAAGACGGTCACGCGCGAGCCGCCGTTGAAGACGTGCACGCGCGAGCCGCCGTTGAAGACGTGCACGCGCGAGCCGCTATAAATTACCGTAATTTATTAATTTCTCCCACATATGTTTTGTATAAAAGGACCCAAAATGATCACTATAAGCGGACTGCTTGATCGCTATAAGCGAATTATTTAAACAGTGTTTGTATAGGAACGATTCTGTCCCAGGCTTTTTGATCCATATAAGCGGTTGATCACTATATCCGTGATCACTATAAGCATAAGTGTTATTTAGTTTAATTTCAATTTTAAGTTATTTTAGGAAAATGTTTGAAGCATTTTGGTAGGCAGTTAAATAATTTTTTTTTATTTCTGAAGTGAGTGACGAGCAGCTGCGTGGCGATTAACAGTTGATCCATTCCGTACATATCAGATCAATGTTGAATAGGCTACTACAAATTATATCCCAGTGAATAGGCTACAAAAAACAACTCAACATTAAAGCGTATATCAGTGTTTATTATTAAAACGTAGCCTATAAAAACCATTGGAACAACTAAGCACACGGAAGTGCGGAGAAACAGTTACGCTATATTAACAGAGAAAACAGCTTGTCCTACCCGAGTAAGCCTTGACTAAAATAAAATGGACCAAAAACAAGGGCCATTCCCAAGAATAATAATAATCAAGGGTGTATTTTTGGACATTGGTGGGGCACATTGCGTCAGGATGCCGCAATTACCAACCGTGAGGTGTGGACATTGGTGGGGACATCAAATTGCCAAGGATGCGCAATTACGCAACCGTGAGGTGTGGACATTGGTGGGGGACATCACAGATATTCGTCACAGGGATGCGCCAATTACGGCAACCGTGAGGTGTGGAAATATTGGTGGGACAATGTCCCCAGCGTCCCACTAAATTCTACGCCCATGATAATAATAAAAAAACGTCCAATCACACAAAAACAGTCAGCCGCTTAACATGGCAACATGTCTTTTTAAGTCACTTTGCATCATGAAGGAAAAGAATCGCATCCACGGTTTCAGGGGCCAGTCCAGTCCTCCTCTCCTCTATTACTCTTCCAGCGGCGCTGAACGCACGCTCACTGCTGCTGCTGCTGCTGCTGGTAATAAAGCCTCTTTGAATTTAATTTAATTTAATTGAGAGAGAGAGAAAAAAAAGCCCGAGCCCGGCCCGCATCCGAGCTAATGATGGGATAATTGGCCCGAGGCCCGACCCTCGGGCTGTCGGGCTTTCGGGCCCCCCGGGCCTCGGGCTCCATTGCAGGGCTCTAAGTGCGCCTTATGTATGAAAATAGACCCGTTCATTGACAGTGCGCCTTATAATCCGGTGCGCCTTATAGTCCGGAAAATACGGTACTTTGACATTACTAAGTAATGTCAAATTTAGCCGGCTTGAGTTTGCCATGTTATAATCCATTTCATCCCTTGTTGATAAGAGTATTAAAAACATAGAAGTGTTAAAAACATAGAAAACATAGCCTACTTTACAGTAGGCTATGTTTTGAACAGATTACAAATGCTATTAGATTTTAACCATTTTGCCCTAATTGCTGCCCATTCAAATTTAATGGTCTGCAAATGTCTTACTTTGGAACATGCTGTTATGCTGTACAGTTTGGTCTCAATATCTGCTTGTCAATGTATGTTTTATTCCCTCATCCCTATTAGGGAAGTAAGGTTGGTCATTGGTCCTCTTGAGTGATGATGCCTTGGCGTACTGACTCTGTCTCTGCACCAGGTCCTCTTCCTGGGCCCTCTCATCCAGCTGGCCATGGACTGTCCCTGGGGCTTCATGGACGGCATACGGGTCGCTCTGGGTGAGGAAAAGTGCATTTATTGAAAATGCCAGAGTTCACATGGACTCTGCATAACCTCCCTCCCCTGCCTCCCCTCTGTGAATCCCTAGCACTAACTTGCATGTTTGTACGTCTTGGCATTATTGATAGTACTTAGCATTGTTTAGCATATTGAATGTTCTTAGATGCTGGTAATGTGCTCAGAATGACACGTCTGCTCTTATCTCAGCTATTATGCAGGCAACCTAGCAATTATGAAACTCGTTCTATTAACCTTGCAACTATGACGAAACCTCGAAACCTGCTCTATTCTTATCTTTATGTACCACAGCGATATATTGCTGTCTCCGCTTTGGATAAAAACGTCTGCCAAATGCCCTAAATGTAATGTAAATGTACTTGAGTAAAGGGCAACTTGCAGGTTGGAGTCACCCAGTTAATTACTAGCCTCTTTTAGACAGAGATCCCGGAATATCGCCGCAAAGACGTTCCGGCAAATTAAAATGAGCTCGATAATTTTGCCGGCTGCGATAATTTCCATTTGCATGCTTGTTTGTTTTCCTCGTGTCTCTCTCTCTATCAAAGAGACTGGATGACAAGAGTTTTCACTCCGGTGCATCGGTCTCGACTGACCCCCCCGCTTCCTTAGCGTAATGAGGAGTAAACCCTCGTGTCGTGTCAGTCACTAGTCAGCCGCATGGTCTCTGTGTGGGGAGGCGGACCCCTGGCGTTACACAGAGTGCAGCATGATAGCCCCGTGAGGAGTAGCAAGCCAGAGAAAACGCTAGTTGAGATTTGGAGGAATAAAAACAAAGATGGAATTGGTTTCAAAGCCGAACGCGACAGCTGCCGTGTGGGAGCACTTCGGATTCAAACCGAATGACCGTGAACCACTTAACCTGTGCGAGCCGGTATGTCGCATTTGATCTTTGAAAGGGTGTAGGCCTACTTGCATTATTATGCCATTATCATTATATTAGTTGAAAATGGTCTCAAAACGGCAATATTATCGCTTATCGCAATAATTTCTGGGACAATTTATCATCCAGCAAAATTTGTTATCGTGACAGGCCTACATAGACATCAAAATAGACGACATGTTGCTGTGGATGGATTGCATTTTGTTTGTGTGCAATGTTACAATGGCAGACTCGTGCCAGAAACGTGTTTGTGTGATCAGAAATACGTTGGAGGAGAAATTTAAGAGATTGAATACATTCGCGCACATAGCACGTCTTCAAAATGCCACACCCCTGTCCTGGGATTCCAGCTTAGCTGTTTTACACAGACATCAGGATTTCACACAGAAGGCAAGGCGGAATAATACATTCCCTCAATGTTCCCGCAAGGAAAAGCCTGTGTAAAAGGGGCTAATGTGGGGGGAAAGGTAGCCTGGAAATCCAGACCCACATCTAGAAAGCTGTAGGGTCTGGTAATGAGTAATGAAAATGGCCCAACTCGAGGGGCGGCACCAAGCATGCATTTGAAAATATCACTGCACGCAATTGGATAACACTACGACCAATCAGAAGAATACACGGGGTGACGTATCCAGAGGACGGAAACGAGTTTGTTTTGGAGAATAGTTTGACAGAGAGACGTAAATGTAGCGTAATGGAAATGGAGCCACGAAAAGACTTTTGCCGTTTTTGCAAGCAGAATATGAGAATAGTTGGTTTGTACAGATACTCAGTCAACATTTTCGATAGCCATCTTGCAATGTTTACTGACTGATTCCGGACTGATTCCGTCGCAGCGCTGACGTCATCTGTTTAGCCCGCTTCTGGCCCGCCTATATCAGATACACCGATGTGATTGGTTTACGTTCGGAACAACAGGAATTGCTAATGAGCATGTTACTGTTCACCAGAGTGACTCGCTGAGCAAATTCAAATTGTGCTCTCGCGAGAACTCTGGATTTCCAGGGTAGGGGAAAGGCGCAAATCGCCCAGATGTGTGAATAACTTAAAGAGGGGGGATCTTCCTCTTCTTCATCCTCCAAACGCCACCTCATGTCCTCCTCTGCCCACAGACCCGTGGTTCTGGAACTTGTGTGCCAGCGACATGCGCTGGATGAGGAACCAGGTGGTGGCTCCCCTCACAGAGGAGCTGGTGTTCCGGGCCTGCATGCTGCCCATGCTGGTGCCCTGTGCCGGCCCTGCCCTCGCCGTCATCACCTGCCCTCTCTTCTTTGGCGTGGGTGAGTCGTAGTGCTGCCAGGACTTTTTAAAGGTGCAATTGATTGACATTTTTATATCAACGAATAATTACAAAAAAACACACCAAGAGCTTTTAGAAAGGTGCGGTATAAAATAATTGCTTTTCCTAAAAAAAAAAAATATTACGATTGTGAATTAATCATTTAAAACAGGGGTTTTCAACTGGTTTTGTCCCAGGGACCACCATTCTGACTAGAAAGTAATCCGCGGCCCACTGATGTGCCTGTGTGTGTGTGTGTGTGTGTGTGTGTGTGTGTGTGTGTGTGTGTGTGTGTGTGTGTGTGTGTGTGTGCGTGTGGATAGAAGGAAGCTTTAACATTTGTTTTTCCATGTTGGTTATATTTAAAAACCTCAAACAAATCTAGATAAACATATTCCCACCGTGTAAAAATCTGTATTTGATGTATTCCTCATTGTATTTTCTTTTTCTTTTTTGACTTTGTTTCTCTGTATCCTGTGAAGTTGCTTTGTTGGAAGCCTGTCCTTGTCCCTCTGTCGTGGCAGTCTGTCCCTCTGTCACTCTCCTCACTAAAAACCGATCCATTGGCGCTTCTGACCAGCTAACTCGACGTTAGAATGAAATGTTGGCTAAGGACAGTAGATAACTTCAGTCGTTCACCAAAAGTATTACTTTTTCGACTAGACTTCAAAAGTACACGTAGGCTATGCTTAACTGCAGATGCTTGTCAACTTCGAGCACCAGACTGTACGTTCTGAATAATATGCGTATGATGTGACGTCAGGGACGCAATGCATTAACATGAGCAAGTCACAGGCTACCATAGACTGAACAGGTGCAAGGCTACATTCTGTCAGCGTGAATCTCCTTTATATTATTTTAGACATGTTTTTATTATTTTAGATATTTTTCACGATATTCAAGAGTAATCTAGAAATGTGTTGAAATGTCAAAGCGAATTTATAAAATAAAAAAAAAATCAATGGTGAACTGATCAACATAGGGTCGTGTCGCGGACCACCAGGGGGCCGCGGACCCCCGGTTGAAAACCCCTGGTTTAAAAAATGTTGACAGTCCAAAATGTATGGTTTGTTTGTAATGTTTTGTCAGATGTCTGATATTTAATTCCCGCTTTTAACAAGCGATTCAACTTGTTAAAACAAATGTTATTTTAATAATGCACAAAGCAAAACTGCAATCCGATATGTAGGTCTTCTGCGTTGACTTCAGTGGCTTTTGGATCCCACTCGTCGGTATGATTCTGACTGTATTACGGCAGAACTTCAATGTAGCTTAAATGTTTCAGAAGGCCCGCGGCTTCCAGAGTATGAGAGAACTAGGGATGCACCGATACCCCTTTTTTTCAGACCGAGTACAAGTACAAGTACTTACATTTGGGTACTTGCCGATACCGAATACCGATACCGAGTACTTAATAAAACCATTACAGTTCTAATGACTTTGAAAACATGTTTTATTTTCATCAGATGTTCCTCACTTTCTGACTGTGAACAAATTAAACAAATATAACGGCACTGCCACACATTTCAATTAAATGTAACCTATTCAGAACCATCCAACATACGTCAGTCGGATACTCGGTACCAAGGACGTGTTGTTGTTTAGGACATTGGTGGACATCACAGATATTGCGCCAAGGATGCGCAATGACGCTCCCGTGAGGCGCGGGGCTCAGAGTCAGCGTCTCTGGGGGGGGGGGGGGGGGTGCTCCGTTAATTCGCCGTTCTGATGGGGGGGTGCGCTGTTAATTCGCCGTTCTGATGGGGGGGGGGGGGGGGGGGTGCGCTGTTAATTCGCGGTTCTGATGGGGGGGGTGCGCTGTTAATTTGCGGTTCTGATGGGGGGGGGGTGCTCCGTTAATTGGTGGGGACATGTCCCCAGCGTCCCCACTAAATTCTACGCCCATGCTCGGTACCATGCGCAGTTTCTATTAAACATCCATAAACGACAACTCGGTTGCATCTCTTTATTTCAATATTCCTTGGCTAAGAATATTACAAGGTTAACGTTGCGTTGCCAAAGTGGTATCGGTGCGGTTGTATCGGAGTAGTTTAACGAGTACGAGTACATGAGCACAGTATCGGACCGATACCGAATACTGGTATCGGTATCGGTGCATCCCTAGAGAGAACAAATAACATTTGAACATCTAGTGGCTGAATGTTATCAATGCCATCAATTGCACCTTTAAATTAGAGACACCCTTCTGTTTTTCAGCCCATTTCCACCACGTCATCGAGCTGCTGCGCTTCAGACAGGGCACTCTCTCTGGGATCTTCCTCTCGGCAGGTGAGCATCAACATGGTCACTAATCTGCCCCCACGTGGCCACACGCCTTCTGTCTGCGATGAGTTGGCCATGACTTAATGGTCCATCTTCCTCTCTTTCCCTCTGTTATGCTGTAGTTTTCCAGTTCTCCTACACGGCGGTGTTCGGGGCCTACACCGCCTTCATCTTCATCCGAACTGGTAAGGGACTGCAAAACAGCTTTTTCTCTTCCATTCAGTCTTGATATCAAGATCAAACAGTGGCGTTCGGTGGTTGTTGATGGGGTAAAAAAAAAATCGATATGGCACTTTTACTGAAGTGTTCAAACGCAACATTTTCAAAAGCAATGAATGTTGCATTTTAAGGTAGAACTGATTTAACCACATTAACTGTGCATATACCAAAGTTTTAATCTGAATGTTTAATATAATAGTTAAAGTTAAAGTTTTGCTGATCAGCGCTGTGATCAGGACTGTGTGGCAGTGTCTGTGACACGCTTGATTGACATCTACCTAGCCACGCCCTTTTCAAATAGTCTTACTATGAACCAAAGTGCGACAATAACAAACCGTAGTAGAGTAGAACAATTATTAAAGGATTAATAAAAAATGACAATCATTACAATTTTATTTGGCAGTTAGTTGCCATATTACCGTATGCTAAAGAAATTGATCTTATTTTATTAATCATATTGTAATCCTATGAACACAAAAAACAAACAAATGTGTCCCCCAATCCCACGATCCTCTCCCCTCCCACCGATCCCGTCCCCCCCTTGTGGTGGTCCTCAGGGCACCTGGTGGGGCCCGTGCTCTGCCACTCCTTCTGCAACTACATGGGGTTCCCGGCGGTCAACGCCGCCCTGGACCACCCGCACCGGCCCACCGTGCTGACCTGCTACTTGCTGGGCGTGCTGCTCTTCCTGCTCGGCCTCTTTCCCCTGACGGAGCCCGCCTACTACAGCCTGCCCACGCCCGTCTGCACCCTGGCCCCTCCTGGCCTCGACTCGCTGTGTGCGTCCTGAGCCCCTGAATCCCCCCCTCCCCCCGCCCCGCTTCCTGACCCCTGACCCCCCTCTTCACGGCTGGCTGCTAGGCGGCTGTTTTCTCTGTGGAACGCTCCCCCAGGGGGCCTGCTAACCGAGGAGGGGGGGGGGGGGGGTTCTAACACCAGGAGCTAGCTAGCGGGGCAGCCAAGCAGCAGGGGGTGCCCTCGAGGGGTCACGATGTGTTGCTGCAGGGGTCACTAGGCATCGCCGTTGACCGGCACCGCGTGAAGTTTCTGGATTACAGCTTTCTGGATTACCGTCGGCCAGGTGGTTACCGTCGGCCATGGTTCTTTCCAGAGTTAGTACAACTACTGCAATTGTTATTGCAAGGACTCTTTGTGATTGGCTGAAATGGTGCGAGGTTTGTGTGGCAGGTCACATGACCAGGTACAAGTTCTGTCGAGGATTGTCCGCACACCATACTCCATAACCTTTGTTTGCAGGTAGTTAGCGATCATAAAGAATCTATGACATGATGTACACACACGCACTGTGTTCCGGAGACCAAGTAAAATGTACATCTGAGGGACTTTTAATTCAATGTTATTATGGTGGCTTCATAAAAGTAGTTTTTTTTTGTGTGGATGTGTCCCAAGTGTTAAATTGTCTGCTGGGGGGGGTGGGGTGAAGCTCAGGTGTAGGTCTATAGTGATATGGACACTCTGAAACCACTATGTTCGCATGCTGCTACAGACCATAATAATCGCAATATCCAGACGACGGGGCAGTCCTGCACCCAGTGCTTGTTGCACATACTTGCCCTGACATAGGGAAATGGTCACAAATGTGTATTATATAAGCTCTGAGCTGTCAGTCGACATGTGTTTTTTTCCGTTTTTCTTTTTAGCAATAAATGGTATCACGTGATCTGTGCTAGTGGGCTAGAGCTGCAATTGAGAAATAGAAAGGGCAGCATCTGCACTGTGGACCGTGCTTTGGAGCGCTGCGCTGCGCTGCACCCGCTGTGCCTCGCCACCAGAGGGCGACAGAGCATCGTGTCTGGTGGTCATCGGTCACACTGCAGTATAACAACTGACCCCCAATCTGCTTTTTTTTGTATTTGTCTAGTTTATTCCCCTGTCTGCTGGGTGCCAATATGTACGCTCCCTTCCTCCATATTGTTCTTCAATCCCCCGACGTTCACAGATCCCAGATTGGTGCTTGACGCAAAGACTCACATTTTACATAGTGGCAACGTAGTAGGCAGTGCTCATATCCTACTGTATTTTTATCATGGAAAAATAACAATCTGCTAGTTTTAGAGAGAGCTGAGGCTTTCTGGCAGCTACTTGGTAATTCTTAGCCTGCGACCTGTGACGTATACACCCGCAGTCTTTAGGTGAGGGCACTAGATGGGAACATTACAATCCAGGCGAGGTCATCAGAAGTCGCCATGATGACCTTACGTGTGTGTCTGTGCTCATCCACGGCTAAATGTGACCCCAACCACCCGGTTTTTTTATGGGTTTTTATCCGTGTTCACTCTCCTGGGCTTTTATTTTATCTTATTTTCTTTTTTTAAATATGTCATACTTACTTGAAATCGATGTACCAAATCAATGTATGAATCGACGGTACACCGGATGTGAAGCGTCGTCTGTCCCTTACGTACGGAACGAAGACGTATATTTATTTACTTCAGAAATGTCTCACGTCTCGCGTCATGCCTCCTCTGCATATAGAAAACGGACACGATAATCTATTTTTGCAGCTCTGCGACTATTTTAATAACCTCCCACCAGATGCGGACGAATGGCAAACGTGCATTTTGACAACGACAAAGATGTTTCAGTACTGAAGTAATACCGATATTTGTACCGAGCGATATATTTTGTAGTCAGATCTATTTTGGAGATTCTCAGATTGTACAGACTCGTCTCTGCATGTCTCTCATCTTCACGTGCCACATGATGCAAAACGCAATCACCCAGAGTCTGTTTTAATATGCCAATATTTTACAGCCTTTCAAATGTCATACTGCAAAAAAGGTCAAACATTTGTAAATAAACATTAATTTATAAAAAAAAAAAAGAAATTGTCCTTTTTTCATTTAAGTTCCGCAGGGCATGCTTTGTGTATAAAATAAGATAGAACTTTATTAATCCCGAAGGAAATTCTTTTGCCAGCTGCTCAAAATACCAACAACATAAGAATAACAGTAGAATAATAACATAAGAAATTTACAGAGAATAAGCCTGAAGAAAAATATAGGTAAGATATTTGTATATATTAAGATATAGATGTTTATTTAAGATATTTCTATAACTCATTATTGGCTGCAGCGCACTACTCTTTCATAAGTGTTATACAATTGTGGTCAAAAGTTTACATACACTTGTAAAGAACATGTATGTCATGGCAGTCCAGAGTTTCCAATAATTTCTACAACTCTCTACAACTCATAATAAATTCATAAAAGAACCAAACTTCATGAATGTTTTTTGTGACAAAGAAGTATGTGCTCCAATCACTATCACAGAAAAATAAGAGTTGTAGAAATTATTGGAAACTCTGGACTGCCATGACATACATGTTCTTTACAAGTGTATGTAAACTTTTGACCACAACTGTACATCCCAAGACGTGCAGCATATGCTGATGTAGTCACACGGCGGGGGGGCGCTGCAGGCTATCCACTGCGTACAGGCGAGGGCCCCGTGCTGTGATGTCATGTGTTGGGGCCCCGCTGTGCTGCTGTGTCTCCATTAGGCTCCGGGGGCTGTATGACTGTATTATCAGGCCCACCAGAACGGCTTCTCTGTCACACGGAGGCTCAGTACAATTGTAACGCGGTGCACTGCAAGTTGAATTGGATATGATTATTTCATTTGATGGACAGAAATGAATGAATTAATCGATTTGAATGCACAGTTGTGTGCACATAATATGTGGCAAACTGATGCCACTGTAAATAAATGAATGTCTAGAATAATAGCTATAGATGTGTACATAATTGAGATGCTATCATGTGTTGTCTTGAAGGTGAAATGTGGGAAACAATGTAAATGTATTGTTTAATGTATACAGTGTATAATACAGCCTCACGGTATGCTGCAGTTGCGTTAAAGTTAATTGAATGAACATTCAAAACGCATTCAAAATCATTTATTTCTTGAGATGAACACTCAGGTACAACAAAAACCTTGTTACAGTACAAAGAAGACTATTGCAGATACTTACGTCATTTGAGGTCGTAAACGTCTATCATTAAAGGTGCCGTATGTACGATTGTGAAAGTTGTAAATGGAGAGGGCCTCCCTACGTTGCTCCACCACTGAGAAGCGTTGCGTTCACACACCCGTGGTGGAGCTGTGGTAACGATGTGTGTCTGTGAGGTGACGGTCCAGACGGATTCCTCAGATCGGTGTCGAGATAAAGATGCTGTGCTTGCTCAGAAATCAACTGAATGGTTTCATTCAGATGCAGGCACTCAGTCAATCAGAACACACATTATTCTCACAGAGAATTCTTCACTCACTAATAGCTGATGGATGGCTATCGTATCGGATTTAGAACAACACGACATGAAATGAAATGAATCTTGCCTACAGCACCTTTAATGTCGCTTCTTATGTTTTTGGCTAATTCCCGGAGACGTATTACAGTTACACTTAGTCATTTAACACACTTTAAGTGAAGCTTAAAGACCCCATCTCCAAACTCAATCAGCAAGAGGGTGCACTGCAGTACCATTAATTATGCCCCGTTTTTTACTTATGAATTACCTTGCACCAAAAATGAATCTCCTTCCTTCTCCCTTCAACAGAGTAGTTTTGTGAAAGTGTCCCCGAGTGGGAGCAGGACCACCGTTACATAATCACAACATGTCGGTGCTCACCAACACACCGATGCCATTGGGGCCTGTCCTACAAAGAGCGACGGCAGGTAGGCCTGTGCTCCGTTGTTCTTGGTGTGTTCACATGCGCATCGACATAAGGATCTGAATTCAGAAGGACCACCAACAGTCGACAGCCATGTCCTATCCCCCGATATCCGACGTGGAAGAAAACCCAGGAGCATGTTCTGAAGACGGACCTCTGTACTCTGTATGTACACAATACTCATACTGTATTGGATGATTGGATGATTGAAGCCCCAACCCCCCTCCTCTACCACCAGCAGCCTTTTCATCTCTCCATCCATCCCTCTCCTCACTCTGTCATTCTGCCCTGTATTCACTCGGTGGCTTGTCAGTCGGTGGCGGTCTCCCGCTCTTGATCGCTCTCTCTCTCTCTCTCTCTCCCCAACGTTGGTGCAATCAAAGGGATGGAGGGAAAAAAAAACATCAAGAGCAGCTGACACAGAAAGGAGAGAGGCGGTTGGAGGAGGAGGATGAAGAAGTGTGGTGACGTGAGCAGCTTCCTTCTTCCATAAGCAGAAGTGTTGTAATCTTTCTCATGGCCTATTTTCGCCTATTTTCACTCGTCTTATACTTCAACAGTGTAGGAAGTATCTACGTGGCAGCCAAGCGGTTTGAATTCTCTGCCGTCCCACAATTCCTTGCGGCAGCACCATTCGGCCGTTCGTCACGTAGACAACCGATCATCATGTAAACAACAACAACACTAATTGCGATTCATTTATGAGCTGACTGGATGATAAGTGTGAGCAACCACTTTCTACGTGACAAGCATTGTTTTTTCATTTTTGTGACTAGTATACTGGTGGCCTACTGGTATACCTTTTTTATTCCAATTCCATGTTTGGTAATGAATTCATGTTTGTCACCAGATTGTCCACGTTTATATAGCCTGCACGAAACAACACGATAAGAATGCACAGGGCCAAGTATCTAAGATGCGTGTTTAGTCGTCCATCTTCGGTACATTGGAGTTTCACCACAGCTGACCCACGTCCATAACATGCGCCGTTGCATCTTAATGACGTATCTTAGTGTAAGTGCAGCCCGACGTTGGGATAGGAAAGGACATAGGGTGTATATTTTGTACATATTCGACTGCAGCCAAGGTCCCATAAGGGGATTCTGAAAGGGGCGTGGCTTAGGCAATCTATAGCGCAGAGGGCGTGCTTCCTCGCTCCCGCTTCTCACATTTCTTTTGTTCGTGTTCATTGGGATCGCGGTGTCCTCGATGTGTATCTACCGACACAATTACCCTGCCACTGGCCTCGCGGACGCCACCCGACCCGTGGGTAGACGGAGCTCGCTCGCCCGCTCTCTCCCTCGATACCGGGTGATTTGTCGTCTCTGAGAGCAGTCAGCCCTCGAGGAGACCCCTGTCTAAGTGAAGGAGGAGCTATTGTGAAGCCCAAATATCAGGGGTCTCGTTTGTGTGTCTGACCTTATTTAGTGTGTGTGTGTGTGTGTGTGTGCGTGTGCGTGTGGGTCTGTGTGCGAGCGTGCGTGAATTTTTCCGGAAAATGCGATCCGAGGGAGAAAAAAACCCGACGTTATTATAAAAGATGACACATTGGGTTTCGTAAGAGTAGGTGCGAGGGGGCTTCGTCACACTCGCTTACAAAACGACATAACAAAACGACCAGGTGTGAGCGTGATTAGCCATTCCAAGCGGTTTCAAAAACCAGCATCATCTCTGGTTTTTGACATCATAAGTGGGAGTGTCCGCCTAGAAATATGGTGGATAGCCTACCAGCCTACCCAGTGGACTGTAGCAACTGGTAGGCTGATCTATCCACCATACATCTGGGTGGACGCTTCCACTTGTGATGCCAAAAACCGGATCACGCTCACACCTAGTGGTATAATACGTCTCCTTTGTTTAAGATCAATAGCTCTGAAAGTCACTTTTGTTGTGTATTCAACAACAGTTGTAACCAGTGTAAGTTTCAAGCACACTGGAATATTAAACAGAAGAGATGCCAACTTATAGCTAGCTCTTAATGCTCGTAATGATTTTCAATTCGCCGGGTGGTGCTGATCCATATGTGCATCTCCTCGTCTGTGATTATGTCTGAAAGAACCGATCCCGACCATCCAACACTTCTATCGGAGTTATGCCAGTGGTCGAAACAAGTCATTGTTAACAAAAAAGACTTTTGACAAGTTGGTAATTGACTCTGTCTGGAAACGAAAGACGTATTGCAGCTACAGACGTAATGGGTCTTTCTTTTATTTACAGCAGAGAAAAAAACCCAGGAATGAAAACAATGGATGCTTTTATAATGAAATATGGCCTTGTTTGGTGCACCTTGCAGGCAAGGCAAGATTATTTATATAGCACCATTCAAACAAAGCCATTTACTGTATAGTGCTTTACAAAGGAAAAGAAGAAAAGGAAAATGCAAGGAATAAAAACCCAATGTCAAATAAAATATTAATGAAATGAATAAATAAATATATCCAATGCAGATGTACATATTTAATGAAAACAATGCAGAGAGAAATGTTTTCAGCCCTGATTTAAATGAATAGTGTTGATGCAGACCTCACATGTTCTGGAAGTTTGTTCCAGAGCTGTGGTGCATAGAAACTAAAAGCTTCACCGTGCTTAGTTTGAACCCTGGGAACAGTGAGCAGGCCCTGGTGACCTGAGAGCTCAAAATAGACAAGCAGATCACAGATGTGTTCTGGTCCTGGACCATTTTGTGCTTTACACACTACTAGTGATATTTTGAACTAAATTCAATAACAGGAAGCCAGTGCAGTGATCTGAGCACTGGAGTAATGTGGTCTGCTTTGCTTTCTTGGTCTTAGTTCAAGCTCTATAGCAGCAGTAGCATTCTGGATGAGTTGGAGCTGCTGGTCGACACCCACACGAGCCGCTAATTTGAATCCATCAAATCCATGTGTCAGTGCTAGAAGATGGAGGCAAGGTACATGGAGCAATGGCTTCTGCTACACGCCGCTTAAGTGGCTTTTCTGGGGCTCCTCCAAAGTTCACAGGCAGGAAGGTGAATTTTACTGTCGAGGTTGTAACATGTAGAATGAATGATAGAGCAGATGGGACGTAGCCCTGTGTGTGTGTGTGTGTGGTGAAGGCTGGTTTAACCTGTGAGCCTTGATTAGGCAATGCGCCACAGGTGTGCCACCCCACCCAGCCCCAGCCTCACCAGCCAGGGCCTGGTGAGGCTGCTTAAACCACCAAACACACACTCCACAGTACACTTTGCAGATCACATGTCAAGCAATTGCGATTGACAGAGCTGCAATTTGAGGTTTAGTGGGCACGGGGGCACGGTGCTTGCACTGCTGCCTCACAGCAAGAAGGTCCTGGGATCGATTCCCGCCTGGGGCGCTGTTGACTGTGGGGTGCCCAGGTGGGTGATCTCCCGGCCTTTCTGTGTGGAGTTTGCATGTTCTCCCCGTGCTCCGCGGGGTCTCCTTACGGAGTGAAAGAACCCCAATTAAAAACATGCGAAGATCGCTTCTCCTGTCCAGTCCTTGACCAAGACGTGGACGATAGATCTGGAGCTGCTGGTCCCCGGGCGCTGTCAAGAATGGCTGCCCACTGCTCCTGGCTGCCCCTGGAGGGGCAGCATAACCCTGCATGTGTGTGTGTTTGGCGGCCACCACTTCCAGCATGCTGTGTTTGTGACCATAAAAGTGTGGATTAATAAAGTTGTTCTTCTTCTTCTTCAGGCACAATTTACAACTCAAGTAAGTAACTCTAAATGTAAAACTGTATAAACTATAAATTGCATTAAAAGAACATACATTAAATTAATATACATTAACTATGTATTGCCTAAAGATTGCGTGGTGTTAAATATATAATATATTGAACACTCGTGGTACGAGTGTTCCAGATTTGTGATAGCATTAGCTCGGCATCATCTCTACAAACCGTCCCCACTGAGCTCTGGGCTAAAATGTTCATTAAAAACGTTGACCCAGTTCATTATTATCAACCGTTCAGCCAATTGCTGTGTGAATTTAATTCCATTTGATCTATTCAGTTATGGCATGTACAATTACTAGATATCTTTTTCGTGCAGCCTCTAAGCCATTCAAAGTGTCTGAATCCAACGGGCCGATATTAACGCTAAGTCCCAGCTAATCACGGGATCTCTTCGTCGTTAAGCACTTTGTATCACAGGTCTGCACCTAAAGCGTTGGTGAATGAATGGAGACGATGTCTGTGTGAAGAGCAGGCGTTTCCATGTCAGGTCATGTCTTCTTTCCATTGTGTCGTGTGAATACAATTCAAGATGGAAACAAAAGATCTAACATCAAATAGGCTAAGCAGCAGACCGACACGCTGTAAGTGGTGGTGGAGGGAGGAGCTGAGGGCGGTGTAGGAGTTCAAGCATTTAAACCTAATAAAAGAGACCAAACAGACTCATCATATCCGATCATCTGCACTTGCACAAGCATTTACAGCTAGATAGAGAAGAACAATAGACAGGGATCTGTGTAATACTAAAGCAATAGGAATAAATGAAGGTTCCACATGAACACCAGCAGTCTGCTAAGTACTCAGAGTGTGCCCAGCTGTGGGAGAACTGTGTGGTGACCTTGGCCCACTCTCGCTGAGGAATGCTTTTATCTGGTCGAGTCCATAACCCAGAACAAATTGAGGCGATATTGATGGCAAAAGGGTGACTGAGTCCCCTTTGCATTAAGAGACAAAGAGACAAACAAAGTGTCAAACCTTTTTCATTATTATGTCTAAAACATGTTTTGACTGCGCTTTCCTTTGGAGTTGTGCTGGGGCCTTAAACACAGAATTACAATTTAATCCCTGAGACATTTGGTATGAAGCTTTGAGAATCTTACATTTGAGAATCTGGCTTGTGGAAGAGTTATGAGATATGAGATATGTGTAGGAAGGTAAATACCTGCGTATACATGACACCTTATTATTCAAACTTAACCAGAGAGTTGCAGGCTTCTTGAATAGCTCACCAAAATGAGATAGAGATGGAGAAAATCTGTGCGAAATAACCCTGATGATAATAAATTGATTATATAAGATAAATGTTTTATTTTGTTATTTTATACCTTATGGTATTTCCATATTATTTGCATTGCTTGTCATACTTTACTAGTTTGTGTCAGAGAAAATACAGCAATCGGGAATATAAAGTTTGACATTGTGATAAAACGTTCAACATCGCAATTCCCTATTAGTTTATTTTTCCATGACGTGTAATATTGTACTTTATCACATTCCTTCATCACATTCCTTCATCACATTCCTTTATCACAATTTGTCACTAGCTGCTGTCGTGTCACTCTGCTTAGCGCCGCCTGCTCCAGTGTGCTACTTTTACACTCTTTATCTGTATCTAAGGTACAATGAAAAACGCCAAGCTATAAATAAAATGGTGGCTGGTGGTCCTGTCTAATGAAACACCCAGTGTGTGTTTCCTCCGGTCCTTATTATTTTTCCCCCGACACCATATGGTGGTGCTGGGGGTGGGGTGGGGGGGCACAGGGCCATGGAGGCTCACACGGAGCTCCAGGTGGAGGACAACGCACGCCGAGCCAGCGGTGGCAGCAGTTAGTCGCTGAATAACCGCCGAGTTACCCGGGCGCCTCCGCGAAGACTTCTCCTCCCGCTGTGTTGTCGTGCGATGCATCGGTCGCGGCTGCTCTCGCTCTATTGGCCCGTTCCACAGAGGAGCACAGGTGCCGCTCGTAAGACTAATTATGGGTCTGCTGCTTTTATGTAGCAGGGCGGGCAACAGGTGGTCGACGTGTCGGTCTTCACACCACAGATGGATACTGGATACAGGATACTGGTAGATGGAGCATCTGGTGCTGGATGCTGGAGCACGGGACAGACCGCTTCTGTCCCGTTCCACTAGTAGAAGGTGCCGGACTGTTTCGTTGCTTTTCGATGTTGAAAAGACAGAAATGCCCAAACTACGTGACAGGGAATAACATTTCACAGATGAGAATTAGTTTTACCAAATGTGAATTAAAATACAAAATAAAATACACATTTAGCAAAGTATCATGCACCACAAAGACATGCATGGCATTTTTAACAAACCAAACCGCTTAAAAATCACTTGATAGTTCAGAAAGTTCTGATGATTTTAAGACGTACACGCATTAGGAGGTGTGGCTTCCGGCTCCTCCTGACCAATAGGGCGGCCGACGTGTTGACTCGTCACTCCAACGGTCAGCAGCTACCGACGCGGTATCACATTTACATTAAGGGCATTTGGCAGACTCTTTCATCCAAAGCGACTCACGATGAGTACATTATATCTACAGTATGTGTTATGTGTATATTTGCATCAGAGGCTCCTCCCACCTATGATAACGCCTCTCTGTATAAAGACTCTATTGGCTCAGTATGACTCCACCCTTTGTGTGTGCGAGAGATGGATGTGAGAGTTCTGGCCGAGGCACGAGACTCCAACACACCCCGCGCCCTGGGAGTGATCCCACTATAGGAGGCAGCAGCGCTCAGCACCAAGACGTGTGAACAACACAAGTGGACAGCCAGCCCAACAGGAACACACACACACACACACACACACACACACACACATACACACACAGGAGGCAGTTTCTCATGAGGCAGTGAAAGATACTGTATGTTGCTTGTATAAAACCCCTCACTCCATCATGCCCACACCCCTTATCTCCTTTCTGCACACACACACACACACTCACGCACACACACACACACGCACACACACACACATACACACACAGTTCCCCCTTCACACACCACACACACACACACACACACCCAACCACACACACCACACACACACACACACACAACACCCACCACACACACACACACACACCCAACCACACACACACAACACAACCACACACACACACACACCCAACCACCCACCCACACACACACACGCACATGCAGACGCACACACACACATACACTCTCTCCCCCAACACACATGCACACACACGCGCATGCACACGCACACATGCAAGCATTGTGCGCAAGTGTGTCTGCAGGACTCTCTTGCCTGATTTTAATTGGCTGTTCTAAATATCACATCTCATCATCGAACAATATTTAATCATAGAACTAGATTGCTGGAATACATTTTTATTTTATTATTATTACTATTGGGTTTTTCTCTATGTGGTGTACAGACTGTATTCCTATAATTACCAAATGCTGCTGGATATAATATTAAGGTTGCACACGAGTAACACTTTTACAGTGTCCATGGATACAATGCATTGCGTTGGTATACTTTACATTCAGTACAATGTCCATTTATTATTTATACTTGTACACACTTGCATACTTATGTGTGTGTCTGCTGGAACTTGCCTCAGACGATTTGTGGGTGTGGCTCAGTGTGGCCCCTCCCTCCTGTCATGATAATGACATTAAGTGACGCGAGCAAAATGTGATCCTGATGAACGTGACGGAACGTATTGTCTCAATGTCTTTCTGGGGTAGAAAGCTACGATTTTTTAACAAATTTAAGGCCAATTTCCAGGTCAAATGAAACATCATTTTCTATCATAATGGCATAACCTATAATGAATTTAATAAAATGAATATGAGTATCATGAAATGCCAAGGGAATATGAAAAAGCATAATTCTTTCCCTTCCTAAATGGTAATGTCTAATTAGCCATTGCAATTTTTTTTGTTCTATTCCTAACACACTAAAATGACACATAAAGCACAATTATTGCGACTGACTCAGACGGCAAAACCGCAGCTCAGGTCTCCACATCTTTTCACCCAATTATCACACCAACATGGCAACGCAGCTCTGCACACGGTTCTCTACATAGACACACATTCATCTGACGTGAAGTCAGTTGCCATTTCAAAACTCGTCCATGGAACCACTGGCCAGTACACGTGTCACACAGCCAAACACCTGCATGGCTTAGTTGTTGACTCATTCATCTGTTTGCTTTGTTGTAATAATGTTTTCTTTGTATTCTGTACCTGTATGTTTTCTATTCCTTTTCCATTGAACTGTATTCGACAGAGCATATTGTCTGTTCAGGAATCCACATTTCTTGATTGTTACGTCTCATGAGTATACGATGCTCCTCGACGTTGCAATATTGAAATAGTAATAATAATAAAATTATAAAATCCAGTGCAATACAATATAATAGTGCAATAAAATCATAATAAATGGCAATATACTAATACAATGAATAATATACAATGGCATGTACAGTGATGTGTTGTGTAAAGTGCAAATGGACATTATTTGCATGTTTCTGTAAATAATGTAAAGAAACGAACAAACTTGCCATGTTTGTGTGTATTCAGCTCAGTCTCTCAGTGTGTGTGTCTGTCTGTTGTTCACACAAGTGTAATATGTATACTGTATGGGGCTGTACATATGTTGCAGTGTTTGTTGCGCAGAAAAATGTAATAGTTTAGTTTGGATGGTGTCTCTGTGTTCCTGCGTATATATTTCTGGAGGCTTAAACAATCTCTCTCAGCAGCGTAATCTTCATACAGAGCTGTTAGCAGCCGAGATCAAAGTGCTTTTGATTGAGCACAACAGTGTGCGGTGGCTAATGTGAACACAAAGTGTGTTCCATGCGGTGCCAAAGCTTCATTCAGAGAAGCTTTTATGTCCTCCTGAACGCAGCGCTTCATATTATATTTTGCAGGACATATGAAGTGTTTTGCACTCTGCACAGGTGGTATGAGTGAATATGAGTGCTGTTTTCACACACGTGTTCTAGCCATGATTAAAATGATCAATTATCATTATACCTACTCTTTGTTTGATCTTGTAAGATTCAAGATTACATTTTTTTATTTCATTTTTGTGTGTGTGTGTGTGTGTGTGTGCTTCAATGCGACTCAACTGATTTCTTCCTCCCTTTCAGGAAGATTGCCCAGCTCACATCTCAATACCTTATCTTACAGAGGGAACCATTCCCACTGCTTTGTGTCCCTGTGTGTTGTTCTCTGTGTGTTGTTCTGTGTGTGTGTGTGTGTGTGTGTGTGTGTGTGTGTGTGTGTGTGTTGTTCTCTGTGTGTGTGTGTGTGTGTGTGTGTGTGTGTGTGTGTGTGTGTGTGTGTGTTGTTCTCTGTGTGTTGTTCTGTGTGTGTGTGTGTGTGTGTGTTGTTCTCTGTGTGTTGTTCTGTGTGTTGTTCTGTGTGTGTGTGTGTGTGTGTGTGTGTGTGTGTGTGTGTGTGTGTGTGTGTGTGTGTGTGTGTGTGTGTTGTTCCCTGTGTGGGGGACCATTACTGCGGCGCCCGGTGCACTCATTCTCAAGGATCTTCCACTTGTAGCTTGTTACAGCAGCGCCGCTAAGAATAGACTTGAGTGTCTCGCTTTGTACGCCGTGTACCTTTCCAGGTGTGTGTCCCGTCTGCCGGAGCACGCCTGAGTGTGTTGGCGATAGAAGAAGAGTGACACCCTTGGTCTCCTGCCGGCTTCATGCGACACGAATTTAGCACGATTTTCCAGTTGCACTTCTGCTCTTATCTCAGCTATTATGCAGGGAACTTAGGAATTATGAAACTTGTTCAATTAGCCTCGTAATTATGAATGCTCAAAACCTGCTCTATTCTTGTCTTTATGTACCACAGTGATATATTGCTGTCTCCTTCAAAAAAATGTACTCTTTGTAAGTCGCTTTGGATAAAAGTGTCTGACAAATGCACTAAATGTAAATGTAGATGTAACAAGAACTAAAGGAGATTGAAAGCACTCTACTGAAGGAATAGATGCGGACACTGTGCGGTAGCGGGGATACTTCCTCCAGTCATTAATATTCCTTACAGATGTCGATGGGCTTGCTTTCAGAAAGTGTCCGGTCATTCGGGTTGAAGTATAATCTGGAGGGCCTGGCAGGGTAAGGCGGTGGCGTACGAGGTCAGAGTTCCCCAGGGCTCTGTGCCGGTTTAACTACTTTATGAAAGGCTAATGAGGAGATAATGAAGAAATTCTACATCCATTGCAACGGAAAATGGTCATTTAATTTTGAAATATTAGTTATAAAAGTTGTTGAGAAGGGTTAGCTACACCAATTGAACTTTAATCATCACTTATAAAGTGCATATTTGGAAGTAATATATATAGATGACATAATATAAATGACCACAGAATAGATTGATGATCCTTACAGCTATTACACATGCTTTTGTACATTAACATGACTTAAACCACATGATTGGCCATAAAAACTGCCAAGACCTTGTCAGCCCCATCCAGCTCCACATACTGTATAAGACAGGTCCAGATGTAACTCAGGACAGCTGTGGGGCACATGTTCAAGCCGTGCTTCTCAAACAGTCTTAACATGATGATACGTCTTATATGTCAACATAGTAATGTATCCCATTTTGTCACCGTTATTAATCAAATAAGATTGTAATCTTATTTGGCAAAATTCTATTTCTCCTATGGGCGCAGGTGCCGTTCTTTTCATGACTAGTCTCTGATTGTCTTAAGGCTCAGTCCTTAGTAAAATTGTTAAGATAAGATAAATACACACCATGTTTTGATTGGTGGACTGGTGGACATCTCAGTGTACTTAGGCGATCTGATCTGATCTGATACTGTCTATAATTGGCCCAAGGACATATATATATATATATATATACACACACTCACCGGCCACTTTATTAGGTACACCTTGCTAGTACTGGGTTGGACCCCCTTTTGCCTTCAGAACTGCCTTAATTCTTCGTGGCATAGATTCAACAAGGTGCTGGAAACATTCCTCCGAGGAATTTTGGTCCATATTGTCAATGATAGGCAGTCAACGGCAGTTGCCCTGCAGATTTGTCGGCTGCAACATCCATGATGCGAAGTCTTCCCGTTCCCACCACATCACACAAAGGTGCCTCTATTGGATTGGAAGATCTGGTTGATTGTTGGAGGCCATTTGAGTATAGTGAACTCATTGGTACATGTTCAAGAAACCCAGTGCAGCCTTTGGTTATCTTGCTGTAAAGGTAATCCATCAGAAGAATGGGTACACTCGTTGTCATAGAAGAGATGGACATGGTCCCGCAACAATACTCAGGTAGGCTGTGGCGTTTAAACGATGCTCAATTGGTACTAAGGGGCCCAAGTATGGCAAGGAAAATATCCCCAAACCATTACACGCACCACCACCACCATTACAACCACCACCACCATTAACACCACCACCAGCCTGAACCGTTGATACAAGGCAGGCATGGATTCAAATTCTGACCTAACCCCCAACCATCTGCATGTCGGAGCAGAAATCGAGACTCATCAGACCAGGCAACGTTTTTCCATCAGCTCCAAGTCTGGCCATTCTCCTCTGACCTCTGGCATCAACAAGGCATTTTCGCCCAGAGAACTGCCGCTCACTGGATATTTTCTCTTTTTCGGACCATTCTATGTAAACACTAGAGATGGTTGTGCGTGACAATCCCAGTAGATCAGCAGTTGCTGAAATACTCAGACCAGCCCCTCTAACAACCATGCCACGTTCAAAGTCACTGTGAGTGTATATATACAGTATATACAGGTATCTTATATATATTTTTTCTATATCTTAGAAAAATGGTTTGCCATCTCCGGCGACATCGGTAGGTCGGGCAGAATGGCGAGAATCTGAAAGGCCATCTTTTATAGTGTTGTTTTTATAGTGTAGTGTGAGACCCCACCCTTTCGGCGGAAATAGACATGAATAGACCCCTTTTTTCACTACAGGAAGAACCCAGGTGTAGCTCATAACATTAGTGATGGGTCCGTTGGGTTTAGGTCTGGCGGTGCACCAGTAGAGACACAACTAGTCCAGTAAATATACATTGATAACATGCTGGTGCTTAGACTGGCATCAATAAAACCCACCTGACCTTACAATGACAGGAACAGGAAGTTACTTTACCCTGCGACTGACCAGCTCTTAAAAGGGTCTATTGGCAAACTGGAAGCCCAGTCTCCTATTGTGGTCAAACTATTCCCCGCTGCACACTTCTTGGAATACACCAGTTTGATAGCGATTACACATGGTGCTATCATTCTTTGATTAAATCATTTCCTATTTGCTAGTGAATATTCTACTGTATGACAGATTGTGAGGAAGCCCACTTCCCGAATAGTAATCTGTACATTTTGAAGCACCAAGCAGTTTGCTTTCACCAACAACACACAACACTACACATGTTCTGTCTTTCAAAGGCTTCAGCAAGGTTTTTGAAAAATATATGTGCTAGACAAACAAAAAGAACATTCCTACAAATACCAGGTATCCACAGATTCTATACCACATTCAAAAGGCTATGAAAACATGGCCATGTGTAGTTAATTGTGTAGTGTATACACTAGATGTGCTCCTTATGGGCTTTGCATGGAGGAACAGTAGCTCTCGTCAAAAACAGATTTAGACAAGGTAGTGAAAAGACCTGCCAGTGTGAATGCTATTCATAGGCTAGCTGCCACATTGTCAACTCATCTTAGACCCCCTATCATCACAATCTTCCCACACCGACCTTGAGATCTCCCAGACGGGAGGCTAGTATGTTGTAACACATCCCACTCGAATAATATCTCTTAAATCATACCTACAGCACCTTCTAATGATCACACAACTGCAGGTTGGCGGTGGATGGGAAGAAATGAGAAAAGTGAAAAGTTTGACAGCTTCTTTAGAACATATTAGAATCACAATGAGCAGGGGTCTGCATAGTCACATAATCAGTCTCACAGAATCTCTGTCTGGATGTGATCCAGTTCACAAATCTGTACTGAAATCACATCTTTTGCTGACTCCTCCCATGTTTGAGATGTCAACTCCTGTTTACAGGAGAGAAACGTCTTCAGATTCTACAACCTTGAATTTCGATTGTATCTCGATTGAAAAACATGTGTCTGTTTACACAAAAGGCACAACATGAGAGATCCCTGGCTTGATAATACACACGCACACATACAGCATTTTTTTTTTTCTCTGTGCAGAGACCGAGCGACGGCTACCGTGAGCTAAGCACATCACTTGACACTTCTGTGAGAGATTGTCAGGATTGTCATGACAACCTGTCAATCGTCAATCTCGATTGAACGTAACCGTACACCACCTCCACCACCTCCACCACCCCCACCACCTCCACCACCTAACCTAGCAAGTATGAGAGCTTGGAACTTGTTCTTTTCAAATCTTACTGTACCGTCACCGATATATTAGAGCCGCCTGTGTCATCAGAAATATAACTTCAGACTAATCTATTACTATATTATTATTATTATTGTTATTGTTATTATTATTATTATTATTATTATTATTATTATTATTATTATTATTATTATTATTATTATTATTATTATTATTATTATTATTATTATTATTATTATTATTATTATTATTATTATTATTATTATTATTATTATTATTATTATTATATACATTATTATTATTATTATTATTATTATTATTATATATTATTATTATTATTATTATCCATCCATCCATCCATTCGCGTCCGCTTATCCGGGTTCGGGTCGCGGTGGCAGCCGGCTAAGCAGGGCCCCCGGGGGGGGTGGGGGGACTCAAAGGCGATGATGTATTAGAGCAGATGTGGTCAAACACACCCAGCACCAGAAACACAAGACACACACACATACACATACACACACACAGACAAAACACACACACACACACACACACACACACACACAACACACACACACTGCACACAGACACACACATACTGACATACATACTGACACACAGACACACACACACACACTGCTACCAGCAATTCTGTTTACTGGAGCAAAGCGTCAAGTGTCAAGTAAAACCAGTGAACACACACATGTGGCAACTGGACCGCTTCAAGCATGACTAGCTGGTGGTGGGAATGCGTGACGCGCAAACACGCCAGGAGCACGCGCACGCAGGGTGGGAAGGCGAACATCAGGCCTCCCTGCTGGGAGCGCTTTCAGAGAGAGCTCGAAAAGTCGACATGAAACACACACACACACACACGCACACACACACACACACACACACAGAGACACGTACACTCTTGAAAGAGACACGTGGGGATATGTACCGCGCGGGCCATCTGCTGGCTACGTGGCTTGCCGTGTGCGTCTGCTTTCCCTCCGGCAGGACGCGACGGTGAGTTCTAGGATTCCCCTCATGACTGCCAAGACGTTCCCGAAAGAAACCGGGAGAAACACTCCGTTGGGGGGGAGATAAGAACGTAGGATGAAGAGAGAAAAAAGGAATTTCAATTGTGAGGGGGGTGGGGGGACTCAAAGGCGATGATGTATTAGAGCGAGATGTGGTCAAACAGCTGATCCCAGGTGGGCACCAGGAAACATAAGATAACACACATACACTGATACACACACACGCATTCACTTATAAACACACACACACACACACACACACACACACACACACACACACATACTGACACACAGACACACACATACTGACATACATACTGACACACAGACACACACACACACACTGCTACCAGCAATTCTGTTTACTGGAGCAAAGCGTCAAGTGTCAAGTAAAACCAGTGAACACACACATGTGGCAACTGGACCGCTTCAAGCATGACTAGCTGGTGGTGGGAATGCGTGACGCGCAAACACGCCAGGAGCACGCGCACGCAGGGTGGGAAGGCGAACATCAGGCCTCCCTGCTGGGAGCGCTTTCAGAGAGAGCTCGAAAAGTCGACATGAAACACACACAGACACACACACACACACACACACACACACACACACACACACAGAGACACGTACACTCTTGAAAGAGACACGTGGGGATATGTACCGCGCGGGCCATCTGCTGGCTACGTGGCTTGCCGTGTGCGTCTGCTTTCCCTCCGGCAGGACGCGACGGTGAGTTCTAGGATTCCCCTCATGACTGCCAAGACGTTCCCGAAAGAAACCGGGAGAAACACTCCGTTGGGGGGGAGATAAGAACGTAGGATGAAGAGAGAAAAAAGGAATTTAAATTGTGAAACAGAATAAGGTTGGACGCGGGACACAATGTGTTGGCTAATGGGTCGTGCGGGGTGAAGTGTGTGTGTGTGTGTGTGTGTGTGTGTGTGTGTGTGTGTGTGTGTGTGTGTGAGATTGGTGTGTGGGGAGGTAAAACAATACATTATTAAACCTCGGAATCGTGGCAGGAAAACGATAGGGCCTGATAAGGGCCTAATTGTTTAATGTCACGTTGAATTCAATCAACTTTATTAAAACATCAACATCATTACAACACATCATAACAATGCCTTATAAGGACCCGTTTTTCCACCAGCAATCATTTACTGCTCTGTAAAGATTGTAAGAGAAGACTTATTCTATTATATTACAAATATTATATTATGTATCACAACACAGGAGATTTTAACATTCAGTTCTCAGGGACACCGTCTGAACCACAGGCTGCTGTGTCAAATATAATAATAATAATAATAATAATAATAATGTATATAATAATAATAATGTATATAATAATAATAATAATAATAATAATAATAATAATAATAATAAATAATAATATAAATAATAATATAAATAATATATAATAATAATAATAATAATAATAATAATATAATAATAATATATAATAATAATTATAATAATAAATGTCTATATAATAATAATAATATAAATAATATAATAATATAATAATAATATATAATAATGTATAATAATAATAATATAATAATAGTATATAATAATATAATAATAATATAATAATAATATATAATAATGTCTAGTATAATATAATATATAACATATATAATAATTAAAAGAACAAGTTCCAAGCTCTCATACTTGCTAGGTTAGGTGGTGGAGGTGGTGGATGTGGTGGAGGTAGTGAGGTGGTGTACGGTTACGTTCAATCGAGATTGACGATTGACAGGTTGTCATGACAATCTTGACAATCTCTCACAGAAGTGTCAAGTGATGTGCTTAGCTCACGGTAGCCATCGCTCGGTCTCTGCACAGAGAAAAAAAAAAATGCTGTATGTGTGCGTGTGTATTATCAAGCCAGGGATCTCTCATGCCTTGTGCCTTTGCTGTAAACAGGACGACACGTGTTTTGCAATCGAAGATACATCGACGAATTCAAGGTTTGTTAGAAATCTGAAGACGTTGTCTCTCCTGGTAAACAGGACCATCGTCTCAAATCCATTGGGGAGGAGGTACAGCCAAAGATTGTGACTTGGAGTCCAGACACGAGCATTTCCTGTGGAGACCTGCATTATGTAGACTATGCAGACCCCTGACCTCATTGTTGATCTCTAATACTGTTGCTAGAACGAAGCTATCAAAACTTTACAGTTTCTCATTTCTTCCCACTCCACCGCGCCAACCTGCAAGTGTGTGGTGATACATTACGAAGGCTGCATGTAGGTATGATTTAAGAGCTATTATTCGAGTGGGATGTGTTACAATATACTAGCTCCCGTTCTGGGAGATCTCAAGGTCGGTGTGGGAAGATTGTGATGATAGGGGCGTCTAAGATGAGTTGACAATGTGGCAGCTAGCCTATGAATAGCATTCACACTGGCAGGTCTTTTCACTACCTTGTCTAAATCTGTTTTTGACGAGAGCTACTGTTCCTCCATGCAAAGCCCATAAGGAGCACATCTAGTGTATACACTACACAATTAACTACACATGGCCATGTTTTCATAGCCTTTTGAATGTGGTATAGAATCTGTGGATACCTGGTATTTGTAGGAATGTTCTTTTTGTTTGTCTAGCACATATATTTTTCAAAAACCTTGCTGAAGCCTTTGAAAGACAGAACATGTGTAGTGTTGTGTTGTTGTTGGTGAAAGCAAACTTGCTTGGTGCTTCAAAATGTACAGATTACTATTCGGGAGTGGGGCTTCCTCACAATCTGTCAATACAGTAGAATATTCACTAGCAAATAGAAATGATTTAATCAAAGAATGATAGCACCATGTGTAATCGCTATCAAAACTGGTGTATTCCAAGAAGTGTGGCAGGGGAATAGTTTGACACAATAGGAGACTGGGCTTCCAGTTTGCCAATAGACCCTTTTAAGAGCTGGTCAGTCGCAGGGTAAAGTAACTTCCTGTTCCTGTCATTGTAAGGTCAGGTGGGTTTTATTGATGCCAGTCTAAGCACCAGCATGTTATCAATGTATATTTACTGGACTAGTTGTGTCTCTACTGGTGCACCGCCAGACCTAAACCCAACGGACCCATCACTAATGTTATGAGCTACACCTGGGTTCTTCCTGTAGTGAAAAAAGGGGTCTATTCATGTCTATTTCCGCCGAAAGGGTGGGGTCTCACACTACACTATAAAAACAACACTATAAAAGATGGCCTTTCAGATTCTCGCCATTCTGCCCGACCTACCGATGTCGCCGGAGATGGCAAACCATTTTTCTAAGATATAGAAAAAATATATATAAGATACCTGTATATACTGTATATATACACTCACAGTGACTTTGAACGTGGCATGGTTGTTAGAGGGGCTGGTCTGAGTATTTCAGCAACTGCTGATCTACTGGGATTGTCACGCACAACCATCTCTAGTGTTTACATAGAATGGTCCGAAAAAGAGAAAATATCCAGTGAGCGGCAGTTCTCTGGGCGAAAATGCCTTGTTGATGCCAGAGGTCAGAGGAGAATGGCCAGACTGGTTGGAGCTGATAGAAAGGCAACAGCAACTCAAATAACCACTCGTTACAACCGAGGTATGCAGAAGAGCATTAATGAACGCACAACACGTGGAACCTTGAAGCAGATGGGCTACAGCAGCAGAAGACCACACCGGGTGCCACTCCTGTCAGCTAAGAACAGGAAACTGAGGCTACAATTCACACAGGCTCACCAACATTGGACAATAGAAGATCGGAAAAACGTTGCCTGGTCTGATGAGTCTCGATTTCTGCTCCGACATGCAGATGGTGGGGTCAGAATTTGAATCCATCCTGCCTTGTATCAACGGTTCAGGCTGGTGGTGGTGTAATGGTGGTGGTGGTGTAATGGTGGTGGTGGTGGTGTAATGGTTTGGGGGATATTTTCTTGCCATACTTTGGGCCCCTTAGTACCAATTGAGCATCGTTTAAACGCCACAGCCTACCTGAGTATTGTTGCTGACCATGTCCATCTCTTTATGACCACAGTGTACCCATCTTCTGATGGATACTTTCAGCAAGATAACAAAGCTCACTGGTTTCTTGAACATGACAATGAGTTCACTATACTCAAATGGCCTCCACAATCAACAGATCTCAATCCAATAGAGCACCTTTGTGGTGATGTGGTGCAACGGGAGATTCGCATCATGGATGTGCAGCCGACAAATCTGCAGCAACTGCGTGATGCTATCATGTCAATATGGACCAAAATCTCTGAGGAATGTTTCCAGCACCTTGTTGAATCTATGCCACGAAGAATTAAGGCAGTTCTGAAGGCAAAAGGGGGTCCAACCCGGTACTAGCAAGGTGTACCTAATAAAGTGGCCAGCTGTAATGTATATATATATATATATATTTTTAATAAGAAGTTATTATAAACTACAATAAATAAGTACATTTCCTCTCAGATGAGTCCCAAAGATGTGGAAAGGTGAGGTTTCTCTCCTGGCACTCAGCCACTGGTCACAACAGCTTGCGATTAGATTAATGTGAAGCCTGCTTTTATGAAACACCATCTTGACAACGTGTCGTAGTTAATAACTCAGCACTTAGAAGCGTGGAGTGTGTGTGTGTGTGTGTGTGTGTGCGTGTGTTGTGTGCGTGTGTGCTGTGTGTGCTGTGTGTGTGTGTGTGTGTGTGTGCAGTGTAACGAACCCGAAGTGCAGCGTCTTGTTAGGAGATGAACAGAAATGTACACTGCAGGCTTCTCTCTCAATATTTCTTTTTTTTGGCTTTATTTCCGACCGGCTGCAGCGAGAGCATAACTTTCTTTATCTAATTGGCTGGAGTTTTTGCGCAATGCTAGGCTGCGGCCCATCGTGGGAAATTAATTAACTTGTGTGTGTGTGTGTGTGTGTGTGTGTGTGTGGTGTGTGTGTGTGTGTGTGTGTTGTGTGTGTGTTTGTGTCTGGGTGTCGTTGGGGGTGGGGGGGGGGGGGGGCTTAAAGGTGACAACTCGGATACTTCCGTCATCCCAGAAATTAAAGGTGTAAGAAGGAAGAACAGTGTCTTTAGTGCCCTCCTGGCTTAGTTAGCTGGGCCACCTGTCAGCATCCACTCAGCAGGTAGACAACAACATGTGCATTAAAAACTGAAAAAAAAGCTGCCAGGACAGTTTCCACGGCAACTCATCGTCGGCAGCCCAGTCATTGCCCTCACCTGTTCCTTGTTAGTGCACTCACCTATCCTCAGTCATCATCATTACAGTCCTCTGCGGGTTTTTTGTATTTTGTCAGGTGACTTCTGACTTCTGGTATCCCGATGTCACCGTCCCATCCTCTCTGTACAATTATCCTCTTTTGACCTTCACGTTGCTGTGATTAAAGCACCCCTGCTTGTTTGCGCATGCAGCCTGCCTACGGAAAATTACAAAAGAATAGTAAAAAAGCATTTTATTTTTGGCGTATTTTATTTGTTAGCCGTGTGTGTGTGTGTGTGTGTGCTCTCTGTGTGTATGGTCTGTGTGGGTGTTGTGTGTGTGTTACTGTGTGTGTGTGTGTTGTATGTGTGGTGTGTGTGTATGTGTGTGTGGTGTGTTTTGTGTGTGTGATGATGTGTATGTGTGTGTGGTTTTGTGTTGCTTTCTCTGTGTGTATGCCTGTGTGTAGGTGTAAGTGTAGGTGTGTGCGGGGTGTGTGATGTGTGCTGTGTATGTGTGTGCTGTGTGTGTGTGTGTGTGTGTGTGTGGCTATTGATGTGTCGTGTGTGTGTCTGTGATGTGTGTGTGTGTGTGATGTGGTTGGGTGTGTGATGTGTGTGTGTGTTGTGTGTGTGTGTGTGTGTGTGTGTGTGGTGTGGCGGGGAGCTGCAAAATCGAAGGAAAAGAGCATGACATGAAAGGGGCACTTTGCCGCTTTTCGACTTTATCTCTCTAGCCTCCTTCATGCACAGTTTCTGGTGAGTATAGGATAACCTGTCAGGTGGTTCTCGCTGTTCACTACGCTCCGGAACATTTCCGTCACACATGGCATAGCAGCCTTACTGGGATCGATGCGCCGAGGGACAGTCCAGCAGATGGCGGTAAGCCTGCCTATTCATCTGTGCGGACTGAGAGCAGCTCCCTTGTTTCTAAATCTGTCCGGTTTCTGGCCATGCTGGCAAAATAGGAGCTTGTTTGCAGACAAAATTAGTTTTTTTGATATTGTTATTGAATCACCCGGCCGAAAAGCATTGGCGCCTTAAGATAAACATGTCACTGGTTCAAATACGTCATGAGCGGAGTCTTGTGATTGGTTCGTTGGCCCCGACGTGCCTCTCCTAACAAAATGTTAGGCAATGTTACTGCTTTTGCAGTAACATTGCCTAACATTTTGTTCGACTGCGTCCCCTATTAGGGCTATAGTGTGGAAAGCCACCTCCAGCTGTTGTCCATGCTCTCTGTGTCTGGGATGTTGCAAAACACAGCATCCAGATCTCGGTGCAGGCAACATGGAGGAAAGGTAAACTTTGTTCATTTGCATAAAGCGCTTTGGATAAAAGTATTTACTATTTATACAAAGCGGGTTTAAAAGCGTCCTTTTAAAATGCTATTTTAAAGTTCAAAGAAAAACACAAGGTTGACATGAGGTGCGAACTGTGTCATATGTGCCATAACTAACCCATGTAATAGAGCTGTTGAGTCCTGTACGAATCGAATGACAAAATACAGCCTATAGCTACATTGTTTAGCTCTGTCAAAGCAACACAATTCTATTTCTTTTTTCTGCTGGCACTACAAACATGAACCAAAATTCACACTCGGTATGCTTTGGGCTGAAAGTTGGCACACCCATCATTGTTACATTTGACGAGTGACACTTATATTAGTCCTCGGGTTAGGATGACACCTCTGAGAAGAAGGCTCTATTGCAATTAAGTGTCCCTGCTAACGAGGACTCTGACTGTGTCGTGCGTACAGTCACAGTATGGACACGAGGTGGGCACAGGACAGCTATACACCCCGCTACCAACTCGTCTGTATGTCAGTGTGTGGAATGCACGTGGATTCACAGTGTTTATAATTCAATGCCTCACACCGTGTGGACGCTAGCTAAATAAATATCCCGTTCATACAGATGTATATAGCCTTGTACAAGCCACCCGACACCTCCGCGTCGTGGCCTGTGTATACACAGCAGGAATTATATTTAGGAACGACATCTTTCGGCGGACCACCCATTGTTCCAGAGAAAACAGTGCGGTCGAGGTGCAAGGTCCATTTTCTGTGTGTGTGTGTGTGCGTTGTGTGTGTGTGTGTGTGTGTGTGTGTGTGCACGTGTGGTGAACTTCTAGGTGTGTGTGTGTGTGTGTGTGTATAAAGTCAACGCGGTTAAGTGAGCTACATGGGCCGCAACGGCTCAGGTTTTACTCTCTGACCTCTGACCCCACTGTGATCTGTGTGTGTGTGTGTGTGTGCGTGTGTGGTGTGCGCGTGCGTGCGTGTTTTATAAATTCTAGGATCGCAATAACTTATTATTTTTAACTGTGACCACTGGTCCACCCCATCAACAGGTTGTTTGTATGTGTAGAGCACCGGTGGTTCTCAAACGGAGGTGCGTGGGCCCCTGGGGGTACTGCAAGGGGCCCACACGGTCCTCAGGACATGAACCCAAACACGGTTGTTGTTTTAATATTTTGGTTATGAACAATTGTAAAATAATAATAACTCATAAACTCATGAATACCCCCTTAATACAAGTTTTCAAGTTCCGTTAATCTTTCCAATAAGAGCATATCAATTTAACTTTAAAGGGGTATTTGGCTGAATAAATATCTTGGAGGGGGTACATTAGTAAAAAATAGTTTGAGAACCACTGGTGTACACATAGGGTCCTATTAAGATTCGCCCCCCCCCC
>PIJE02000067.1:604437-616937 GCA_002895965.2 Coryphaenoides rupestris | reverse complement strand
TTTTTTTTCAACTTCTTTTGCACAAATGTATCGGCACTAACAACATACAAGCCAGATCCTTCTGGACATTAACTTTGGTCTACAACAAAGTTTCTGGGATACTTCTTCCATCGAGTGGTACTTCTTCCCAAATGGTCAGCATAGGTCGTACGAGCGAGCCACAACAAAAACAACAGTGGTGACGAGCTTCCAGTGAAACGAAGAAGGAAACACTGAGGGAAACGGAGCGGGGTTTGGAAAAGGCTGAGAGTCCAGGCCCACCGTCCACTCTACTGTTCGGAAAATAATGATATTAGGGCAGGACGCTGAAGTGAGTTCCATTGCTAGGGATGAGCACACTCTCTCTGTGACCGAGCACAACTTGAGGTGGTCTCTGATGAGGGTGAACACCAGGAAAGCTGCTGGTCCTGACGGCATATCTGGACGAGTACTGAAGACCTGTGCGAACCATCTCCAGTGTTCACCAGAAATGTCAACCTCTCCCTGGCTGAGTCCGTGGTCCCAGCCTGCTTCAAGTGGTCCACTATTGCCCAAGACTGCCTCTCCAGCATGCCTGAATGACGACTGACCGGTGGCCCTCACCTCGGTGGTCATGAAATGTTGAGAGGCTTATCAAGGACTACATCTGCACCTTCTTACCTCCCTCCATGGACCCGCTGCAGTTCAACTACCGGCCAAACAGATCCACAGACGATGCTGTCTCCCAGGTAATACACAGCTCCCTCTCTTATTGACAGTCGGAAGGGGGGCTATGTGAGAATGTTTTTCATGACTTTTCTGTTCTGCTTTCAACACCATAGTTCCCAGCAGAGTCTCCCGGAGGATCCTTCAGACCTTCTACGCTGGTGCGGTGGAGAGCATCTTAACAGGAAACATCACTGCCTGGTTCGGCAACAGCTCCTCTCAGGACAGGAGGGCTCTGCAGAGGGTAGTGCATTTGGCTGAACACACTATTGGCACTACACTCCCCACCCTGCAGGACCTGTATTCCAGGAGGTGTTGAACCAGAGCCTGCAGGATCATGAAGGATCCTCACCACCCCAACAACAAACTGTTCCAACTGCTGGGGTCAGGCAAGCGCCTCCACAGTCACGCTGCTGGAACAGAGAGACTAAAACAGAGTTTCTTTCCGTAGGCCATTAGGACTGTGAACTCTGACCTCACCAGGGCCGCCCCACTGCCCCTCCCATGCACACTCACATACACACACACACACATGCACTCACATCGTTTCACTACATTACTTAAGACAGAACTTATGACATACATACATGCAGAGATACATGGTCTGTACTCACTTTGTTCTATATAGTTTTTACATTTTTTATACTGCCCTTTACATATTTTTTATATTTCTCATTCAGACTGTTTTTTTCACTGGAAATATTTAGATTCTGATCCCTCCAATTCGTGTTATCTGTAGTACACATTCCACTGAGCATCCCCACTTTTCATTTCACTGAATATCCTGTATGTGTATGTGATGAATAAACTTCTTGAATCTTGAATCTTGCCCTCTAAATACGTGTGTTTTCATCGTTAGTGTGTGTGCTGTGGTTAGGTTGACCGCATCTTTAAACCTGCAAACTCCTGCAGGTTCATGCACATGTATGTGTACATTGCACTGGTATAATTCTGTATAACAGAGGCTATTTATTGACTGTCATATACCTTTCCAAACCAAACAAAAAAACTCTACTTCAAGACGAAAAGTGTAAGCCTTCTGGAGGTCTTTGGAAAAAACGGGCTTTCTCTTCCGCATGAGAGCTAACTGTTAGCATGATTAGCTTGATTCTGTGGACAAAGTCACAAGCATAAGGTTAGCAGCAGCCTTGACAGCGACACATTGATTGATTGATTGATTGACACACATACCGACGTACCAGTGTTTAATTTAGACGCGTGGTGCATTGTTCCTGCTGTTTGGCGGTGTTGGGTAATAATGAGTGGGACAGAACATGATAATGAACAGCTATGTAAGCTCTATTAAAATCGTACTGGGCGGTCAGCGATATATTGTTTCACTCTTTCGACAAATGCACTTATTTTAAGTCGCTTTGGATGAAAGTGTCTGCCAAATGCCCTAAATGTAAATAATACATACAGGTAAATGTAAGCATTGAAAACAGGTAGAATTTTTTCTGCTTGTGTTTTACAGAAATATTTGTCGGGACAATCTGGACATGGTAAGTGTGGTGGTGCTGTTGGCGTATGTGTGATGTGTTTGTGCGTGTTTGTGTGTATGGGTGCGTTCTGTTTCTGACTTCACGTATTATTATGGAATGAACATTTGGATTCATAGTCATGAAATGGGCTTTAAAATATGATAGATCCACTTTAATTTGAACCGGGTTGACATTGAGGAAAAGCAGGCACTGGAGAATAGGCTATGGAGGGCTACTTATACACACACACACACACACAGACACACACGCACACACACACACACATCGTGATTTTTCTAAAAGTCCTTGTGTATTTTCTCAATGTTTGCGCCGTTATATTTGCCCTTGCCCACCCGCCTGTTGCTTCAAATTTATTCAGGAGTCGAGATACATTTTTCTAAATGACGCAGTGATGCATGGTTAGAGACTTGTTCAAGGCAGGCACAGAAAAGTCTAATGGCCTTTCCACATGTAGTTCTGTTGAGTCGGTCGGTCCCAGCCTGTGGTTCATTGGTTAAATATGTTGGACGTTCACTCTGTTTTCTGTTTGTAATCACTCGCTGTTGAATTCATATTCAACAGCGGCCCCAAAAACGTGTAAACAAACGACCTCGTACTCACGGTCAGAAATGTTCGGTTGGGAGTTGTGTCGCTCGCTGTCTACCATATTGAATCGCTCTCAGGGATGTATTATAAGAGAGAAGATGGCTCTTGTGACACACACACACCCATGCCTCCCGTTCGAATGTTTGCAAGGGGTTGAGGCCCTGCGCTGCCTGGGCCTCAGCCTTAGCATCCACCACACGTGAATCACACTTGTTGTTGTCGGGATGTGACGATGCGAACCGCCGCCGCCGTGAACCCGGCCGCCGCGCGTCGGTGCTTCGTCTCGTCGCACCGCCGTCACATTTCATTTCTCCGTGGGAGAGACGAGAGACTGGGAAAGCGGAAACGGAGGAAATGGAAAGAATAAGGCGGACATCTTGCTTTTGTCTTGACTGTGAAATGTGGCGAGGTCGGGGAGGGTGTATGGCGTTGTGGTGACGACAGTTACCGTTTAAAGCAGAAACCATATAATGGGAAAATGGTTCTTGGATTATTGTAAATAGTGTGTGGGCTATATTTTAGCATCTATACTTTTAGCTACACAGAAGGGAATATACTAAATGGTTTAAATGAATGTTGCGATTAACAGCTGGCTAAGGCCATGTCCACATGGGATACATGAAAAAAAAAACAGTTTTCCTCGCCAGTCGACGAGCATTTTCACATAACAAGTTCTTACCGGCTACACTACTGACTACACTACTGACTACACTACTGGCTACACTACTGACTACACTACTGACTACACTACTGACTACACTACTGACTACACTATTGACTACACTACTGACTACACTACTGACTACACTACTGACTACACTACTGGCTACACTACTGACTACACTACTGACTACATTACTGACTACACTACTGACTACACTACTGGCTACACTACTGACTACACTACTGACTACACTACTGACTACACTACACTACTGACTACACTACACTACTGACTACACTGCTGACTACACTACTGACTACACTACTGACTACACTGCTGACTACACTACTGACTACACTACTGACTACACTATTGACTGGCTACACTGCCGGCTACACTGCCGGCTACACTGCCGGCTACACTACTGACTACAAGACTGACTACACTACTGGCTACACTACTGACTACACTACTGGCTACACTACTGACTACACTACTGACTACACTACTGGCTACACTACTGACTACACTACTGACTACACTACTGACTACATGGCCGTATAGCCAGCGATGAGGTCATCGGCGTCCAGCCCTCCCCCGGAGCCCCGCCCCCTCCTCTCCATCCTCCACGTCTGTCAGAATGATGAAATCAACTATCTGTGCAGCAGGTGAGATATATCGCTTTAAGAGAGCTGTGGGTGGTTCTCTCAATGACCTTGTAGCATATATATAGCTTCGTTAAGGTTTCCTAGTTTGTTGTTGTATGTTGCTTTGGACAAAAGCCTCTTCCAAATGCCCTAAATGTAAATGTAAAGGCGCACTAATACATACATCAAAAAGGACACAGGCGTCAGTACACTGGACACTAAACACTTTTTCTTTTGGAACAAACATTTCTAACATTTATGAATGTTCGTAATTTGGTGTATGCACAATAATTGTACTGGTTGTCAGAGGCTTTAACACAGCAGTGAGTGAGTAGGCTACTAAAGTTAAGAGTTAAATGTTGGTCAAACTTTAAATGAGATAAATGATTTAGCTTAGAAAGTACATGTCCTCAAATGTGTAAAACTCAGTTACGGTTAACTGTACAAATGTAAAATAAAAAGTACTCAGGTTGTCTTGGGTATTTTTCAACCCTATTTTCCCATCATTCTGGCACGAACTGACTCATGCTGACAATCATTTTTAAAATTGCTCCAGTATTGAGCGAGATTGCTTCAGCCGTCAGCTGTGACACATCTGCAGCATAACCCTTTGGTGTGATAGCTCCCCCGTCGGTGTATGTCCTCTAAAAGTACTTTTAGTTTTAGTTTTTGCCACTGACAGGCTCATATTGTTATACAGTAAGTGATTGACAACATTATGGAAAGGATCCCCCCAGAGAAATACAAGTTCTAGTTTGTTATGAACCAAGTCTCGCTTGGGCTAGTTTGGGATTTGTCTCATTTCACGACAGTCAGGTCATTCAGACACTGATATGTACTTCATGCGTGTGTTTATAGCAACCAATATTGTGCTTGTCATCCATAAATGCAGTTTAAAAAGGACCTCACTAATTTCTAAACCCTGGCTGAAGCCCTGACTAATTGTGTTTTATCCACCATTTTAAACCAGAATCTATTTGTTCTTCCTTAAAAAGAAAGAAAAGAAAAAGAAGAGGATCACATGATTTAAAAACTAGGCGACCACAAACCAAATTCCCACATCCCGTGACCCCATATGTCATTTCGGGGCAGCTTATGCATCTCGTAAGCATTCAAACACGTCATGGGAATGTGTTTGTGTTTTGGTGTGCTTTGCGATACAAGGTTACATTTGGACCGGAGTAAAAGAGGATTTGCAGATGTCTGCAAACGCTGTAACCAATGGGTTCATAGATTGGCTCGTGAAGATTGGGTCGTACACACACGTTTTTAAATGTATCTAACTTGTGTGGACGTGGACGTGGATGGGCTCAGTTCTCAATGTGAAATCGTGCGAACGGTGTGAGTGTGTGTGTGTGTGTGTGACCGTCCGTCCTTTCGTCTCATTCCTCTCCGTCACAACACATGCTGTGGAATACATTCATTCATTCATTCATCCATCCATACATTTGACTGTATCTACTCTCGGATCTTTTGCTCCGTTTGACGAAGGCGGTCTCCTGGGAGCTGGTGAATGAGGAGAAGAGTGTATAGTGTGTGGGTTTGGGTCCAGCTCTCCGGGGATCTCAGTGATTTTCCCACTAAGCTCTTTGTGTGCAGCTTGTTCTCCGTCTCTGTTTATATATATTTATAGGGGGCTACACGCCCGGCGACAGCCACCACTTGTGGGGCTACTTGCTAAATTCCTGTGGCGGAAGATCTGCGATTTAAGTGGATGAGCAGTAGTTCACGTGGGGTCGGCTCTGGAGGGGATAACGTTATTTAGTATGCTGTTTGTCTTTCTAAAAACATGTCCCCCCTCCGTAAATATGTCCGTCTGTTCCTCCGGCTCTCTCGCTGTTTTTGTGCCCCTTGTGCCCTGACATCATATTTTTATAGATCCTAATAAATGTTGCAACAGTTATTAAGTGAATATTCACAACGCCCAACTTTTGTTGGGTTGTGTTATTCGATGACACGGCTGCAGTGTTTCACTCAACACACTCAACTCTTGCCAAAGAAAAATGGTGGTCTTTGTTACGGGTTCATTCTGTGGATTGTGGATGAGCTACGAGCCAGAGGACAGTGCTCACCTAATTTGATATTTCAGTTCACTTTAATTAATGTAGTAATTGGTTTTAATGACGTTTAAAGTACGTTGAGATGTGACTCTCTCCGTGTGAATCTGTGAAGCACGGACACGCCACTTCCTCTTCCTCCCCGTCCTCTCTGGGGTCCTGCTGCGTGCCCTCGCATGACTACTGAAACAAGACCACATATAGAACGATGACTCACTGGTTGTTATTTTTGAGGTCCAAGGCGGTCGGCGTGGGGACAGAGGGTCATCCCAGGGGTCACGAAGGATATGGGAATGTGGTTTGCGGCTGCTCTTTTTTTTGTCTTTTAAGGAAAAACTACAAATAGAAACCTAACCGATACAGTCCGTTCAAAATGGCGGATAATCAGATTCGGCGTTAAGTACATTTGTTGAAAGAGAGACAGCGATTTATCGCGTGTGGTACATAAAGATTAGAAGACAGATTTCAAGCATTCATGATTGAAAGGTTAATCGAACACATTTCAAGCGCTCATAGTTGCTAGGTTGACAGCAAAATAGCTAGGATAAGAACACAAGTACCATTCTAAGTGCTATACCAACATCCACGTAAATGCACAATGCTAAGTACTATTGTTTAGTGCCAAAAACATAGTTGGGTAGGTGGGAATGGGTTGGGGGGGGGGCTTAAGGAGGTAAGCTTTGCAGAGTCCAGGTGAACATATGGTGGAGAAGTAAAATCATCCATCCATCCATCCATTCTCTTCCGCTTATCAGGGGCCGAGTCGCAGTGGCAGCCGGCTAAGCAGGGGGGATCCCGGGGCGTTCCCAGGCCAGACGAGATATATAATCCCTCCAGCGGGTTCTGGGTCTGCCCCGGGGTCTCCTCCCAGTTGGACGTGGCCGGAAAACCTCTAAGGGGAGGCGGCCCGGGGGGCATCCTAATCAGATGACCGAACCACCTCAGCTGACTCCTTTCGACGCGGAGGAGCAGCGGCTCTACTCCGAGCTTCCTCCGGATGTCTGAGCTCCTCACCCTATCTCTAAGGCTGAGCCCAGTTGTGGATATACTGTATATAAAGTTGCCATTATCTAAACCAATGCGACGATAGAAAGTAGGTGGAATTGCAGCTGTGGTTCTTTCGGAGTTCTTTCGGAGCTAACCTTCTATGTAGCAGGCTAGCCCCAGGTTTGGCTCACAGCAACAGTCGCCACGGTTATTAAGGATATTAGATTGAACTTGGTATCTGGAACAGAAAATTATGCCTTTCCCTGAACTCTGAATATCCGTCTTCTTGAAACAGCGTGAAGCTCGCCAAACTGAGCTTCACGCTGAATCTAACTAGAATAATGAACTATGTATATGTGTGTGTATAACTTTCTCGGCAACAGCTCGTCCGATCGACTTCACACTTGGCGGGTGTGTGGCGGAGAGAGGACCCAGGGAAGTGCAGCGTGTGTCCAGTGTGAAGTTGCTTGGATGAGCGGTTCTCTAGAGATCTGCAACGGCCGCATCTCATTTTATCCACCTCGCTTTTAGTTAAGTTTCGTTTTTGGCACTTCCGGCTATGTCTAAGGCTGAGCCCAGCCACCCTGCGAAGGAAACTCATTTCAGCCGCTTGTTATCCGCGATCTCATTCTTTCGGTCACTACCCAAAGCTTGTGACCATAGGTGAGGGTTGGAACGTAGATGGACCTGTAAATCGAGAGCTTCGCCTTCCGGCTCAGCTCCCTCTTCACCACAACGGACCGGTACAGCGCCCGCATCACTGCAGATGCTGCACCAATCCGTCTGTCCATCTCCCGCTCCATTTTGCCCTCACTCGTGAACAAGACCCCGAGATACTTGAACTCCTTCGCTTGAGGCAGCAACTCACTCCCAACCCGGAGGGAACACTCCACCGTTTTCCGGCAGAGAACCATGGCCTCAGACTTGGAGGTGCTGACTCTCATCCCGACCGCTTCACACTCGGCTGCAAAACCGCCCCAGTGCATGCTGGAGGTCACGGTCTGATGTAGCCAACAGAACCACATCATCTGCAAAGAGCAGAGATGCAATTCTGAGGTCCCCAAACCGGACACTCTCCTCACCTCGGCTGCGCCTTGAGATTCTGTCCGTGAAGATCACGAACAGAACCGGTGACAAGGGACAACCCTTGGCGAGTCCAACACCCACTGAGAACGTGCTTGACTTTGTGCCGAGAATACGGACACAGCTCGCACTTTGTTCGTACAAGGACCGAATGGCACGTACCAACGGCCCCGGTACCCCATACTCCCGTAGTACCCCCCACAGGATTCCCTGGGGGACACGGTCATAGGCCTTCTCCAAGTCCACAAAGCACATGTAGACTGGATGGGCAAACTCCCATGTGCCCCCCAACAACCCTGCGAGGGTAAATCCGCATTGTTCCTCCTGAAGCTGAGGTTCGACAATCGGCCGGAGCCTCCTCTCCAGCACCCTGGAATAAACTTTCCCGGGGAGGCTGAGCAGTGTGATACCCCGATAGTTGGAGCACACCCTCCGGTCCCCTTTTTTGAAAATGGGGACCACCACCCCGGTCTGCCATTCCACTGGCCTTCCATTGAACCAATTTAAATAAACGGTGAAACCGTATTAGAAAGTGTCGTCTGCCGTCTGTCTGCTAAGTGGCTATCCTGGAGCACGCAGCTAGCCTACAGCACCCTAACACCCTCTCGTTACAACGGCCACATGACCAGTATCTATGCGTGTGCTAAGTTTACACTTCTCTAGCATGTCATTTCAGACATACACACGGCTGGAAAAAGAGCAATTTTACAAAACCAGTGGACAATAGGGTTTCAGGCCCTTCTACTATGGGCTTGAACTCTAATAATCTATCACTGGTAGTTATGGTCATTATGGGACGTGTCAGATGGTTCTGTTCAGAGCTGGAAGTGCCACCAAACCCCCTAGCTGTGTGTGTGTGTGTGTGTGTGTGTGTGTGTGTGTGTGTGTGTGTGTGTGTGTGTTGAGCTCATTTTTCCTGGCACACTCGATCAGTGGTGCACATTGACATGCATAGACAAACAAACACTCACACACACACACACACACACACACACACACACACACACACACACACACACACACACACACACACACACACACACACACACACACACACACACACACACACACACACTTACACTCATTGCTGGACCCTCTACTTCCTGTTGTATTTTTGGGTAGAAGAGCGTGAGAATGTCTTTGGAACGCGGGGTGAACTGACCCACAGGGATTTGAAGCCACACACACACATACACACACACACACACACACACACACACACACACCACACACACACACACCCACATTCACACCAGAGATTGACATTTGAATTCAGGAATTTATGCGTCCACCTCGCCCTGGCCAGAGCCCTAATAGGCAATTATGATGAATTCAGTGGAGAGTGTGTCCATTTCACCTCGCCAGACGGTGTTTTATCTCCCTGCTCCTCTGTGCCGTACCTCACAAGAAAGGAGTACAACTCTCAGTAATTAAAAGGAAACTCTTGTTCCTAACAATTACTTCCCCGCGCGCTGGACTGATTGCTTCCTCGTGCTGTGTGTTGCGTGGCACACCAGCGTCATGGCAACCGGCACGATGAAAGAACATGCTCATGTTGTAAAACATGCTCCTGGTGTGCTGTAGGGTGGTGCACCGGTTTACATCCGTCAGGGGTTTCATGTTTAATGCAGTAGTTGCCGGGGCGAGGAATCATCGCGTCGTAAAAAAAAGCAGGCGCCCGGCAGCAGCGATGAGGAATGTGCGTACGAGTCCACCGGGGTATGAGTGCTGCGTCCGCGCCGCCTCCAGGGCCGGTTCTTGACAACAGTGGTGGTTGTTTTTCACAGAGGGCTCCCGTAAACAACCCGCCCACATTTCTCTCTTTGCAGCATCGCGAATCTCACAACCGTTTTTTTTGTCATGTAAACGGGGCCAGCGTGACATAGAGAGAGAGAGAGAGAGAGAGAGAGAGAGAGAGAGAGAGAGAGAGAGAGAGAGAGAGAGGCTCCAATATGCTCAAAATATGCACAGAACAGCGTCTCCTCTGAACCTAAACCATGACGGAAAGGACGCGTTGGTTGGTTGGTTGGTTGGACAATTGCAAAAATGACTCCAGATCCAACCAATTACAAATGGCAGTGGGGGGGGTTAATGACTCCTAATTTCTCAAGAGTGAGCACTCTACTCGACCTCTCTCAAGGCGGTCGGGGGCGACGGGAGGTTGTGGGGGCGAGGGGAGGTTGGGGGGAGTTTAGTGGTAAACATCTCCCACAGTTCTCCCACAGTCCATCTCCCTGTCTGGCTGTGTTCCAGTATCACTAAAGCCCATAGATTAAACCCCCCCCCCCCCCCAGCATACTAGACATCACAGACAATAACGTCAACTTCTGTGTATACATAGAAATCTCTCTGTCTCTGTGTCCGTCTCTGTTTCTCTCTCTCAGGTCCTAATATATAACGTTACAGTGAGATAGTCCATGCAGGACACTTCAAGACAGTAGGTTGTATTCTATGGCATGGCGAGGTCAGTACGCTGTCTCTACTCCATTATCTTCCGCTAAACGACTGAAACCAGACGTTCCCTGTGCTTTTAGTGCGGCTGCTTGGTAACGCTGTCCAACCAAGGCCTCCGTGGAACTGAGCCGGTCTCACAGCAGGGCTGTAGCCCACTGCAAAGTCATCGTCAAGATTTGCCTTCTGTTTTTATTTTTTACAAACGTGCGCATTTCACACATTGCCCGTGTGTTTTCCCCTTTCAAAACATGTGTACCACGTGGTATTGCATTCGATATGAATCAATTGCCTGATCTGAAATAAATGAATGAATTAAATGAATTTAATCAATGTGATATTTTTAATTCATTCATATCCTGAGATGCCTAATACATGACTTTTGCACAGCAGTTATTTCCTGATTACTTCTGAATTATGATTATTCATAATTCATAAAACAAGTCAGATATTGAAAAATGAAGACTGCCATCCTACAGAGCATCTGCTGTTAGTTAAGTGTAAGAGTGTGAAAACCAACCAACATGCAGGACATTATGGTTATGAAACCCTCTCTCAATCCGGTACTATATTATGTACCTTCTAGTTCAGATATTTGTTCAATAGCTGCTGTAGAAAAGTGACATTGTGCAGCTTTAAGTTCAAGGCCCATCTCAAATTCTATACTTTACCGTGAATATCATCTTTGTGATGATACAGCTGGTGGGCAGTGCAGTACACGATGGTGGTGTGCATGCGATGTGCGGGTGGGTGTGGTGCGTGTGTGTGTGGGTGTGTGGGTGGCGTGTGTGCAATGTGTGTGTGTGTGTGTGTGTGTGCATGCGTGTGTGCGTGTGGGTGTTGATGCGTGTGTGTGTGGGTGTGTGCGTGTGTGGATGGACGGACTAGCGGTGGAAAGACTTCAGATTTCGGGGTAAACCCTCTAGAACGAACACGCTCAAGAAAAAGGGCTTCCGAGACTAAAATAAACATGTGGAGAGCAGCCACTGCTCGCCGTTTCTTCATGAATGGTATTTGATAGGCGGCCCCTGGGGGAATATCAAACAAATAAATATCAGTATGCCCGGAATGCAATTGAATTTTTTGCATTATTCATACAATGCAGCGCAAACACAAACAGACAGAAGAGACTATATACGTGCCAAAGACCTGTGGGAGATTGTCTGGCAGATTGACAAATCGTGTTTAAACTGCAAATAAAGCCCTGCCTTCACCGTACCAGAGGAACATGATGAAAAATTGCTGTCATTGTTGTCTGCATGCTTCATAATTGCCCGTACAACTCAGATATGACGGCAAACTTCACGCTTCTACAGTTTTCACTTAAGAATATTAAACGTTGAATAGATCGGAACATCCGCAGTTACTTGGCTTTTGTGTACAGTGATTATATTCACATCGCTCGCTGTCATAGTTATTTAATGATGTGTTTAAAGTTTTTTAAGCAGGCAGTGAGAATTGATGGCCATTAAATGATTACTGTGTCATCATGGCTTGTTTTATACATGATTGAAATACACAATTCATCCTTCAAAGACATTATCTCGACACAAATCCTCAATTTTGTATCTCTATGTCTCCATTAAAAAGTGAAAAACGTCGGCGCATAATTGCCTCCCAGAAGGAGATATTCATAATCATTAGATATTCATTATCATTTACATATGATTATCCTTCAAAGCAGGGCTTTGGTTCAAACCTTCCCCATGCACATGGCGACTAGATGTCCAGCAGCAGCAGCGGCAACAGCAAGACAGAGTTATGTTGGCAGGACATTATTATCTTGATTATAGAGTAAATGTGGCTCTCAGTTGACATTATCCAGCTGTCCATTAAACAC
>PIJE02000067.1:584437-599437 GCA_002895965.2 Coryphaenoides rupestris | reverse complement strand
TGCTCTGTAAAAAGAGAGTTCCTCACCCGAACCCAGCAGAAGCCTATCGGGTGAGAATGGGCGGTGGAAGGCAATAGAAAAGGCTTCTGTCTTGCCTGTCATGCCCATCATCAGATGTCAGGGGTCCTCATTTTTGTCAGGAACCCACTGGTGGTCGCATCAAGAGTGGTGCTGGAACTTTGAGGTTCCTTATTAAATTAGAAGCCCTTCATCTGGTGTGGAGGGACGGAGGGGTGACCTTTCGCCTCCAGCAAATAACCTCCAAATAGATAGACACCCGTCTGTCTGCCATCTGTCTGTCAAAATAAGCTGTCTGTCCTGACGGGGAAAGGAAACATCTCACTGTGACTTCTTGTGTCACGGTGAGATGGGTGAAGCTTTTACGAAATGTGTTTCATGCTCAGTCTTGCTAGGAGATCGTCAGGCTTCATTAAATCATGATTTGAAAAGGAAAGTTGTAATTGTACTCACAGCTTGTCTTTGCATATTAAAATGCACCGTGCTCGGGGGGGATATGGCTTCAAGAAAGATTCTAGCTTTAAGATGATTATCTTTGGCATATTTCGCACAAAATGTGTTAGCCTGCCTTTGAGCTAAGCATATTGTGCTAGCCACCGCCAGGGATTCTCTATATTAATATATATAAATGTCCACGTAACTAATTATAAAATAATAACTGCAGAAAGACACGATGTAACTGCAGTATCATTCCTTATGTGAGAATTTTACAGAGTTTGACTTTGCTGTATTGACCAATACACTGGACTTTTTACTTATGTTATTTTCTGGTACAAATACAAAGGTATCATTTTAATTTCACCACAATGGCGAGACATGTACTCTCTGGTCTTACTCCAGTTGCCCCTTTTTAGATGTTTTATAGTACAAGAGAAACCTGAGAAGATTTTCTCTTTTCACCGCTTTATGGAGAACATTACAAAAATAAGCTAATAAAAATCGCTAGAAATAGATGGAAACTAATCTCTTGCTTCCTTCTGGGACTGAAAGGAGGTGTTGGCCATCTGTAAACTCTAGTGACAATAACCAAGGTGCCATACTAGCCCATTTTAGCACAATCACAACACCCCTCGTCACACCTTAAGGACTGTATGTGTGTGCTTGTATGCGCACACACACACACACACACACACAGACACACACATGCACACACACACACACACACACACACACACACACACACACACAGTCCTCGAGGTGTGTGTGTGTTTACTTGCATGCATCTGTTGCAATCGTATTTACAAGGACTTCTATGTATTTTATGATCATATCTGGTTTCATGTGTCTGGACTATTGTCAAAGCAATATTTTGCCCATGTTTGCATATTTGGCTGAATATGTTTTGTATTTCTATTCCATTTGTAGCAGGTAGCTGCTGCTACACGCCACATCTGGTGTCCTACCAGGGCTCCTCCCATATGAGGACATGGGCCATCAGTTTTGTTGAGAAATTGGTTTTATTGTGAAGTTGAGCATTGGACATTCAATGGCAGAGCAAGTGGTGATCAGCTAGCATGGTAGTGCTCTCTTGAGTGTGTGTGTGTGTGTGTGTGTGTGTGTGTGCGTGCGTGCGTGTGTGTGTGCACGTGCGTGTGTGTGTGTGTGTGTGTGTGGTGATGGCTGGTTTAACCCGTGTGCATTGATGAGTCAAATGGTCCTCAGGTGTGCATGCAGCCCCACCCAGGTCCAGACTGACTCTACCTGGGCCAGGTGAGGCTGCTTAAACCAGCCACCAAACACACACACACACACTCCTCACCATGGTTTTCGTAAAATGGTCATTTTTATATGCAAGTGGATTGGTCTTTTTTAAAACAGGATTACCATTGTTCACGGTCCTGTAGATTTGTATGCACGTTTCACGCCCCCTTAAAAGCTTCCTATTATTGTATTCTATTTTATTATTATTATTATCATTATTCACCGTGTTATTGCATTGACCGGGTAACCATGACAACCCTTTTCAATACGATGACTTTAAATCTCCCCGCAGTCCACATTCCAGCTGCTACGAGATGAACCCACAGAGGAAGGCAAGTAGGTGATGCATTATTTAAAAACTGTCCAAAGAACTTAAATCCTGCAGCACAGTTCTCTTCTTGTGGGTCCTAAGGGGTTGGGTCCATCTACCTTTTTGCTTAGAAAATTCATGCAAGCCCAATTTATTTAAACATTTTAGTTTTTCGCTATTTAACATTGGGTAATTCATGCAAACCATAATAATCTCCCCCCTGCTTTACACCATTGTCTATTGTATACTTGAGGCAGTGCAACACATTGTAAAAACCAAGCAAGAGATATCATAATTCTCTTCACCTCCACACATGACAAGAGGAGCCAGTGAGAGGCCCCATAACCACAGTTTATCAAGAACAAAATAATCCCATTTACAAAATGACATCATGGCAACAATAACTTCTCTCATTCACTCGCAAATGTACTTAGCAAGTTCATTTTAACAGGATTCGCTGTATTAATGTGAGGCAGCAGAGGGACACTGCAACCGCATAATTAGAATGTAATTAAAATAATCGAATCAAATGAAAGCACAATATCGAATATGAAACTTATCTGGGTTTTTTGGAAGGGAGGGGGAGTAACGATTCAGTCACCCAGGTCCTCTGAGACGCAGAACTAGAGACCTAGCTTATTAGTCATTTATATTGAGCCAAATACAGACACGTTATGATAATTTGCCTGATTACCATTCATTCATTACCCACATTTGCAATACCCGTCCCTAGATGGTTTAAAAATTAAAGAGCAACAGACGTTACAAAGAAAACATTGCGTCGCTATTTTAAGTGGGCCAATGAGGATAGAGCCATGGGGCCCCACCTGCGCCTTTAACCTGGCCCTACACCATGTTACAGTGTGTGGTAAAACCTGCATGTAACACAGTGTAGCTGTCGCCCTCTCAGACACGTATATTCTCATCTTAATCTTATTCTATCGTCTTATCGTGGAGCTTGGTTGATCTCGCTTCTTTTATTGGATAAATTGTAATGAATAGCATTTCAAAATGTAAGATTTAAGCATCCACTACAGAGAAATATAGGCCATCAAAGGATTTCTTTTCAAAGGTAAAATCCACACAGAATTTATTATATGAATAATTTATGAAAAAAAACCTCTTCAGAAGTAGTCAGAACCTTTAACTCACCATTATCTATGCATGACATTTTACATTTACATTGACATTTACATTAAGGGTATTTGGCAGCCGCTTTTATCCAAAGCGACTTACAAAGAGTACATTTGTTGAAGGAGAGGCAGCAATATATCACTGTGGTACCTGAAGATAAGAATGTAGCAGGTTTCAAGCATTCATAGTTGCGAGGTTAATAGAATCCATCCATCCATCCATCCATTTTCGTCCGCTTATCCGGGGTCGGGTCGCGGTGACTTCCTTCTCCCCAGCCACACTCTCTAGTTCCTCCTGGGGGATCCCGAGGCGTTCCCAGGCCAGACGAGATATATAATCCCTCCAGCGGGTTGTGGGTCTGCCCCGGGGTCTCCTCCCAGTTGGACGTGCCCGGAAAACCTCCAAAGGGAGGCGCCCGGGGGGCATCCTAATCAGATGCCCGAACCACCTCAGCTGACTCCTTTCGATGCGGAGGAGCAGCAGCTCTACTCCGAGCTCCCTCCGGATGTCTGAGCTCCTCACCCTATCTCTAAGGCTGAGCCCAGCCACCCTGCGGAGGAAACTCATTTCGGCCGCTTGTATCTGCAATCTCATTCTTTCGGTCACTACCCAAAGCTCGTGACCATAGGTGAGGGTTGGAACATAGATGGACCAGTAAATCGAAAGCTTCGCCTTCCGGCTCAGCTCCCTCTTCACCACAACGGACCGGTACAGCGCCCGCATCACTGCAGACGCTGCACCAATCCGTCTGTCCATCTCCCGCTCCATTTTGCCCTCACTCGTGAACAAGACCCCGAGATACTTGAACTCCTTCGCTTGAGGCAGCAACTCACTCCCAACCCGGAGGGAACACTCCACTGTTCTGAGGTCCCCAAACCGGACACTCTCCTCACCTCGGCTGCGCCTTGAGATTCTGTCCATAAAGATCACGAACAGAACCGGTGACAAGGGACAACCTTGGCGGAGTCCAACACCCACTGAGAACATGCTTGACTTTGTGCCGAGAATACGGACGCAGCTCGCACTTTGTTCATACAAGGACCGAATGGCACGTACCAACGGCCCCGGTACCCCATACTCCCGTAGTACCCCCCACATGATTCCCCGGGGGACACGGTCATAGGCCTTCTCCAAGTCCACAAAGCACATGTAGACTGGATGGGCAAACTCCCATGCGCCCCCCAACAACCCTGCGAGGGTAAAGAGGTTAATAGAATGAGTTTCATAATTGCTAGGTTGCCTGCATCAATAGCTGAGATAAGAGCAGACATGCAATTACCAACATCTTATCTTTGTCTTGCACTTTACCATTCGACTGGAGGCGTTGATTCTTTCTGCAGTGCCAGAAAAGAAATAGATTGAAGGCCATCGGCTACAACATTAAAGCCCTCATTATAACGGCTAATTGATTTCAAGAAAGAGCTACACGCACACGGCTACAAACCACAATTAACAGCAACAGAAGACTTGCTATTGCAGACAATCAATTGCTTTGAGGATTATATTTTCATGTCATCAAACCTACTGTGGCAGCGCGGCCTTGAGAGACAGTGTAGTGGGTGGACCAGTTGGAATAAAGCAGACAGAACCAGGGTTACGGTTAACAAACTTTGATCTTTAATCCCACACAGGGAAAGGGGAGGGGAACAAAAGACACTCAAAACATCTACTAGTCCAAAAACACGTTCATGGTTACCCACTCCCAATACTGTCCAGATTGAAGTCCATAATTTTCCCAAAAGCATTCAAAAATAAAGCACACAATGTTCAAATTGGGTCGGGACGGTCCACTGGGCCAGTAACCCTGGTAACCCTGGTAACCCTGGTAACCCTGCTTCTGTCTGCTTTATTCCAACGGGTCCACCCACGACTACACTGTCTCGCAAGACCGCGCTACCACACTACACTTTCAGCTTGGTTGATTTAATATCCTTATCATTAAAGACGTAATGGAATCAAATACTCGTGAAATTAGGTCAAAAACAATGCAACCCAAAAAATCAATAAAAAGGTTTTAACTCGTACGCACTGGGCGACTAACCCACTGAACTGAGGGTGATCGGGGCTGATTGCTGCGTATTGAGGGAGTCAGGAGGGCTTGCGTAGCATGGAGAGGGGGGGGGGGGGCGGGGGGACGCTGATACTGAGATTGGCAATTATGCCGGCAACAGCCGATGACACTTGAGATCAAGAATGACCTTGATGGGGTGTTGCATAAAAAAAGGACTTTATGTCTTGAAGGAATTATTCACGGCTCGGGGTTCAGAGAGACGCCAGCAGTACGATGGGCTGTGACAAAGTGCATGGACCTGTCTCTTCTCCGCACCCCTTCCTACAGAAACCGTATGTGTGAGGATAGTAAAGTCTTCATGTTTGTTATAACCCTGCATGTTCCTACAGGGGCCTATAGGAGGCTTAAATTGCTGGTCCAGGGGTTCGGTTTGGCGACCTAATGTTCATGGAACTGAACATGACGCAGCTGGCTCTGATTGACGTTTGTTGACGTTTTAACAATCCATTTTTTTGCCACAAAGGAAATATACAAATCGTATATTATAACAGGCTAACGTTGTGTTGTAGTAGATATAGTATATATATAGATATAGTAGATAAAGTATATCTAGTATATAGTAGATATTGACTTTGACTTTGACTTTGACTTGATATAGCCTGAAAAACTAGCATATATTAGATATTTTTATTAACAAATCTAAATTGCAGATTTTTTATATATACTTTCTGTTGTTATTATTATTATTAGGGCTGGGACTTTAACGCGTTAATTTTAATTAATTAATTAATTACAGAAAAAATAACGCATTAAAACATTTACGCATTTTAATCGCACTTTATTTTTGCACTCCAAACACCACGGAACTCAGTGGATGAATTCCAGGCATACCGATCATAGCGACGCACAACGTGCATTGAGTGACGTCAGACAACAAAGCCCCACTAGAGCGTTGGAGGCTCAAACATGAAGCGTGTTCCGATATAGGGTACTTTTCCCTCTAGTGAGCTGCTATGGGTGTGGTTTGGAGAGAGGCTCCGCCCAGGATCCGCCCAACTTCACCAGTGAGAGGCCTTTTGAGCGGCTCAGTTAGTCCCAGAAGCAGGGCTAGTACTTTTCTGGGCCGCTCGTAGCTAGTCGACGCTGATTGGATAGATTTTTTTTTTAAACAAGCAGACGGAGACAAGCAGATCGATCTAGAACGATAAAGCAAAGCAAAGTACAGTAAAGTTAAGTTGTAAGACGATGGATACAAGTGTAAGGAAGACCGCGTCTGTCAGTTTTAAGCGCCGCGTCACTGACGTCACGGTCAAAACCGGCGCTAAATGATTGCTTAAGACAAAAATGTGTCGCGGAACTAATTATGTCACGTTTGAACTCCGTGGGTAAGCCTCGAAGGTCCCTGCAGTGGGTACGGGACGCCAAGGGGAGCTAATGCGTGGGCGTAGCCAGAAACAAAAAAGCCTCTCACCAAAAAAGGGAAAAGTACCCAATATCAGAACACGCCTATGGACGCTCCAGAAGAGACCGCGTTGCTTGTCCCGGTGAATGGGACATGTCTGTATAAGAAACATCCTGATGGAGTGTCGATAGGAGAACGGTTGTGTGTGAATTGTGCAACAAAGAATTTGCATATCACCGGAGCAGTTCAAGCTACAATATCACCTCAACGCTAAACATGGATATTGGAAGAATAAGAGGGATTGAGGACCAATCACAGGACCTTTCTTTTGTTTGTTTGCTTTTTTACCATTTTAGATGGTAGAAATGGCACTTTATGTTAAACTGTTGGTCTGTTTATTATTGTGACCAAGGATATTTGGGTGGGTAGGGAGGGGTTAGTGTAACATTAGATTAGGTACATTGTGTTTGAAATTATTCCTAAAATTGCTGCACTGATCTGTTGGTCTGTGTAGCTAAAATAAACAGGATTTTGCTGTTTAAACGTATGTATATGTCTATTCATTGATTCACTCGTATACCAAAATCCATTTGAATTGAAAAATGTTGCTTCTCATGTCAAATAGTGATATGCGATTAAAATGCGATTAATTTCGGTTAATTCATTACAAAGCCTCGAATTAATTAGATACATTTTTTAATCGAGTCCCACCTCTAATTATTATACATCGTTTGATATACATTTTTGTTTGTTCCCTACCTAATAACAGAGTTGCATGTTTACAGTGACAAATGTTAAATGACACATTTTCACGTGGAAAAGTTGCATTCAGAGGAGAATTTGTAGGACGCCTCCGAGCCTAAACACTGGCTGAGCAATTTAGGTCCGGACATTGGGACAAGAACAAGATCAGCAGACGTTTTTTGTCCCTTCCGTGAAAAAAAACGTGCAACGCTTTCAGATGTTTTACTTTATCAGTACCGCGTGGCATGTCTAGCGAGGGAGGGGTGTGGGGGGGGGGGTCTCTCAGAGAGGCTTGTCTTATCTTAGCTCCAGAGGGTCTGGTGTAGTTGCTCCCCCTTCTCAACGAGTCAAATCCACTGCCCCCCCCCCCCTCACCCCTCTGTGCGTCTGTGAGCCATGATTCCCCTGGACCGACGGGTTTCTGTTTCATCTCCCTGCTCCCCCAACACACCCCAAGACACACACACACACACACACACACACACACACACACACACACACATTCCACCATCACCAGTCTCTATGCATGGCCCAACTTCAAAGGGGAGAAAAGTTTCCCTGATGCTACAGGAGGGGGAGACCCTCGGCAGTGGCGGGCGAACACTATGACATTTGAACACAGATGTCATATATACATCTGGGATTTAATAATACACCTGTATGGTTAAAATAAACACAGACACACACACACCACACACACAACCACACACACACTCACACACACGTTCACGCGTGGATGGCGATGCCCTCCCTATCTTGTAAACGTTGCAGTCAACTGTTTTGCGTTTCGGGCTGGGGAACGCAGTAGTAGTTTGCTTTTGCTTATAGGGTCTCGTCTAAACACAGGAGCAGGACGTATGACAGACACCCCCCTACCTCTCTCTCTCTCACACACACACACACACCACACACACACACACACACACACACGTGCATGCGCGCACACACATACAAAGACCCTCTGGTTCAACTATGAAATAGTAGTGTATATAGTCCTAGTGGCTTTAGTATATATTCTTAAAGGATTTAGTACATACTATTTACTCCGACAAGTGGAGTTAGTATATAGAGGCTTCAGTATACAGTCCTAGAGGCTTCAGTATATGGAGGCTTCAGTATATGGAGGCTTCAGGGTATAGATGCTTCAGTATATAGAGCTTCAGTATACAGTCCTAGAGGCTTCAGTATATAGAGGCTTCAGGGTATAGATGCTTCAGTATAATAGAGGCTTCAGTTTATAGAGCTTCAATATATAGTGCTTTCAGGGTATAGATGCTTCAGTATATAGTGGCTTCAGTATATAGAGGCTTCAGTATATGAGGCTTCAGGGTATAGATGCTTCAGTATATAGTGGCTTCAGTATATAGTGGCTTCAGTATATAGAGGCTTCAGTATATAGAGGCTTCAATATATAGTGGCTTCAGTATATAGAGGCTTCAGTATATGGAGGCTTCAGGGTATAGATGCTTCAGTATATAGTGGCTTCAGTATATAGAGGCTTCAGTATATAGAGGCTTCAGTATATAGAGGCTTCAATATATAGTGGCTTCAGTATATAGAGGCTTCAGTATATGGAGGCTTCAGTATATGGAGGCTTCAGTATATAGAGGCTTCAGTTTATAGATGCTTCAGTATATAGAGGCTTCAGTATATAGAGGCTTCAGTATATAGAGGCTTCAGTAGGCTTCAGTTTATAGAGGCTTCAGTGTGTGCGCGTGCGTGCGTGTGTGTGTGTGGAGGGGGGGTGTCCAGGCCAGTTATTATAGGCACTATCGCACTGCAGCCCACCCCTTTCCCACGAGTAATGCTTCACCCATGTCCAACTCTCTTGCTCTGGGTTCCGCTGGCCCCCAGGTGTCTCTTGGCCACCGCCCCCCCTCTCCTCCATTTCCATTTAGGAATGAGTCTCACCAATTAGACATTAGATGATTATCTGAATTCTACAGAAGAAGGACTAGAAGCAGTAATTCTACGAAAACCCTGACCCAATCTGAGCCACTAAAGCTAATAGCACTATGTACTAAGCTCTATACTAGCCACTAGGTCTATATACTGAAGCCTCTATATACTGAAGCCTCTATATACTGAAGCCACTATATAGTGAAGCCTCTATATACTGAAGCCACTATATACTGAAGCCTCTATATACTGAAGCCTCTATATACTGAAGCCTATATACTGAAGCCTCTATATACTGAAGCCTCTATATACTGAAGCCTCTATATACTGAAGCCTCTATATACTGAAGCCTCCATATACTGAAGCCTCTATATACTGAAGCCTCTATATACTGAAGCCTCTATACTGAAGCCTCCATATACTGAAGCCTCTATATACTGAAGCCTCTATATACTGAAGCCTCCATATACTGAAGCCTCCATATACTGAAGCCTCTATATACTGAAGCCACTATATATTGAAGCCTCTATATACTGAAGCCTCTATATACTGAAGCCTCTATATACTGAAGCCTCTATATACTGAAGCCTCCATATACTGAAGCCTCCATATACTGAAGCCTCTATATACTGAAGCCTCCATATACTGAAGCCTCCATATACTGAAGCCTCTATATACTGAAGCCTCTATATACTGAAGCCTCTATATACTGAAGCCTCTATATACTGAAGCCTCCATATACTGAAGCCTCCATATACTGAAGCCTCTATATACTGAAGCCTCCATATACTGAAGCCTCTATATACTGAAGCCTCTATATACTGAAGCCTCTATATACTGAAGCCTCCATATACTGAAGCCTCTATATACTGAAGCCTCTATATACTGAAGCCTCTATATACTGAAGCCTCCATATACTGAAGCCTCTATATACTGAAGCCTCTATATACTGAAGCCTCCATATACTGAAGCCTCCATATACTGAAGCCTCTATATACTGAAGCCTCTATATACTGAAGCCTCCATATACTGAAGCCTCTATATACTGAAGCCTCCATATACTGAAGCCTCCATATACTGAAGCCTCTAGGACTGTATACTGAAGCCTCTATATACTAACTCCACTTGTCGGAGTAAATAGTATGTACTAAATCCTTTAAGAATATATACTAAAGCCACTAGGACTATATACACTACTATTTCATAGTTGAACAGAGGGTCTTTGTATGTGTGTGCGCGCATGCACGTGTGTGTGTGTGTGTGTGTGTGTGAGAGAGAGAGAGGTAGGGGGGGGGTCTGTCATACGTCCTGCTCCTGTGTTTAGACGAGACCCTATAAGCAAAAGCAAACTACTACTACGTTCCCCAGCCGACGCAAAACAGTTGACTGCAACGTTTACAAGATAGGGAGGGCATCGCCATCCAAGCGTGAACGTGTGTGTGAGTGTGTGTGTGGTGTGTGTGTGGTGTGTGTGTGTGTCTGTGTTTATTTTAACCATACAGGTGTATTATTAAATCCCAGATGTATATATGACATCTGTGTTCAAATGTCATAGTGTTCGCCGCCACTGCCGAGGGTCTCCCCCTCCTGTAGCATCAGGGAAACTTTTCTCCCCTTTGAAGTTGGGCCATGCATAGAGACTGGTGATGGTGGAATGTGTGTGTGTGTGTGTGTGTGTGTGTGTGTGTGTGTGTGTGTGTCTTGGGGTGTGTTGGGGGAGCAGGGAGATGAAACAGAAACCCGTCGGTCCAGGGGAATCATGGCTCACAGACGCACCGAGGGGTGAGGGGGGGGGGGGGGGGGGGGGCAGTGGATTTGACTCGTTGAGAAGGGGGGAGCAACTACACCAGACCCTCTGGAGCTAAGATAAGACAAGCCTCTGTGAGAGACCCCCCCCCCCACCCCTCCCTCGCTAGACATGCCACGCGGTACTGATAAAGTAAAACATCTGAAAGCGTTGCACGTTTTTTTTCACGGAAGGGACAAAAAACGTCTACGCCCCCCCCCACCCCCTCCCCCTTACCCCCCGGGAGTAAATAAAGTGGAGCGGTTGATCCGACAAGGGGAAAACATGAAGACACTGACAGGGTGTATGTTGTTAGATAAGGGTCTAAATTGTGCAAGTTAATGTAGTGGAAAGGATAAGGCTAAAGTAATTCTCAAAGAGTTAGCGACGGAAACACCCCGTTGCTGTGGTCTGCGATAGCAAGGGGCGAAAATAAGTGTAGCTCCTGAAGCGAGGTCGCCGTGTGCCCGTTGGAAACACGGGGGGCGATTTGCGTGGCCTCCGGTTTTGGCGGCTTGAGCTTTCTCAAGAACTGAGCGCTCACCCAAGCACCTTCACTCTCGACGCTGCACCTCCTGGGGTCCTTAGCAAAGTCGATCGGATGAACGAACGTCGAGAGGGTTGAAGGACGATGATACATACAGAGACTCCTGTAAATTGTAGTTACATTATGGGTTCTGTGTGTAGGTGCCAGTGCCACATAATTAACAAACGGTACACCCATGCGGGCCCAGGACCCCCCTGTGATGAAGGCCTCTTCCTTTGACGAGAAACACAAACCAGTCCTAAAACTGTCTGCTGATCTTGTTCTTGTCCCGATGTCCGGACCTAAATTGCTCAGCCAGTGTTTAGGCTCGGAGGCGTCCTACAAATTCTCCTCTGAATGCAACTTTTCCACGTGAAAATGTGTCCACACACACACACACACACACACACACACACACACACACACACACACACACACACACACACACACACACACACACACACACACACACACACACACACACACACACACACACACACACAACACACACACACACACACACACACACACACACACACACACACACACACACACACACACACACACACACACACACACACACACACACACACACACACACACACACACACACACACCACCCCCTCCCCCTCCTGCTCAAGCTATCTCTGTTATCATTGATGCATTGAAGCTTAACCGCCGGCCGTATCTGAACTGCGGGGTCTCGGCGGTCCGCATTATTAAGCCTGGAGCAGAAAATAGCACCCGAGCAGACCATGACGTCCGTCGCAACGGAATCCCACAAGATTGGACCCCCGGCTCTGTTGGGTGTAGAGCGAGGGTCCGTTGAGTATAACGGTTCAGTAGGAGGCATAGAGATATACCATCTCTATGCCTCCTACTGAACCGAATGGTTGCTACAACCTTATTGGACACAGACAGTTTGTGTATGACCATAACCTGGGAGGTGGCGAGGAGAGGCGATGAAGATTATGAAGAATGAAGAGCTGGAGAACAATGAGGAAAAACTTTCGTAGACACATGTCTGCTGAGAAGAGAATCTGGCCTGATCCCCCCCCCCACCGCTCCAGCCCCTTCCTACCTTCCCGTCTGCTCCTCATTTAGCAGCCAGCAGCGGAGATGTGGCTTAAAAAGAAAAAAAAGCCAGCAGGTCGGAAAAAGCAGATGTTAAAAACAGCTGTTCAGAACAAACGCTCAGTCCAGGGCGCGAGCGGTGCAGGAGGTCAGTCCAGTATACTCTCTCAAACACGTGTGATGACTGCTGACATATATTAAGCTCACGGTGGCTTGTGGAGCAGCGGTGTTTGCTCAATTTCAGACAGCGCAGCGCAAAGTTTGTCGTTAGTCTGCCATTTCTTCGCTGAGTTTTATGAACTGTGAAACGCGGGGAAGTGCGTTCTGCGTGTTGGCTTGAGAAGCACACCTGCGGGGGACTGGGGGGTGAACAAGGTAGCGTCTGTTTGTCGTAACCTTCAGCATCGGCGGATTGATTTAATACCGAGCCAAACCAACAAGAAAACATTGCGAAATGGACCGATTGAAATCAACCGTTTCCATGGTTATAGGGTTAGCGGCTCCGGCTATTGCAAACACAGTATATTGTATATCACTGTAATATATTGACACTTCAGTCGAGTCTTGAACAAGGTAATGCAAACACAGTGTATTCTTAATTATCACTCACACTGTTTCCAATGTTGTAGTTTCCATTGGTTGGTTCCCTTTTAGAATTTGTCCTAATATCTCTAATATATATAATCTATATATCTATCTATATTACCCTGGAACCAGCTTGGCTTTATTCTTGAAATGGACACATTTACAACAATAGAAAAAATTATAATAACTTTACAGACTGTGCTTGGCTAGATTTAAGTTTTTTTTTTAAGGTTTTATAATTGATGTTGCAATACTATGTAATGTTCCTATGAAAGCACCAGAGGTAATCAACATTTTGACTTATTTGGGTGAAACATGGCTATTCTTGGCTAAATATGAATAAGCGACAGGGTAGCAAGACCCACTAAACTGCTAGCAGTAATCCAGCAGTACTAGAATTCTTTGTGTCATATCTTACGACTTCAACATTTCGAAAGCAGACCATTGCTGTGAGCCAATGAACTCCCTGTGGTACTGTGGTAATTATTAGAGAGACTAAAAAGCATAGATGAGCGGAGAGTGTCCCATTGGAAATATTCATATTTATACTCATCATGTCATGTATCGGTCTAATTGGCCTCATTATGTTATGTACGTTATGGACCAGTGGTCATAGCTCTGCCAACTGAAAAGGTCCCCTTTGACACACAAGTCAAGTAGATTCACGCTTTGACGTGACGTTATCAGGTCTGAAGAAAAATAGTTTTCTGAGAGAAAGCTACGCGATTAGGAGCTGAGTTTGTTGTGGTTCACGTGATGACTCAAGGAGCCTGCGGTTAGCCTTTAGTCACTTTCTTGGGAATAGGTTACGATAAAAAAGTGTAAGGTTCGGGCTCTGGTGTCACTGTGGGTTGAGGGTTAGACGGAGGTTAGTCAGGATGAACAGAGGACAACTAAGGTAAGGATAGCGCATGCCAATGCAATAAAGACACCGAGGAGAAGAGAACGTTGGCTTGTCTTCTCCCGACGTCTTAAATATGACGGCGAGTGCAGCAAAAGGAAACTGTGGGGGACCCTAAAACAATACACATCCTCGACAGGGAAATCCGACCCGTCTACCGCTCCGATACGAGCCTTCTCCCAAGACGGGGGAAATACTTCGGCGAGCCGCCCAATCCTTTTTTTTTGCATGGTGCATTTGCCCGTATATAAAAAGGCAGCCTGGAACACATCTGTTTGAACATGTTAGGTCAAAGGCGACACAAAAAGTACTATGTCACCTTTGACCTCAGGTGACCTAACGTTTTCGACGTCTGCTTCCCGGCTCTTTTTCCAACATGAAACGTTTTTCTTTGAGTTTTTCTCAGAGCTTTTGATTGTTAAATGTCAACTCACCATCGATGTTTAATGATGGTTTCTTTGTTCCCGCGTCAATCATTTCGATGAGGTGCTCAACATTGCCGTTCTTTCCACCAATTTTCTCACTTTTCCATCCAGTCTGTTGTTGTGGATTCAAGTCGTTTCGGTTCACAGTGGCCAAAAGAGCTTTGATGATTTGTTTGATCACATAACTAAACGGGTAAAGTGTGGGACAGAAAAGTTAGCAAATGATCTGAGCTGAAGCGTAACTGCCTCCGACACACACACACAGTTTCTAGATGAACGGGGCATCCATTACATTCAAGCTAGGTCAGCTTCCCAGACCACGTTGTTACTGAGCCGTGCATCCGGGCCAAACAGCACCAAACCTGCCTGTGAACGCTGTGTTGGCCATGTCAACATGTCACATGTTGGGAAGGTTCTATCGGACTGGTCCGCTTTGGTGATTGGCGCTTGGCTAGTAACCTGCGGTGTACTGAGACAGTTCTTG
>PIJE02000067.1:549437-581937 GCA_002895965.2 Coryphaenoides rupestris | reverse complement strand
AGGTGAGGTGAGCAACTCCACACAGGCATGTCTGCGGGGGCTGAGCAGAAAGAACCTTGCATCGTGCTCAATGGCACCAAGGCAGAACAAATGATAGCGAGGAAGATGATGGCCCCAAATGATTCATAGGTTTAGTGGAAGGATGCTGAATTCTACTGGGAAAATGAGATATCAAATGATCCAAGCAAACACAGATTGGTAATCTGGCATATCCCAAGAGTGTTTCGTTTTTTGTGGGGGTGGGGTGTGTAGTGTAAATAGCAAGGTCTTAAACTATGCCCATAAACGGCTTCATGAAAATCATGCTACATCCCCCCCCCCCCCCCCCCCACCAGCTCCTATATCCACATAAGTCTTCACCGCCCCCTGCTCCAAAAAACATACAATTCCTTTTCTTAAACTCCCTGCTTCTCTCCCTCCCTCACGACTTCCCACCAACCCCCCCTTCTCTCACTACACCTCTCTATACTTCCCTCCCCCTTTTCCCAGCCCTTCTTCCCCCTCCCACTCCCTCCCCTCCCTCTCACCCACTCCCATACTCTCCCAGAAATCTGGGGACAGTCTGTACACACTCAACTCCAGCACAGAACTCTTTCTCCCGGGCAGAGTGAGGAGCAATTGTACTGAGAGAGGAAGCGAGAGCTGTGTGAGAGGGGGACGGGAGGTCGGAGATAGCAAATGGCCAGAGAATTCAGGTAGACCGAGATCCCAGAGGGCTGAAGTGCGTGAACAATAGATGCTTTATGGTTTCAGTCCAACGGAAAAAGAGAAGGAAATAAGAGGAACCATTGTGACATACCAAGAGGTTGGCGAAGAGGAGTGTAAAAAAGTTAAAGAGGGGAGTGAAGAAGAAGAATGGGCTCCACGGTGCGCTTCTCTGCCTCTCTTCTCCTCTGCCTCCTGCTGTCCTCCAGCTGTGGAGTACCTGCCATCGGGGCCCAGGACCTGCAGGAGCGTGACGCCTTGTGCAACGAGCATGGCTGCTACGTGGTCTACTTCCAGCGCAAGACCTTCCTGGCCGCCTGGAGGGCTTGCAAGGAGGGCGGAGGCAACCTGGCCACCATCAAGCGGCCGGAGGAGGCGGATGCGATTGCCGATCTCTTCACCAACGTGGACCTAAGGCACTCTCGAGGGGAGGTCCAGGTTTGGATCGGCCTCCAGCGCCAACCCCGGCAGTGCAAGCCATCACGTCCCCTCCGCGGTTTCTCCTGGACGACCGGTGACCAGGACACCGAGTATACAAACTGGCAGAGGGAGGAATCCTCCAACGTGTGCTCGGCCCTGCGCTGTGTGGTCATGGGTTACGACTCGTCCGCGGCAGAGCAGGGGGACAACTTTCAGTGGCTGGACGGTGCCTGCCATGTCCCAGCGGACGGCTACCTCTGCCGCTACACGTATAAAGGGATGTGTCCCGCGTTATGGAGTGAGGGGGGCGGCAATGCCCTTTACGCCACGCCCTTTAACCTGCTGACCACGCTCCTTACCCACTTGCCCTTTGGCACGGTTGCCACGGTTCCATGCCCCCTGGTCACCAACGAGGAACGGTCCTTGTTGTGTACGTCAAATGGAGGCGTGGTCGGTTGGTCGCACGACGGCCCTCTGTGCGCCGACGACACCCCGGTATCCACGAACCGGTGCGAGCAGGGCAATGGCGGCTGTGAACACTTCTGCCGGGAAGTAGGCGGCCAACACTACTGCCAGTGCTCGGAGGGTTTTCAGCTGGCGAATGACGGGAAGAGCTGCGAGATGTTCGACATCTGCCAAGAGGCGATGTGCGAGTTTGAATGCCTTCCTCTCTCGGACGGATATCGATGCGCCTGCCCAGAGGGCTACATGCTGGCGCCGGATGAGCAGGGCTGTCTGGATGTGGACGAGTGTCTGCAGAGCCCCTGTGAGCAGTTATGCGTGAACTCCCTCGGGTCCTTTGAATGCCGATGTCGCGAGGGCTACCGTCCGGCCGACGACGGCGGCGAGTGCAACGATGTGGACGAGTGCATGAACAACCCGTGTGAGCAGGCGTGCGAGAACACCCCGGGCTCCCACGTCTGCCACTGCCACATGGGGTTCTCTGTGTCGCCTGAGGACCCCAGGCAGTGCCAGGAAACCGACGAGTGCCAGATCCCAGGGACCTGTGCGCAGATGTGTGTAAATTACGTGGGAGGTTTTGACTGCTACTGTGAGGAGGGCTATGAGCTCGGGACAGACCACTTCTCCTGTGAGAAAATTGGCGAGGGAGGAGACGGCCAACCTGCTGTCACTTCTAACTTCCCCTGGGCCACTCCGCCCGAACCCATGTGGAACCCAGAGTTTTCACCCTGGATCAAGACGGACTGGCCCGACTCGTTGGATTGGCTGACCGACCCGCCGAGAGTCCAGAGTCCCGATGTGATATGGGTCACCAGTGCCCCACAAGTGGAGACGTCCCTCCACGTCACCATTGACACCTCCACCCAAGAGCCTGAGGGCGATGTGGAAGAAACGGGACCGTTTTCTAAGAGAGGTGAAGCCTGAGCCCTCTACCAACCCCACCCCCACCCACACACCATCACCGCCGACCACCACCACCCCCACCACCCACACAATTCCACCAAGGACCAGCCCCACCCTGACTCCCGACTGGTATGAAGAGGAGGAGACCACCACCGGTGTCTCCGCCTCCACCCGCGTCCACCATCATCTCCGAGGGGGCGTCCAACTGGCTCTGGTTCAGTCCCAATCCTACGGAGTATGAGGAACCTGTCACAGATTCTAGCATCTCTTCAGACTCTGGTTACCATTTTTACAATTTCTCTGAGGGGCCAACATTGGCGGAGGAGGAGAAAAAGAGGGAGGTGACGGAGGAGACCAGGAGGTCCAGCATCCCACCACATCCACCTCAGGAAGGGGAGTGGCAACCGCCGACCAAGGTGAGGCCGGAGAGCAGGCGACCAGCGCCTGGCTCCTGGTGGGACTCCTGGTGCCCATCGGCATCCTTGTGGTGGTCATGGTGGCCCTGGGCATCGTCTACTGTACCCGCTGTGCCGCTCAGCCACGCAACAAGAGCACCACCGACTGCTACCACTGGATATCAGGGGCACACGACAAACAGGGTGTTGTTTGCAAGCTCCGCAGCTGCAGGCAAGTCTCAGGTCTGAGCCATGAGGTGTGGATTAATAGAGACTCTATCTCTCATTGAGAGATGTCCATGAATGGGTCATTGATCCATGAATGGACCCAATAACTAATAACTGATGTGTGTATATATATATATATATATATATACACACGGTTGAACAGTTTTGTGCCAATGGCATAATGTTTTTATGTGAACTTTCCCCCCACTTTTGAAAACTTTGTGGAATAATGGTTGACAGAAGAGAGAGGGCAGATTTAATTTTGGTTTGGGATTTATTTTTTTAACTGCTTCCAATGTGTCATATGCAGACCGCACAGTATTACGTCTCTGATAGCTACTTGTCGACTACCTTGTCATTTCATTATGGTTTATACACGACACCTTTCCCCACAATGGCTTTCAGTCAATATTATATGAAGTGATTATGTCTGAAAGTTATGTGTAAACATACTATGTATGAATCATTTTAGAAAATGTCACAGCCATATCTAAATCATTTCTACTGTATAAAAAAAATGTCCCTTGAGAAACTTTGAAAATTGTCCTTGCTACCCCAATATGTGGTGGTTGTGGATTTAGGACCGCGGACGGTAGCAGGATGATGGCATCTATAAACACCCCTTTAAACAACCCACTGATGAGCACATCCAAGTGACTATGGATACAAGGGTACCGTGAACTGCATGGTGTGAAAGCCATCATCAACCACTGTAGTGGTGGCAGAACTAATGTATATATGTATGTGTAATTCTCTCGTGTGTCTGGTTGCTATCACACACACCACTTGTAGCACCTATTTAAGTATGTGCCGCCATGTCAGCAGCATTAAAATGAAGTATATTTTGTTTTATGGTGCACATAAAACTTGCGTTATGCACGGAAACTTTGTTTTTTGGAGGGGCTTTTTTTTTTCTTCCCGCCATTCCAGTGAATATTTACGAGCAGCTTTCCTGCTTTGCTATTCCACGGGGGGGGTTAAAGTGCAGACGTCGGTTAGGTGAACTGTGAATGCAATGGGGGTCAGGAGAAGCTGCTTCTCCATTAGCCCTCCACATTGCCTTAACGAAGTTGGCCTGTCATTTGAAACCTCTTTCAAAACCACAAAACCCACCAAGCGCATAACTCTTCTGGCCGCACCGCCTGACCGCTCGTTGTGGGCCGGAGCCTGTGGCTGTGGGGCCGCTGCTTTTTTCGTGCGCCATTGGGGTGGGTGTGGGGGGGGGGGCGGTGAAGGTAACGGCTAGTAACGGCAGCATTTTGTTCCAATACAGCGCAAATGTGTTCCGCCAGTTTGAACTACAATGGAAGCTATTCCCTCGTTGTCCGCCGGGTGAAAGGATGAATGATCTATTCATGCCGTTTTCATGTCTTGAGAATGTTTTTCCCCTTCCCTGTTCAGTTTGAAGTAATTGCTTATTAAAATTTAGTTTTATGGAGGCTGGTGATTTTTTTGTGGTTGGTTGGAATTGGTTGGTTGCCTTGTTACCAGTGAACTTTGACATATAGTTTGGATAAGTCGATGCATTCTTGCTGTTAATGCCTGTTAACGTCATGGTTAAAGTGACAGTGAGTCAGTCAGAGAGTAGACAATTAGATAAACCCACAAAAGTCTGCCTGAGCATCCCCCCCTCCGCCACACACACACACACACACACATACACACACTAGCTGCTGCAGGCATCCCGTATTATTTTGGTATGTCAATTGTGCACAATACATAATCTAAAGAATTATGTGTGATGGGTCTCTGGTAAGGTGGCAAATTTTGGTTTTTAGTTATTATTTTTAACAACAAGGGGCCCCATGCAGTGAGTTGATCAATGCTGTCTCGACTGTGTGTGTGTGTGTGTGTGTGTGTGTGTGTCGTTCTGTTCCCCGCTGGGAGAGCGATTGTTGGAATGCAGTGATGGGAACCAGGCTCCTACTAGCTAGCGGGGAGAGCGTTAGCTTAGGAAGGGTCCTGCCCTGCATCTCCCACACAATCTCTCTCTCTCTCTCTCTCGCTGACCTATGTCCAGCACTGACATCAGTCACAACACAACAGCTCTTTTGGTTTGGCTGAATCCCCCCGGTCTTGCTCGCATGAACACCTCTCTGAGACATTGTTTGGAATCTGAGGTTGACATTTTCACCCCCCTGTCTGTCCACAGGCCAAGTTGTAATGAATAAGAAGCATCATCACCTGACACGTGAAGCATTGTGTTCATCTGTGGCATTCTGAATCCAAGGCGCAGTGATGCATGAATAAAGCTAATTTATGCTCGGGCACTCGACTTGTCACTTGAAAAAAAGTGTCACTTGACAGAAATTAGTTATTTTTGGCGCTTTTTTCATGTCGCGTACCTGGAGAATGTTCTTCGTGGATGTCGTCATATTTTGTCTACGAAATGTGATAGGATAGTTTTCTAACATCGCCATGGAGATTGTAGTTTTCACTTCCTTATTGGTATTTTGGTCTGTAACATAACTTTGCAACAAAATCTGCAGAAAGATAGAGAACGGCTGGAGGATAGTCTGGTGACCATGGAGACGACAGAAGCATAAAAACGTTGAGTGTCGAGCGGTCAACCATAAATCAGCCTTCAGATAGTGTGAGTCTTCTGCTCGGCCGCTCCCAGCCTGTGGAATGCTCTCCCCGACTACCTGAGGGCACCACAGACTGTGGATGCTTTTAAACGAGGCCTGAAAACCTACCTTTTCTCCAGAGCCTTCTGCTAGATTTTTATACTTAGTTTTTAGCACTTTCTTGCTTTTCAATCTGTAGCACTTTGAGGGTTTTTTTTAAATGTAAAGTGCACTACAAATAAAATGTATTATTATTATTATTATTATTAAAGCCTGATTTATGGTTGGGCACTGAAAAGTGTTGCTCGACAGAAATGAAAGTGTCGCGCAACGTTTTCAATTCATGCTTCCACGAAAGGTTCAGTTCAAACTCAAAAACCTGTCGATAAAGAGAGAAAGGACAGTAAACATACCTGTCCCGTAGTTTTTTCCACCTACGTTTGCAGTCCAAGACATTTATATTAAGTGCATTGGCAATTTCTTCCCACGACGTCAATGTAATTTGCGTGTCTTTGTATTCTTTCATTGAAGAATCATAAAGGAGGGGATAATAGTCTAATTTGCTCTGCCAGTCTCTCATCAATACTGTCCATATTTGCTTGCATGGTATCTAAAGTTATGTTACAGACCAACATACCAATAAGGAAGTGAAAATTACAATCTCCATGGCGATGTTAGAAAACTACCCAATCACATTGCCTGACAAAAAATGACGACGTCGGCGACACAAGAAAATTCTCGAGGTACGCGACATGAAAAAAAGTGCTGACCGAAGCTTTCTTCTGTCGAAAATACGTCATTTCTGTCGAGCGACACTTTTCTAAAGTTTTGAGCGCCTAAGCATAAACCAGTCTTAAGAGGTTACAGGTTATTTCCCGCTTCCTGTTTGAGACACAAGGGTCATCAACTGCATCACGACCATGGATGATTTCATGTGTCAGATTTACTGACTACTCTCTCAAAAATGTAAGACTTAAGTAGCTCCTGGGGTCTTGGCTTATAGTTATATTATCTGGTTATGATAATGTAGAGTGCTTTGATCTCAATGGGACTAAACTAACCAGATTAAATAACAGTCGAATAATATATAAATAAAAACAGCCGCCATAGTCAATAAAAACCGCTGGAAGTGCATTGCACGGTCGATTGGACAGTGATTGAACAGTTGCGTATGCTAATTTATGCAGTACCCAATACTCAGACCCAATGACGGGTAATGACATTTGCAACATAGCTTAGAGGAAATATACTGAGAAAACTTTGATATTTAGTTACAAAACATCTAGCATTGAAGTACGATTCACTTTTGGGATTATTTTCTGAGGTCTATGCTGCTATGCTGTTTTGCTTCTTCCTGATCTGAAGCAAAACAAAATGTGTGTGTGTGTGTGTGGGGGGGGGGGGGGGGGGGTGTACATAGCTAGACCATCTTCTCTGATTTCACTCAGCATTGCCTAAGAGTACATTTAATATGAACAAAAGGTGTTTTTGCTTGTATTTTTCAAATAAAGCTGCAACTAAATTGGATCCACATTTGACCTATGATAATTGTGGGTGATCTTTTTGGGGATGTTTTTTTGTATTTTGTCAAACTCAATATGCACTTTAAATGTTTTACTGGATACATTGACTTCATATTTTGCCAAGGACATGGTGGAAATGATAAATGACACTACAATAAATATAGCACTGTGAGGTTGTAACCGAGCCCTGCCCCAATATTTAGATTTCTGGGTTTTCAAATGCTCCTATTTAAAATTGTATCTATTAAAAAAAACCAGTTAGGACTTAATTTAAAGCCACCGTTATTTGTGTTTTAATAAACAGTGAACCTATTAATCATAATTTAAACAACAACCTTATATGGATATAGGAGGCCGCAGGGTTGCCTGTATATAAAATATCAAATGGCGGGAAAGATCCGCACACAATGCCACTGATGCTCCCTCAATGTCTTCAGCATGAATCCGGTTCATACATCTCTAATTTCCCAGCTCCTGCCAGAGTCATGCACTTTCCAGACAGTGGCAATGGATTCTGCGAAAAGGCTGTCCCACCTCTTCCAAGCAGAGAAACTCATACTAATGCTCACACTAACATGTTCAAGGTTTGCTATGGCAGACGCCTGGGCGTGGTAATGGAGGGGGAACAGACAGTTCCACCTCTGCCCTCCCCTGATTACAGACCAGGTGATCGCGTGACACATGAGCGCAAGATGAAAATGGAAGGAACAAGTTTAATGAGATGTTGAGAGGTTGATGGGTGACCGGCAGCACCCACGCAGCACCCATGAAGCAGCAGAGCTTAAGCGGAGGGGGACCTTAAAGCTTTAGACATTCTGTGTGTTTTCTCCAGAAGAAGGAAAGCTGTCGTTTCATTTCACCGACCGTGTGCCACATTCGCTTTCCTCATCAGACATTCTTTGTGGCTTCCAAGATTTTGTCTGAGTCCGAGTCAGAAATGGGTTCAACAGAAAGTGAACTCACAGACGCCGGCCTTGGATTAACCTGAGCCTGCTGAAGGGTTTCATTCTGGGGGGATTGCTCCTCACTCTGCCTGGGTGAAAGAGTTCTGCGCTGGAGTTGAGTGTGTACAGACTGTCCCCACAAAAAATAGCTTTTGTGTCTGAATAGGTAGACTGTATCGTCTTAGTTTATGCTCTAGTGTAGCAGGCAAGGTATTCAATCAGACCAGACAATGATAATTGTCAGAGAGGACGTGTTGAACATATGAATGCATATTGCACGGTGGTGCAGTGCTTGCACTGCTGCCTCACAGCAAGAAGGTCCTGGGATCGATTCCCACCTGGGGCGCTGTTGACACTGGGGTGCCCAGGTGGGTGATCTCCCAGGTGGGTGATCTCCCAGGTGGGTGATCTCCCGGCCTTTCTGTGTGGAGTTTGCATGTGCTCCGCGAGGTCTCCTTCCACAGTAAGAACCCCAATTAAAAACATGCGAAGAATCGCATCTCTTGTCCAGTCCCTGACCAAAGACGTAGACGATGGAGCTGCTGGTCCCCGGGTGCCATAAAAGGGCTGCCCACTGCTCCTGGCTGCCCTTGGAGGGGCAGCATAACACAGGATGGGTCAAATGCAGAGATTACATTTCCGCAGGCCTCCCTCCCTGCATGTGTGTGTTTGACGGTCACCACTTCCTGCATGCTGTGTTTGTGACCATAAGTGTGGATTAATAAAAGTGATCTTTCTTTATTTGATTAAAAATACAGTAGGCCCAGGCAAATACAGTATCCTATGCTATGTGTCTTTCTATCAGATAGGATAATAGAAAGTTATATCGAGCAAATTTGTCCCTGACAAACTAATTCCAACTAACATCACATATTATTATACAATTATACACAGTTTTGATACTGGTGTGCACTGTGCAATCATTGTGAAGTACTGAAATACATCATGTGCTGCCCCTGCAAGAAGACCTTTTTTTGCTATTTCTCCCAGTTTAAGATGTCTATCTGCACCTGGATATATGTTTTTGTAATCCATGTGCACACAAGACGAGATATGACGCTGATGATGAGGTCAGTGAAGTGGGCTGCAGAGTCCATCACACCTCATGGTCTCCTGTGCAGAGGGAAGGGGGGCACGCTGTGATTGGCTGGAGGGCTTCAGAGGACATTAAGCTGGCAGACTGCCTCCTCCAGCACCACAGTGCTAATGTGGTCGTTGTTAACGAGCCGGATGATGTCATGTGTTTGTTGTTTTTGTACAACAGTTGTAAATCACGCTCGCACCCTTTCATTTCCAAAGTGGCTTCACTTTCAATTGTGGGAAATAGTACATTTAAAATGATAATCATTATAATTATTATTATTCTAATAATACAATTTCAAACAATTCTAAGTTTTTCTGTTGAGAAAAACTTCCTTCTAGCCAGTATAGCACATTAAATATTCAGTGAAAACAACAGTAAGATGTTTATAACCTTGAAGTATAATGGAAGACCTTTTACCAGCAGGTAAGCTTCCTCAAGCCGGTGTTTCATAATCATGTATTTTATATCCAGGCAATTCTGTTGGCAAACATTAAAAAAATCTGCAGAACATCTGTGACCTTGTGCAAAAGACACACACACACACACACACACTCTGACTGGGTTTTTGCGATACATTGGCAGGTTTAGTGTTAGATTTAAGAGGAAACGGACAACCTGATATTGTGGCAGGATAGTGGATAGTGTAGCGGCTAGACGCCTAACCCTCGAGCCAGATGCCAAATTCCATCGTGAATCCTTTGGATCAAAGCATAAATCAGTGGTTCTCAGACTACCCTGCTTTTACTAATGTACCCTTATAGGACATTTTTTTCAGCCAAGTACCTCTTTCACCTCGCCTGACACTGCCGACCAATTCTCAAATGAGAATGGATGAGCAAGAGCAATTAATTAAATGCTCTCAGATTCGTCTGGTTTCCAGGCTACCTTTGACCGGCACAAAACTGAAAGAAACAAATCTGGCTTTAGAAGAGACTCTTCTACAGCGTTATCAGCATAGTGCTGCTGCAGCCGATCGTATCGCAGATCTAATTACAAATATGGCATGAGAAGCCAAAACTAAGGTTTCAGGAAATCCGACGGCAATGTTCCTATTAGCGATCTCACTGTCAGTTTATTCATGTCCCACATATGCAGCTTGTATGCCCTTCCCATAAGGAATAGTATATTCTTCCATATTTGTTAATAACGGACTGATATCTAAAATGATGGCTTCGTCTTGCCATTGTCTGTATCCTCCGGGTCCAGCAACGAACACAAACCTGGCCAGCGCCGATACACTAAACTAAACCACCTGTAGCCAGTGGGAAGACAAGCTGAAACGTCATGTCTGGACACCAACGTCCTCAGACAACGTGTCCTTAAAGGTTTAAAATCAAATCAGTGTAGTTGACAGGCCACTGTAGACATTTGATAAATTAGCATTACGAATATCTCGGTAACAATGGTCTTGTGCTTCACTTGTTAGCAGACCTATTCAGATTGACTTATTATTGTATGTAACTATGTTAAGGTGGCATTTATTGTTCATAACCAATGAACCGATAACCAATCATATTGAAAATCCCCCCTGCAATCCTTCAGTATAACCCTAGGCATACATTGAACGTCCCCCCGATCCAGAACCACTGTGCTAAATGACTGAACAGTACATAGACACACACAGCACATACATGGATGTATAGGAGGGGGTAGGGGGAGACAGTCTTTATTATATTGTCTATGGGGGAGACGGAGAGGATGTTGGATGAACACGCAGCACTAGAGAAGGACGTGTGGGTGTTTACATGGTTGGATGGGGGGGTGGGCACAGGCGGTTGGTTGCCAAGGGGACATACATACATACATACATACATACATACATACATACACCATCCCAGGGTTCCAGAGCTTCGCCCATACATCGGGAGGGATTGCTATGTGCGAGTTATGAGCGAGGATGAGGAGGAGGAGGAGGCCGTTTGGATGAGGAAGAGGAGGAGGAGGAGGGGGGGTGGATCTGGTTACAGTACTGTAGAGGGTCAGTGTATTTCCTCTCTCCGTTCCTCTAATTGGAACAGTGTGGTGGTTGGGGGGGGGGGGGCGGAGGCTGTGTGTCTAGAGCTGTGTTCTATCCATTAGTGTTGTGTTGTCGCTGTTGTAGTGGAGAGAGAGAGAGAGAGAGAGAGAGAGAGAGAGAGAGAGAATTAACCAGTGTGATCGCCACATCTGTTTATTGTTTGATGATCTGCTATTGTGTCTATTTGTGCGCGTGTATTCCGTGAGTCGGAGAGCCGATATACAGTTACATTGCATTACGTTGCCGCATTTTGTGTGTGTGTGTGTGTGTGTGCGTGTGTGCATGCATACATGCGTGTGTGTGTGTGTGTGTGTGTGTGTGTGGCAAATGTGTATGTGTTCGCAAATGCCTGAAAGCATTCTTCTGTAAGCTTTCCCATAAGGCTATAAGCATAACCATACCAGCTCTGCAAAGAGAATGAAGCACGTTGTTCCAGATAAGATATGCGGCCAAAGTGTATTAAAGGACCTCCATGTATGAGTGACTCATATCGGGTCCGTGGGGCAGCATGTCCTGGTAACCTGGAGGCACAGGAATCTAGTGTGTTTCCATCCTGTTCCTTGCTGCTGCTGATCAACACATAACTATGAGGGAAAGCAACACGACGGCCATTTGTTCATATCAATAGAAACTTGATTTGTATAAAACTTGATAGAAAAAGAAACATCAAAGCTGTTTTTATTTAATCCCACAGTTGATTCATGGCTCCAGTTATTGTGTTTCTTGGGTTTCTTTGGGTTTCCCTTTTGTTCCTGTGTGTGTGTGTGTGTGTGTGTGTGTGTGGGAGGGGGGGGGCTTGTGTGTGTGGCTGTGTGTATATATATTATTATTTCACTTTTTCATACTAATACTGTAGCACTTTTACTTCAGTAACATTTTGAATGCAGGAAGTTTAACTTGGAACTGTTTATTTCTCGATTGTTCTATTGCTATGCAACCTGGCACACTAATTTGTGCCAGGTTGCACAGAGTATTTCTACAGTGCGGCATTACTACTTCCAAGTAAAAGATGACGTCTTCTTCCACCACTGGGTGTTGGCTTCTTCTAGGGGTGTCTGAGAAGGACCCCTTCCTGCACCTTGCACTCCCTGTGCATTGACTGCCGTGGTTTGAACCACATCACCGTAAAGAACGAGTCCCTGAGTGTCCCCTGCCCTGCGTCAGTTCCGCAGACGAGCCACGGGGTTTCCCCAGGTGGACTTGAGGGGTGTTTATCACCTGACCAGGATTCCAGAAGGTGATGGAAGCCTTTAAAGGCCTCTGTATGCTTCTCCCAAAATTCTTCTGTTGGGTTCTTTTCCCTTAGAGCCCTCTCGGTAGGTTGACGAGCAGCCTCCTATAAAGGTCTCCCTACAAATGTACTTATTGCAAGTCACTTTGGACAAAAGCGCCTGCCAAATTCCCAAATTGTAAAGTAAAGGACTTCTTTACTTTACAGTCAGGGACTTCTTAAAGCGATCTGTTTTCGCGTGTCTCGATGACGTCTTGATCTTCTCTCTCGCAACGTCAAGGGAAGTCATCGTTACACAGGACTCCCGGGAAACAGAATGTGAGTTCCAGTAAAGTACAGTCTTTTTCAGTTTCTGGGGGTTTCGGCATCGAGAGCAGGACAGGTGAACAAGCATCCTCAGGCATGCACACACACACACACACACACACACACACACACACACACACACACACACACGCACGTACACACACACACACACGGACACGGTTAATAATGTCTGGCCCGCTTGTGTTTTCATTAATCATTGCAAGGATGATATTGAATGGGACGTTTGATACACACACCAGAACAATTACAAGAGACTCAAATAATGACTTCCATTTAGCAAAGAAAATGTGTCTAATGGAACGGAAAATTGTAATGCATGGATTTCACTCCGTCAAAATCAATGTACTTGCAAAGCGTTTCCGAATTGAGGCGTTCACCCTCTTACCGGTGATTTCCCGACCCCCCCCCCCCCCCCCCCCCCCCGTCCTTGCATAAACCATAACCTTGTCCATCCGTTCACTACATATGGAACCATTTCTCCACTTCCTCTGACAACATCACAACGTCACAATAGTTCCTCATTCAGGCTCAGCTTGGGGGGGGGGGGGGGGGGGGGGGGGGGCATGGTACCAGCCTGAGGTAGAATTCACACTGCCGGCAGCGACATTTTCTTCTTCTTGAATGTTGTCGTTACTGTCAATGTCGCCATCTGCATGATGCCTGCTATTGGCCCACATCGACATACGCCATTCTCAAAATTAAACTATTGCAACTTTTTCTATCTCAAAGGCTGCCCCAAAAATGCACTTCAGCGCTTTTTAAAAGGAGGCGCTTTTGCACATTTTCGGTTCATATCTATTTTCTAAAAATTTGCCTGGGGTCTACTTCGCACATGATGGCCCCAGATAGAGATTTGATGTCTGCTTTCGGCTTCTCGGGTTCAACCAAAGTGTGAGTATCGACACGCTAACTCAGCCGTAGTGACTGGAAATGTGTTTGAGGGGAGGGCAGCGTGTCTCGGTCACTGCTCCCCTCGGGAGAGCGTATTTCACGGTTGCCCGCATCAAAAATCAATAGTGTTGAACTTCCGGCTTGGCGAAGCAGCATGTAGGTCGCGTTACCTTGAGCTCCTGCAGAGTTTATTTTTTTTCGAATTTTTAGGCACTTTTTTCTCCCCCACTACGGTCCAGCAGTTTTATTGAACTTTTATTTACCACATTTGGTTTGCTTTTCTGCTGTTATCATGCCGCCCAAGGCGAATAAAGGAAACAGCATTCAGCCTCACCTGCGGCCCGTTGCACAGACTCAATCCTCGCCCCCTCCTGAATCTCCGCCTCCGCGGAATCCACCGCAGGAAATTATGGATGTGGCTGCGCTCAGAACTGAGCTTCTGTCGGCTCTCCGCGTGGATGTCGCGGCAATGTTCAAAGCGGAGCTTCGGGAAGCCTTGGCTGAGACCCTCGGTTCAATTAAAACCGAGTTGCTAGCCTTCAAAACGGAGCTCTCCTCCAATATCTCCGCTGTCCGCCAGGATGTTGCTAGTTTGAGGGGCACTGTAGCTGAGGTGGAGCTTTCCCTCTCTACCTGCACTGATGACATCTTGGCCCTCCAAGCCAAAGTGGAGCAATTGACACAGGAGGCGGCCAAAATGGAAAACAAATGCGAGGATTTGGAATCGAGATCGCGCCGCCAGAATATCCGAATTATCGGAGTCCCGGAGGACGACCCGAATTCGGCGTCTGCCGCTAACGTTTCCAAGCTGCTGATGGAAGCCTTCTCGCTCGGGAAAGAGCCGCTAGTCGATAGATCTCACCGCGCTCTGATGCCAAAGCCCGCACCAGGTGGCCGTCCTCGCGCCATTGTGGCAAGGCTCCACTACTACGCCGACTGCAACGAGATCCTCAGAAAGGCGAGAGAGCTACAACGGATTAACCTGCGCAACATGTCCATCTCCGTGTTCCCGGACTACACTCCAAAGACGGCCCGGGCTCGCGCCGCTTTCACCGAGGTCCGCCACCTGCTGCGAGACATCGATGGAGTCAGGTTTGGTATCCTTTTTCCTGCACGGCTTCGCATTACCTATGGTGGTGTACAGCGCGACTTCACCTCCCCAGAGGAGGCTAAGACATTTATTAAAACACTGAATAAATAAAATCGCATAGCGTGCTGTGAATTGCTGCGATCCTCGTTATCCAGTTCACTCTACAAAAGTCCTGGTGAGTTGTAAAATGACTTTTCTTATAACCGATGTTATGCCTCCAGTTGTCACCTAATATTTTTGTTTACATTGGACGACTTTGACATTTGTTCACCACTCATGGACAATTTAATACACTCGGTGACTCCTGTACCTGTACTATGTTTTTATGTTTCTACTTTTAACTGGATCTGATTGGAGTAGGTAACAATAACCTACCTAGGTGTGTGTGCCAATATGTTCTCCCTAAAGGTATAAATCACATGCCACTAGCCTTATTATTTTTATTGTATTATTTTCCATCACAGAAACTAGTGTGTGTGTGTAAATGCATGCATACACATTTCCTAGATGTATAGTCTGTGGGAACATGCATATTTTTATTTATTAGTTTATTTTATTTTTGTACAATCTAATTTCCAGTTCTGCTGTGCCAATGCACCGTACTTATTTCAAGTGCCTCATATTCAATATTCAATGTTTAAAGTTAATGCTCTGCAGAGTTCTACTTGTTGTTTGTTAGTTCTAGCTTCTAAGTCGAAAGCTTCGTTTTGAAGATGGCTCCTATCGGAGTCTGCACTGCTGTTCCTATCGTTTGGGGATGGGAACAATTGATGTGCGGGAGGGGGGTGGGTTTGGGTGGGTTGTGGTTGTTTCTAGTGTTATGTCTCGGTGTGATTACTATTGTGTTTTTTTTTTATTTTATTGTTTATTTTATTTTATTTTTCTCCTTTGCCGTGGGGGATCCCCTCTTTTCATCTACCTTCTCCATTCCTGATAAAACGCAACCTTTAGATGATTAATACAACTTGCCCAAACTCAGACATTGGATCCACTACTAGATTTTTAAGCTGGAATGTGAGAGGTCTGAACAGCCCCATTAAACGATCGAAAGTACTTTCCCATTTGAAGAGATTAAATGCCGACGTAGTATTCTTACAGGAAACGCATTTACGTGATAAGGATCAAGTTAGACTTAAGAGTCCATGGGTCAGTGATGTTTTTCACTCAACTTTTGACTCGAAAGCTAGAGGGGTAGCCATTTTGGTTAATAAAAGGGTACATTTTACCACTTCTAAGATCATAGCTGATAAGAATGGGAGATATATTATTGTCGCAGGCCTTCTATACCATAATCCGGTTTTATTGGTAAACATTTATGCTCCAAATTTTGACAACCCAGATTTTACAAATAGATTATTTGCCACCCTCCCTTTCCTAGACACCCATCTTTTAATTCTTGCTGGGGACCTGAACTGTGTTATGAATCCAACCCTGGACCGCTCTCATCCCCGTACAACCAACCAATCTTCCATGTCTAAATCAATTTCTGATTTTATGCTCCAAAATGGGTTTGTAGACCCTTGGAGATTTCATAATCCCCAAACTAAAGCATATTCTTTTTTTTCCCAAGTCCATCAATCCTATTCCCGCATTGATTATTTTTTTGTTGATGGTTCCCTGGTCCCCAAAGTGACCTCCTCCGAGTATCATTCAATTGTTATATCTGATCATGCTCCTCTTAGTCTCAATATACAACTTTCAGGCCAACCTCGTTTCTCCTCACCCTGGAGGTTTAACATTCTGCTTCTGTCTGATGATGCATTCAACGCCTTTATCATGTCCTCAATTGATGACTTTATAGCTATTAACAAAGACGACTCTGTCTCTTACTCATTATTATGGGAATCGCTCAAAGCTTATTTGCGTGGTCAAATTATTTCTTACTCAGCTCATCGCAATAAAACTCGTAAGGCCAGGCTAAATGAACTCCTAACTAAAATCCGGGATATTGATGGACAAAATGCTATTAACCCATCCCAGAGTTTAGTGAAACAGAGATGTGATCTGCAGGCAGAGTTGGACCTCCTTACAACAAGCGACGCTGAGCGACTTCTAGTACGTTCTCGTGCTACTTATTATGAACATGGTGATAAGCCGAGTAAGCTCCTGGCTCATCAATTGAAACGTCAAACTACTTCTCGATTAATTCCACAAATTAAAGATTCCTCTGGCGCAGTTGTCTCTGACCCCACTTCTATAAATGACATCTTTAGGGATTTCTATTTCTCCCTTTATGAATCAGAATCATCATCAGACACGACAGAAATGACTTCTTTCCTCCAGCATCTTGACATCCCCAAAGTTGATCCCACTACTGCTAATGAGCTTGATACACCTTTGAATTTGGAAGAAATTAAATCATCTATCAAAGCCATGCAAAACAATAAAACACCCGGCCCCGATGGATTCCCAGTTGAGTTTTTTAAGAAATATATTAATAAGCTAGCCCCTCTCCTCAACTCTGTTTTTAACGAGTCCCTAGAACGTGGTTCATTGCCCCCCACTCTAACCCAAGCGTCCATATCCCTTCTTTTGAAGAAAGGAAAAGACCCTACTTCTTGTACCTCGTATAGGCCTCTGTCACTTCTTAATGTTGACGTTAAGATTTTAGCTAAAACCTTAGCAACTCGTCTTGAAAAGATTCTTCCGGTCATCATATCAGAGGAACAGAATGGCTTCATCAAAGGGCGTCAGCTGTTTTTCAATGTCCGAACACTTTTAAATGTAATTTTCTCTGGTCATTCCTCCTCAACGCCCGAAGTTGTTATTTCGCTCGATGCTGAGAAAGCATTTGATCGGGTAGAATGGCATTATCTTTTTGAAGTTTTACAACAGTTTGGCCTAGGGAACAGGTTTATTTATTGGATTCGGCTTCTATATACCACCCCTCAAGCCAGTGTCCACACAAATAATTCCCGATCTAAATATTTCACACTGTCACGCGGTACTAGACAGGGCTGTCCCCTCTCCCCTCTACTTTTCGCTTTGGCCATAGAGCCCCTCTCAATTGCTTTAAGATCTCTCCCTCACTTTCACGGCATTCCTCGTTCTGGCATCGAATTAAAATTGTCTCTTTATGCTGATGACCTTCTTTTGTATATATCGGATCCGCTAACTACTATTCCACCAATTTTATCACTGCTGGAGAGATTTGGCTCTTTCTCAGGCTATAAACTTAATCTACTTAAAAGTGAATGCTATCCTATAAACACTTTAGCTTTACAACTTAAACAATCCGACATTCCTTTTAAGCTCAGCCCCTCAGGGTTTAAATATTTAGGGATTAATGTGACCCGCACCTTGCCTTCTCTTTATTCTGCTAATTTTGCTCCATTGGTTACCCAGCTTGGACTAGATTTCAAGAGGTGGAATTCTCTTCCTCTATCATTGATAGGTAGGATTAATGTGGTAAAAATGAATGTCTTGCCAAGATTTCTTTTTCTATTTCAGTGCATTCCTTTATTTTTGCCTAAAACATTTTTTAAGTCTTTGGATGAGACTGTTACTCCCTTCTTGTGGGGCGGTAAGACTGCCAGGGTAAGAAAGTCATTATTGCAAAAATTCACATCTGACGGCGGTCTCGCCTTACCAAATTTTCTTCTATATTATTGGTCAGCACAAATACAGAAATTGACTTACTGGCTTCAATCTCCCGAACTATTATGGTGCAAGCTTGAGACCCAGTCGTGTTTCTCCTCTACACTCGCGGCTTTACTGACATCTTCATTGCCGATTAACCCTTCTAGTTTCACTAAGAATCCTATTGTGCTATCTACTCTGAGGATTTGGTTCCAATTTAGACGCCATTTTAAGTTTTCCTCTGCATCCACTCTGATGCCCATAGTGAACAATCATCTATTCCCCCCATCTGTTGGGAATATCTCCTACGTGTTATGGCAAAATCGAGGCATTAAAGTTTTCAGAGACCTTTATAAAGACGGCACTTTTACTACTTTTTCAGACTTGTCTAAAGATTTTAATTTACCTACATCTCATTTATTTATGTATTTTCAAATTAGGCATTGTGCCTCTTCCCTTTTTTCATGTTATCCTTCCCTCTCTATTTACCAACCATGGGAAGACCTCCTGACCTTAAAGCCTCAACAGAAATCGCTAATATCTAACATTTATGACAAACTCATGGCTCTTGAAAATAATGTGTCTGTCAAAACTAAAGATGCTTGGGAGCGTGAGCTTGGGATAAATCTGACAGATCAATGGTGGGATAAGGCTGTGCATAGTATACGCTCATCTTCTCCTTGTGCCAGGCTGCAGCTTATACAATTTAAAGTTTTGCATAGAGTTCATTTCAGCAAATCTAGATTATCTGTAATTTATCCAAATGTTGTTGACCAGTGTGACAGATGCCATGCCTCCTCTTGTACCTTGAGTCATATGTTTTTTTACTGTCCCAGACTACACAAATTCTGGACTGACTTTTTTGAGATTTTGACGGGGGTTCTTGGGGTCCGAATGAGGACGGACCCTTTAATTGCTATATTTGGGACCCCAACAGAACGGCTCCATGTTGGTTCTTTGCAATTAGAGGTGCTAGCCTTCACTTCCCTTCTGGCACGACGTCAGATTTTGCTCATGTGGAAGTCTCCCAATCCCCCATCCATATCGGTCTGGCTCAAGGATGTTATGTTCTTTATCAAATTAGAAAAAATTACCTTATCAGTGAAAGGCTGCTCCACTAAATTTACCAAAAAATGGAATTCTTTTATAATTTACTTTAACTCATTATCAACTCTGCCCCGAGACTAATCCCATCTCCCCCCCCCCCCCCCCCCCCCACTTTTATTTTTATTTTATTATTATTATTATTATTTTTTTTAACTACTTATTTTGTGTTACAACTTTGATATTTTGATATTTATATAATCTATGCTTATTTTCATTGTTAGAATTTGCATTGTATACTTATGACGAGACAACTGTTCCTTGTGGGTGTTTTTGTTGTGTTTATAAAAGAAAAAAGACCCAATAAAAAGATGAAACAAAAAAAATAAATAAATCAATAGTGTTGTTTTCTTCCTGTCGTCTTTATCTTACAACCAGAAGAGACGTCCCATGACCGCCCGGGCCACCGCTCTGTTCTCCAGCGAAGCGCAGAGCTGCTCCACATCATCTAGATCAGGGGTGGGCAATTATTTTGGCTCAAGGGCCACATTTGGTTTTTAAAGCTGACAGACGGGCCAGGTCTGATCTAGATGTTACCTCCTTGATACTCTCCTAGTGGCCGCTGCTTCATGTCGGATTCACTGAGAGCCACTTGGCTTTGCATCACTGAGCAGCCATGGATTACTTCTGAAGGCCACGCACACACATCGCCTACATACAATCACTTTCAATGTTGGCCCTGTGCACACCCCTCCCCGTCACTTCCACACACATGTCGCACACGCACACACACACACACACACACACACACACACACACACACACACACACACACAAACAAACGCAAGCTCGCGCGTGGACACCTGCATGCACACATGCGTGCATGCATGGACAATTGCATATACACACACACGCACAGACACACACACACACACACACACACACACACACACCACGTGTACAGACACACACACGCCACGTGTACAGACACACACACCCATGCACATACACAAGCACGCAAAAACACGCATTCACACACAGATACGCGCACACACACACACACACACAGATACGCACACGCACGCTCACACACACACACACAAACTCATGCATGGACACCTGCATGCACACAGGCGTGAATGCGTGGACAATTGCATACATGCACACGCACAGACACACACACACACACACGCCACGTGTACACACGTACATGCGCATACACATGCATGCACATACACACTAGTATGCACACACGTGCGTGCACGCAAGGAATTCTTCACCTCAATTCCTCAGTATTTAAAACACAAATATCCTGGTTATAATTAAAAAGTCATCTGTGATAATTCCGTAATATGATGATTGACGATGAACGATAGATTCACAGATGTTGTTTTTAGACTTTGCAGTTCTGTTGCTTTTCTTCTTCTCCACTGTATCTCCCACTGACTGGAGTGCTGGAGCAGATGTTTGGGTCACGGCTCCAGAGGATTGGGGTGTCTACTTTGATGCAGGCCACAGTGGTTTGGCGTTTGGTTCCTGCTTCTTTGAAAAGCCCCCCCCCCACCCCCCCCGACAGCCGAGGGGGTCGTGGTAACCAACAAGCCCCGCCCACAAGGTTCCCTCCTCCTTTAGACTGACCTTGACTTGACTGGCTCGGGGGAAAAACATTTGCTGGCCAGTCCAAATTTGCACCCACCCGATTTTGAGCCCCCCCCCCCCCTTCCCACACCCCCATATTAAGCCCAGACAAGATTGTGCATAACCTAAAAAAACTTTTCAAATGGCTTGTAATGACCAATCCCACTCACACCTGGTGGTGAAATAGGGGCCCTATAAAACTGCCCTTTAAGATGTGGCTTGGTATGTTCATTTGGGGAAACTCATTCCCATGATGAGTGTTTGCGGTGAATTAAAAATGATCTTCTTACATCCCACGCCTTGGCTCGTTCTCCCTCAGCGAGAGACAATGGGAGGCGCCTGGATGAGACTTATCTTTGAGCCTTTGATGCTGCATAATCCCCAGCTAATGCCTGGACACACCCGTCGTGGTGACCACGTTCAACCAAAAGTCGATGCACACTGCGAGTAGAGGCGGCGCATTATTGATTTTCTACAGTTAATTTATGATTGGAGTCCATCCCAGCAAGCTCTTCTATGCTAGCGGTGTGTGTGTGTGTGTGTGTGTGTGTGTGTGTGTGTGTGTGTGTGTGTGTGTGTGTGTGTGTATCACAGGGTCACATGTTGACTGTGTACAAGCGAGTTCACAGTTCGACGAACCCTCAGGGGTTAACCTGGCAAACATGAGTGCTTGACAATTGTTCGCATCTTACTGTACCGTCAGCGATATATATCTCTTTGGGACAAATGTACTTATTTTACGTCTTTTTGGACAAAAGTGTCGGCTAAACGCCCGAAGTGTAAATGCAAATGCAGTTTGAAGGAGGCTGCATGGGTGACTCATACAAGCCTCTCTTCAGGAGAAACTTGGCAAGAAACAGTAGAAAAAAGACCCACAAACACATAACGAACAGAAATCATCTCAAACGGAGGTCTCTGGAGCCGAGCCCATGATCTAGAGTCATCGTACGAGCACATCTCGCATGACTCAATGATGCAGTCTGTGTGTTCGCCCCCATCCCCATGTGTTCTATCAACTGTTTTTAATCACTAGAAGGACCATCTCATATTTTTGCCGACACTATATATGTGGATAAGGCATGGAAGAGGAATTTCAGACAGAATTTAAACCATGGGAGGCGCCCCAATGCAGAGTCTTTGGAAGATTCTGAAAATATAAATTCTGTAGTAAATATTCTGATTCTGATCCCTCCAATTCTGATCCCTCAAATTTGTGTTGTTTGTATTATTCTTTTGTACGTTCCGCTGGGCATCACTACTTTTCATTTCACTGCTATCCTATCCTGTATGTGTGTGTGACGATTAAACATCTTGAATCTTTGTAATACAGCAACATAAACTTTAGATTATTTGACCGATTACTTTGATAGATTCTTTGATGAGACAGGAACACGTGATTGGCCCTCAACCTTGATCTACCATTGAGTTTGGGTAGACCTAAAGAACAATACAGTCTGGAACTTTGACATCCATAAAACGTGTGTCTGTTTGGGACGTACTGCTCAGGTCTTTTGTGGCTTTTGAAGCCATCGCACCCAAACTATGGACTGCTCCACCTTCACCTGTTGGTTCCGTAGATTATTTCAAGAGGCAGCTAAACACTTTCCTGTTCACGGTTAGGGTTAGGGTCAGTTGTTTGGGTTATGTGTACGCAACTGGTCTGCATTTTTACATTTATTCAGTATATTTTATATTGTAGCAATTGTTGCTGCTGCACGCCACCTAAAAGTGACTTCCCAGGGCTCTTCCAATATGGGGACACCATTAGATGTTGAAAAATCCGGTTTATTGCAGAGGTTTTTGAAGAATGAAGAACTGGTTTTTTTGCCTTTTTCTCCTGGACATCACTTTGTGACCCACGTATGTCTGTGCACGTAAGCGCTTTATAAATAAATTACTTTTAAATAAATTACTTTTAAATAAATTACTTACTTACTGACTTACTTTGAGAACTTCACAAATTGAAATCACTACAGTGGATGACATCTTCTGACCTTGCTGTAGCATTAAAAGATGTAAAAAGAAATTCTCCTTATCATTTTCAGTGAGAAATCTGCAAAATCAGTGATCTTCAAAAAGACGATAGTAGCTCAGGAGGTAGATCAAAGTAGTCTAGCACTCGGAAGGTTGCCGGTTTGATCCCCTCCTAGCTAAGTGTTGAGGTGTCCCTGAGCAAGGCATCCTAACCCCAACTGCTCCCGACGAGCAGCTGGCTGCTGCCTTGCATGGTTGACGCCGCCGTCGGTGGATGAATGGGTGAATGTGAGGCACTGTACACATGCAGTCCATTTTACAATCCCCATAATTGATGACCACTTCAAGTTAAAAATGATGTCGCTATGAACCGCCACATTTTAGACAGATTTATGGACAGCAATTGGATGATCATCCGATGTATCACGTTGCCTAGGATACCTGCTTAAGATGCTCACGTGACGGCGGCCTCCACAATCATGAGTCTAACAGAAGTTGACAACCGTTCACTTTGTGACTCGTATCGTCATGGTTGCTGTTTAATATTTCACAAGCGCAGCGGCTGCCCCTGAGTGTTTCTTGGACTCAAGACGTGCGCAGAAATATTTTGATCTTGATCAGGGGTTTCCTCAAGCTTTTGATCCCCTCCTCCATGGGGCTCCGGAAAAGTGTTCACGTTTAGATCCAGAGAGAGAAAGTTTGGGTTTCTCTTGGAGCATCACCAAAACACTCAGTATGCAGGAGGGGAAGCGTCACAACACAGAGCTTGATGTGGCTGTTAGACAAAGCTCACCCTTAAAGAGACTGTTAACCAAAGACGTTTACCTTCATATATATATACAGTATATCTATATGTATGTACAGTATATATATCTATATGTATATATATATATATATAACAGAGAGAAGGACTCAGAGCCATGAAGCAATCGAACACAAGTCAAACCAGCACATGCTAACCCACATGGACAGATGCATTAGGCGTGCACGTGGAAGCTCGTGCACACTCATGCTTGCTGTGTGCACGCTCTCACACTGGCGGCTGTGAGAGGTGTCTGCTGGGAACGCGCCAGGCAGGCAGACACTGCACACTGGCCAATCAATCCACAGTACACTGCAGACAACAGCACACTAGGCAGATGAGCTGGAGTTGACCTCTTGGCCTTTGCGAGTGTGTGTGTCTGTGTGTGTGTGTCCACGTGTGTGTGTGTGTGTGTGTGTGTGTGTGTGTGTGTGTGTGTGTGTGTGTGTGTGTGTGTGTGTGTGTGTGTGAGTGGGTGGGGGGTGTCGAGTGTAGAAGAGATATGAAAACCAGATGTTAGCAAATACTGGCAATGGCTGCCAATGTGTTCCTGAAACAAAACGAGAAAACTCTGAGGAGGAGAAAAGACCACCGCTAACACAGACTGTGTTGCTCTGTCTGCCTCACTCTCTGCCTTTCATTTGGTCTCTCTTTCCCTTTGGTGTCTCTTTCTCTCTCCCTCATTCAGTCTCTCTCTCTCGCTCTCTTTCTTTCCTCTCTCTTTCAGTCTCTCTCTCTCTCTCTCTCTCTCTCTCTCTCTCTCTCTCTCTCTCCACTCTCCAGGCAACACATAATACTCAGAGAATACAATTAGTCAGCCAACTGTGAACATGGAGCCCTACAGGAGTGTTAATGCTCTCCTGGCTCCTATAAGTCTTCGCCGGAAGCCCAACCCAACCCCAACCTTCAAACCCAGAGTGCACTCTGTTTCTGGAACGGGGACTAAAAATGACGTGAATTGCATTTCACGGCCGTGTCTGCAGCGAGGCTCGAGCACACAAAGGGGCCGATGAGTTGACCACATGCCAGGCTCAGCCTAGCCCCAGATGCCAACAGCTTTTCTACTTTGTTTCGCTCTCTTTGTCTTATTTTGTCAATAACTCAGAGGCATTGTCTTGTCACGCTGACAACAGCTTGTGTTTGTGTCTGTGTGTGTGTGTGTCTGTGTGCGTGTGTGTGTGTGTGTGTGTGTGTGTGTGTGTGTGTGTGTGTGTGTACTCGCCACGCTCTCATTGAACACACTTCTCAAAGGAAATCTCTCCTCTCCTCGTCAGCGGAGAGAGAGGTGATAAGTGTTGCTGTGATCATGAATAGGAAGCAAACCTCCCAGAGAGTCTCCTGGGTGGCCAGTTGACATGTCTTTTATCCCGGGCACGCTGCTCCTTATCTCTGCAATTAGACGATAATTGTCAAGGGTCAAAATAAAACAAAAAACGAACATTTTGTCAAACATCCGCTAAGAAAGGAAGAATGGGGTTGGGTTTTTTTTTCTTTTTACCAGAGGGGTTGGAAGAAAAACACAGCTATTCTGGAGCTGGTTATAGATTCAAAACAAAAGGGAGCAATACAGTAAAACGTCCATCCACCCCCCCCCCCCCCACACCCAGCTGACCCAGTCGCTAGCAACAAAGTGATCCTCGTCAGGGTTCAAGGGTTCAGGAAGGGAGGACCGCTTGCGACACCGTCCGCCCCGGTCCGCCGTCTCAGAACATCCATCAGCTTAGCTTTCCGGTCCGTTTCTCACGGGAGCGCGGCAAGACCACGAAGACGAACCCCCCCCCCTCCCCCCCACACACACACACACACACCCGAGGTCTGTCTGAAATACGGCCCGTGACCTGGAGGGGGCCGCGAGGAGGCCTGCCGGGACGGATGGCTGAGTTTAAGGGCCGCGCTGCCGAGGGGCCTGGAAACCAGCGAGGAGCTGTGTGTAATTGACACCTCCTGAACGCCAGTCCCTTGGAACTCAAGAGGCAGCGGTGGAAACTAAGTACATGTACTGTACCTGAGTACAAATCGGAAGTATTTGTACTAGTATTTCTATTTTCCGTTACTTCTACTCCTCTTCATCTCAGAGGCAAATATTGTGCTCTTTACTCCACTACATTTGTTTGACAGTTTTACTAACTAACGTGAATAATAAATACATTATGATATTATAATCTCAATGTATCAGTTAGCTCGCTGCTCCATGCCACTAATGTGGGTTTTCAGGGTTTCTCCAATACAGGACACAGGCAGGATGGTGAATAATCCGGTTTATTGCAGTAGCAGAGTTTGTAGAAATGAATGGACAGAACAGATGGTACATAGCTAGCAGGCTAGCTCTCCCTGAGTGTGTGTGGTGATGGTCGGTTTAACCTGTGGGCCTTGATTGGGCAATGCAGGTGTGCAGCCCCACCTAGTGAAGGGCAAAACTGTTCGTTTCAGTGACTCGAATCACTAGAATCAGTTCATTAAAAAGATTTGTTCAAAAGATTCATTCACCGAATCGTTCAGTGCTTGGGCGGAGCTCCGACTGCGTACTGCGTAGTCTAGTGTTGTGTCATTCGCGAATGATTAATGAGTAATTAATTATTAATTAATGAATCACTCGGGGATTCGCAGTGAACGAATCACGACACGTTCATGATTCGTTCACTCTGCAGTCCACTCTGCACGCTCGCTGCCTCGCTCGGCGCCCGCCCGCCCGTGAATGATTTGTTCAGCAGAACTGGTTCGCAGGACGAATCACGTTCGCTCGCAGCAGTCCCTGCCCCTCCCTGCATGCTCGCTGCTGATCAGATCCGTTCGAGAGCTGAACTGAACTGAGAAATGAACGGATCTTTTCAGTAAGTGATTCAGTTCAGTTTCGCAAATGATTCGGTCTTTTGAAGGAATCGTTCGCGAACGACACAACACTAGCCCCACCCAACCCCAGACTAATGAGCCTGACTGGGGTCAGGTGAGGCTGCTTAAACCAGCCACCAAACACACACACACTCCATAGTCAAAAAGGCTTTATTGGTCCCCAGGGGGAAATACACAAGCTACCCAGCAGTATGTAAAGTAGGCTTATAATATATGAAATATAAATTATTAACTTAATTTTAATATAAATTTAAATCAGCTTCATCCACGGGGCCCGGCTGGGCCAAGCCCGAAGAGACAACGTGGAGTCACCTCCCTGTGGGCTCACCACCTGCAGGGAGAGTCATTGGGGTCGGGTGCATTGTATACCGGTAGGCAAAAGCGGGGTCCTGGGCGTGCGGATCCCGGACATCGGCAACTGGTTCTAGGGACGTGGAACGTCACCTCACTGGCGGGGAAGGTGGAGCGGTACCAACTAGATATGGTTGGGCTCACCTCCACGCACAGCACCGGGTCTGGAACCAAACTCCTGGAGAGGGGCTACTTTTCCGGAGTTGCCCAGGATGTGAGGCGCCAGGCTGAGTGCCGCTGTGTTGGAGTTCTCTCCGGTGAACGAGAGGGTCGCCTCCATGCGACTGCAAGTCGCTGGGGGGAAGGCTCTGACTGTTGTGTGTGTGCCTACGCACCAAACAGCAGCTCAGAGTATCCGGCCTTCTTGGAGTCCTTGGGTGGCATCTTGGAAAGGGTTCCATCCGGGGACTCCATAGTTCTACTGGGGGACTTCAACGTACACGTGGGCAATGATGGAGAAACCTGGAGGGGAGTGATTGGGATGAACGGCCTGCCCGATCTGAACCAGAGTGGTGTTTTGTTATTGGACTTCTGTGCTCGTCATGGACTGGCCATAACAAACACCATGTTTGAACATAGGGTGGCTCACAAGTGTACCTGGTACCGGACCACCTTAGGCCAAAGGTCGCTGATCGACTTTGTAATCGTATCAGCAGATCTGCGGCCGCATGTTTTGGACACTCGGGTGAAGAGAGGAGCAGAGCTGTCAACTGATCACCACCTGGTGGTGAGTTGGATCAGATGGCACAGGAGGCTGCCAGACAGACCTGGTAAACCCAAACGTGTAGTGAGGGTGAACTGGGAATGTCTGGTGGAAGCCCCTGTCCGTAGGGTCTTTAACTCCCACCTCCGGAAGAACTTCTCATGCATCCCGGAGGAGGTTGGGGACATGGAACCTGAGGCCATGTTCAGAGCCTCCATTGTAGAGGCTGCAGCTCGGAGCTGTGGTCAAAAGGCTGTCGGTGCCTGTCGTGGCGGCAACCCAAGAACCCGTTGGTGAACACCAGCGGTGAAGGAAGCCATCAGGCTGAAGAAGGAGGCCTTTCGGGCTGGTTGGCCCAGGGGTCTCCTGAAACAGCAGACGGGTACCGGGAGGCCAAAAGGACCGCAGCTTCAGCGGTCGCTGAAGCAAAAACCCGGGTGTGGGGAGGAGTTCGGGGAGGCCATGGAGCAGGACTTTCGGTTGGCCTCAAGGAAGTTCTGGCAAACTGTCCGGCAACTCAGGAAGGGAAAGCAGGGCTTGGCTCAGGCTGTGCTCAGTCGGGGAGGAGAACTGCTGACCCAGACTGAGGATATTGTCGGGCGGTGGAAAGAACACTTTGAGGAGCTCCTGAACCCGACCAGTACGTCCTCTGTGGAAGAGGCAGAGTCTGAAGACTCGGGGGAAGCCTCACCCATATCCTTGGTAGAGTACAGTAGAGGACAGTACCTGTGGAATGGCAGACCGGGGTGGTGGTCCCCATTTTCAAGAAAGGGGACCGGAGGGTGTGCTCCAACTATTGGGGTATCACACTGCTCAGCCTCCCCGGGAAAGTTTATTCCAGGGTGCTGGAAAGGAGGCTCCGGCCGATTGTCGAACCTCAGCTTCAGGAGGAACAATGCAGATTCCGTCCTGGCTGTGGAACAGTGGACCAGCTCTTTACCCTCGCAGGGTTGTTGGGGGAGCATGGGAGTTTGCCCATCCAGTCTACATGTGCTTTGTGGACTTGGAGAAGGCTTATGACCATTTCCCCCGGGCAATCCTGTGGGGGGTACTACGGGAGTATGGGGTACCGGGCCGTTGGTACGTTGCCATTCGGTCCCCGTACGAACAAAGTGCGAGCTGCGTCCGTATTCTCGGCACAAAGTCAAGCATGTTCTCAGTGGGTGTTGGACTCCGCCAAGGTTGTCCCTTGTCACCGGTTCTGTTCGTGATCTTCATGGACAGAATCTCAAGGCGCAGCCGAGGTGAGGAGAGTGTCCGGTTTGGGGACCTCCAGAATTGCATCTCTGCTCTTTTGCAGATGATGTGGTTCTGTTGGCTACATCAGACCGTGACCTCCAGCATGCACTGGGGCGGTTTGCAGCCGAGTGTGAAGCAGTCGGGATGAGAGTCAGCACCTCCAAGTCTGAGGCCATGGTTCTCTGCCGGAAAACGGTGTTCCCAACCTGGAGTGTTCCCTCCAGGTTGGGAATGAGTTGCTGCCTCAAGCGAAGGAGTTCAAGTATCTCGGGGCCTTGTTCACGAGTGAGGGTAAAATGGAGCAGGAGATGGACAGACGGATTGGTTGCAGCGTCTGCAGTGATGTGGGCGCTGTACCGGTCCGTTGTGGTGAAGAGGGAGCTGAGGCCGGAAGCCGAAGCTCTCGATTTACAGGTCCATCTATGTTCCAACCCTCACCTATGGTCACGAGCTTTGGGTAATGACCGAAAGAATGAGATCGCGGATACAAGCGGCCGTCATGAGTTTCCTCCGCAGGGTGGCTGGGCTCAGCCTTAGAGATAGGGTGAGGAGCTCAGACATCCGGAGGGAGCTCGGAGTAGAGCCGCTGCTCCTCCGCATTGAAAGGAGTCAGCTGAGATGGTTCGGGCATCTGATTAGGATGCACCCCGGGCGCCTCCCTTTGGAGGTTTTCCGGGCACGTCCAACTGGGAGGAGACCCCGGGGCAGACCCAGAACCCGCTGGAGGGATTATATATCTCATCTGGCCTGGGAACGCCTCGGGATCTCCCAGGAGGAACTAGAGAGCGTGGCTGGGGAGAAGGAAGCCTGGGGGGCCCTGCTTAGCCGGCTGCCACCGCGACCCGGCACCGGATAAGCGGACGAAAATGGATGGATGGATGGATGGATGGAAAATTTGCTCCACATTTAACACCTGCATCATTAAAGCAATGAACACATCAATGTATCAATAATCATAATAAAAAAATATGATTATTATTCTGAAATGGACCACTCCACATAATGACGACTTTTACTTTTGGTGCTTTAAGTATATTTTGTTGTATATTTATAGTATTTCTACAGGGTAGTAGTACTACTTTTACCTGAGTACTTCTTCCACCACTGCTCAGAGGGAACTTCAATGCAGACTGAAATGTCCTGTGACACCAAAATGGAGTGAATTGAACACATGCTGTGTTTTTTGGCAACAAAATGTTTTTTTTTTTAGGTGGGGCAAGCCCAGTTGAGCATTAGTTATGACCATGAACCGACAATGGACTATATGGCTATATGTAAGCTTTTTGGTTTGAAATGTGCTCTAAAACACATGCAGCCATGTGGACGTTAATTTGAAGGCTACAGGGATCTTAATTGCGCCGATTCAGTGGAGAGAAACCTCACTGTACGGTTTGTTGTTTACGAGAGCCTCTTTCTGAGGGTGAAGGAGGTTCTGACCTTCAACGTTTTGCCAAACTTTCACCAATCAGTGGTTTGTAATAATAAATATCAAGGCAATACCAATGACAAAGCGGTGAACAACACAGGTGGCAGTGGAAGTTAGTCTGTGACGAGGCCAACATGATCATAACTTGCTGAATTTAGATTTGATAGTACTGATACTATCAAACTACTACTACTATAGTTTTATATATTAAGATGGCTATGTGAGAGCTTTAGACAGACGTTGAAGTCATGAATTTGATGTATGAAGAAATTTGNAATAAAACAATTTAAAATAAAGAACATTAATTTTACTCATTAAAATGTTCTAAAAATGTCACTGTACAGTTTCGTCAACGTTCTCCTGGAGTCTCTCTTGTCTCCTCACGCTGAACCCTACCTTACATTCGCATGGAGTCGTGTGGGTCTGAACATATTAGCCTCAGCCTTACCCATAATACCTCAGCATTCACTTGCCCTGACCTCCAGAAGGCCCCGGGTCACATGCAGGTCTTCACAATCACACACACACACACACACACACACACACACACACACACACACACACACACACACACACACACACAGAGATCCCTGGCGACTCGAGCAGCCAGCCGGGTCAGAGGGCCAGACGGATCGAGCGTGGGGATGGATTCCATGAGACACGTCTCCTCCACCGCTCCTGAAACTGATCCCTGGCACTTTGATTGGACGCCCTCTTCCTGGACCCACAGCTTGAGGCCCAATGTTTTGCCTGACAAATTCCTGTGAAATTACATTCTGCAGGAGAAGCCTTCGCCTCTGTGTGATCAAGGGGGATGCGATGCGACAGACGTCCATCTTGACTATCCAATCAATCAGCCGATGAATCAATCGGACTACATCAAATTGAACATTCAGTTGTACCACTGTGTCAAGGCCAATTTATAGTCCTGCGTTGAATCTGCGCCGTACTTATGTACGACGCAAGTGGCCTTCATTTGCATTTAATACACACAAAAAAGCTAGTTGTAAATCCATCGGAGGAAATGCAACGCTACCAAGCGGGCAGATCACAGTTCTTGCGGCCTGCCTCCTCGTGACATGTAGCTACATTTCTGGAGAGGTGCACAGCGAGCTACGGCGTAGACTACATGGCTACGCTTGTGTCTTTGTGCATCTTGGCATTATTAGTAGTACTCAGCATATTGTATGTTCTTAGATGTTGGAAATGCACTCAGAATGGCACGTCTGCTCTTATCCCAGCTATTATGCAGGCAACCTAGCAATTATGAAACTCGTTCTATTAGCCTTGTAACTATGAATGCTTGAAACCTGCTCTATTCTTATCTTTATGTACCACAGTGATATATTGCTGTCTCCTTCAACAAATGTACTCTTTGTACGTCGCTTTGGATAAAATCGTCTGCCATAAATTGACCTTCAAGGCAAGTCTATTGGTTGGCCAGTTGCATCATGTTGCCGGATAAAAGTTGAAAAAATAGCCTCTCCCCCCCCCCCTCATGAACACGGTGCCACGTCTCATGTGATCGCACCTTTGATGCATTAGAGGAGTGATCTGAGCTAAATTAAAAACCCTGTCATAAGCACAAATGCACACACACACACACACACACACACACACACACACACACACACGCAAACGCACGCACACACACAATCCTGTTGCTGCTGCTGCTGCCAGATGTCTCCAAGTTGAAAAAAGAGGTAAAAACCCAAAGGAAAACAGTGCAACACAAACCACATGGCGCAATTTTGCTGTAAACGCCGTCATGTCCCCCGGCTCTGACACAGTGATCTGTCTCCGCTGACCTGAGCTGCGTTCCCACGCAGGTGTGGCTGGCCAGACCTGCACCACATGCAGCACAATGCATCATGGGTCTTTCTCTTTTTTAATTCTTAGTTATTTTTTCTTAGGTTTTGACGTTTTGAACAGGATGCTTCTAATTAGGTGAGATTTAGGCCCTGTCCACATTAACCTAAAGGTAAATCTACAAACGCATAAATATTTATCCCTTTAGCCCTTCCGTCCACATTAGAACGGCGAATTCCGACACTGAAAACGATGCTTTTCAAAAACGATCGCTGAGGTGGATAAATGTGAAAACTCT
>PIJE02000067.1:506937-544437 GCA_002895965.2 Coryphaenoides rupestris | reverse complement strand
GGGCATGGATTCTTCTCTGCTATTGAGTGAAATAGTATGTTTGTTTTGTCCTGATCCAGCTCTGTGCAGAAAATTTGTGAATTTTTATTTGTATATGACTTAAATACTAAAATATCCTCCTTCTTACTGCCTTCCAAACACATCTTTCATAGACCCTTTTCGCAGGTCGTCAGTAGCAGGGTAAAGTAACTTCCTGTTCCTATCATTGTAACTTTAGGTGGGTTTTATTGATGTCTGTCTCAGCACCAGCATGGTATCAATGACTGGACTAGTTGTGTCTATACTGGTGCACTGCCAGACCTAAACCCAACGGACCCATCACTAATGTTATGAGCTACACATGGGTTCTTCCTGTTGTGAAAAGGGTCTGTTGCTACATCATCACAGTTAGATTTCAACAATGCATCCCTCGTCCCCCAGAGTGTCCCTGTCCTCTCCACAGCCCCGTGGTGCGTCACAGTGTGGTGGTGCGGGAGGTGCACGTCCCGTTGCGGAACACCACGTCGGAGGCGATGCAGTCTTTGGGGAACTTGGGCGGGCCGCACGTGGCCTGCCTCTTCAGCGCCACGGCGCAGTAGTCCACCTGCTCAGCGTCCAGGCCCGACTCCAGCCAGCGGAAGCACACAATGCGCTGGAAGGAGCGGCGGAAGTTGTCGGACACGAAGCCGTACAGGATGGGGTTAGCGCCGCTGTTGACGTAGCTGAGGATGACGAAGAGCTGCGTGACCATGGGGTCGGGCGGCCGGTGGAACACGCTGACCAGCTGCACCACGTAGAAGGGCATCCAGCAGAGCACAAACACGGCCACCACCAGCAGCACCATGCGGGTGATCTTCTTCTCCGAGCGCCGGCGCTGCAGCCAGCCCGCCTTCAGGCCCACCGCCCGCATGCGCGCCACCATCAGGCAGTAGCACAGGCAGATGGCCGCCACGGGCAGCAGGAAGCCCAGCAGGAAGGTGTACACCACGAAGGCCTCGGACCACGCCGCCTGTGGCCACAGGAAGTTGCAGTCCACAGCGCCGTCGTGTGCCGGCACGGTGTCGGCGAACACGATGATGGGCAGGATGACCAGGAGGGACAGCGCCCACACGCACACGTTCACCACCTTGGCCACGGTGGGCCGGCGGTAGCGCGCTGCCTTGATGGGGTGCACCACGGCCACATAGCGGTCCACGCTGAGCACCGTCAGGCAGAAGATGGAGGTGAACATGTTGATGCCGTCCACGCTCAGCACCAGCCGGCACATCAGGGAGCCAAAGGGCCAGTGACGCACGGCCGCCGACGTGGCCAGAAAGGGCACGCTGAGCATGAAGAGCTCGTCGGCGATGGCCAGGTTCAGGATGTAGATGTTGGTGGCCGTCTTCATCTTGGCATACTTGAGGATCACGTAGATGACCATGGCGTTGCCCGTGAGGCCCACGCAGCACACCAGCGTGTAGATGGAGGGGATGATGATCTTGCTGGCGTCGGGTTCCTGCAGGTAATCCTCGTAGTCGCCGCTAGAGTTGTAGGGAAACCCGGTGGGGCTGGCGGTGTAATCTTGGCTCCCATTGAAATCCATGTTTGTTATTGTATGTGTTCGCTGCAATGTGAGGTTGTCGGTAATCGCGAGGAATGTGCTCGCATTATACCCTATCAAGGGTTTGTTTCTCAGCTGGTTTCAATTAGAAGTCAAGTAACAAGGTGATATGTTGGATTTCACATGTGTCTCCCTCTCCAGAGCTTCCTCTGGTTTCTTTTTGGGAAAGAAAATCCTCCAAAAAGCCTCCTCAGAAAAATTCTTGGCAGCCCAATGTGAAATTCCTCACTCATTCACAAATAAACGTATGTTTCCGCGGTGACCATGGGCATCAGGTAGTAGTAACTATGCTGTGATTGTTTACTTTCCGTGTTTCAACCTCGGAGACTGCGGGTCAGGTTCTCGGCTCGTATAAAACACACATGAGACGCCTATGGATCATGTAGCACACATAGAGCTTATAAAAGTGGCTTTAAGGACAGTGATGTGTAGAGGTCAAAGGGGGTAATCAGGATTCCTGGATGGGTTCTATGGTCCTCTCTCTCCTCTGCCCATGTTGGCGCTATCTCTGATGCAGTGGTTCTTTTCACTGGTGGTGATCATCCTGAGACCGGAGAACCCTGAAGACGCATCCAGCAGGCATCACAGGACACTTCAGGCAGAGCCTTCCTACTTTCCCAGGAGCTTTCGTCTTTGTGCCGAATCCAAGAAGCCTGCAGGAAAACACAAAAATACACAAGAGAGAGATCACTAGGCTTGTCTCTGAACATACTAAAACCTAAGATTGTGTGTGCATTCATGCATGGTTTTGATAATGGAGAGCTTTCCTTTACAACACTATTCTATTGCACATTTTTCATCGTTCTCCAGCCATGAAACCCCTTTGTGTCTGTCAAGGCACATTGGTGGATTGTCTTTTGCTGAGCAGCTGCCAAGCGCAGTGGTTGCTGCGGCGTGTAATGGAGCATCGGTGGTGGATGTGCTGCAGATGATTACTTGACTGTTGTCACATATGACGTGAAAGCCCCTTCTACTGACGCCAGATATATGTGGTCTGTATGTTACCTCAACATTTTTTTCCCCCACATAAGGGGGGAGTGGCTCAGGAAAGTAGAGTGGTTATTTGGCAACCAGAATGTTGCTGGTTCAAGTTCTAGCCAAGGGTTGAGGTGTCCCTGAGCAAGACACCTAACCCCAACTGCTCCCGACGAGTGCAGACGAGAGTCTTAGATGGTTGATACCGCCATCCGTGTATGAATGAGTGTATGAATAGGTGAATGTGAGGCAATATTGTGAAGCACTTTGGATCGTGCTATATAAATGCAATCCATTTACCATCGAACCACTTGACCTAAAATACCGGAGTTCTGACCGTGTGATCCCCACCAACTCCCAGTCCCTTGTTTTCCAAGCTAAACAAGCTAAACTGGGGGAGGATTGTCACAGGCCAGCATTGATGAACAATACTCCAGTTTTATCCCTTTATCCATTTTCATCCCTCTCAAGACTACAGCCAGGTGTGTGGATGGGTGTGTGGGTACATACTGTATATGAGAGAGCAAGCGAGAGAGAGAGAGAGAGCGAGAGAGAGAGAGAAGAGAGAGAGAGAGAGAGAGAGAGAGAGAGAGCGAGCATCGGCAAAAGGTGAGAACTCGTGCAGTCCAATTACAGAGAGCATGTGGAGGTGCCTTCTGACACCTATCTCCCCGGACTCACAACCCAGCCTGTTGAACTGTGAATTGGTATCCAGTGAGCTGTAAGAACTAATAATAACTGAATAAACCATTATATAATCATAATCACTTTAGCATTTTCACAACTCAAAGCCCGCAAAAAACAAACAATTAAATTAGCATTGCGAAAGGTCAACAAACACGCATTGGCTAATTATATCCAAGAATTCTTTCACTATGAAGCAAAAGCAACGGTGGGTTCTGAATTCTTCTAAATCGACAGCGGTCAATAAAATGTGTGAAGAGAATGATGAGACCTTTAGCAGGAATGAATAATAACCAAACATTGATGGCAACCGACTGCGCTGTTATGAAACAAGGTCAACCTTTTGTCTCCAAAAACCTAGGTTTGATTTTTTTCTCTGTGCACCGTTCCTCTGTAGGCCGTCGTTAATGCATTGTTTGTGTGTGCGGCCGCGTTGATGTGCGAGCCCATCTCTATGGTAACACCGCCGGGGGGGTTAGCATACGCTACACACACACACACACACGCACACGCACGCACACACACGCACGCACGCACACACACACACACACACACACACACACACACATACAAGCGATATTACTGATGTCATATTTCCATAATCAGTAATGTAGCCAAGATATTTTAAAAGCTTATTTTTAAGCAACTGTCTAAATATATTATGATCTCTCCCTCTTGACTCCAAATCAATCTGGATTTCGACCTAATCTACAACAACAGCCCTTAAGACATTTACTAATGATATATTTTTTGCACAAGATAACAACAGGTCTACTGGTGCAATTTTTATTGACCTCAGTAAGGCGTTTGACATGGTTAACCATTATATTCTTCTCGACAAACTTTATGCTATTGGTCTTTCCAAATCAGCTGTTCTTTGGTTTAACTCATATCTTCATTACAGACGTCAAAGTGTGTCTGTCAATGCTGCTCTCTCCCAGCCTAGAATAATTGAAACGGGTGTCCCTCAGGGTTCTTCCTTGGGGCCCCTTTTATTTTCCATCTTTATAAATGATCTTCCACAAATATGCTTAGACTGTCAGATTCAGCTATATGCAGATGATTATTTATACATCTAAACACAACATACCTGAAATTCAGTCCTCACTTCAGTCTGATTTCAATCTTATTCAAACATGGTTCTCTTCTAATCTGCTTCTATTGAACAAAAAATAAGTCTTTTTGCAACCAAATCTTCACTCCATAAGCAAAATAATTTTCTTGAGGTTAAATTCCTGGATGGGATACCTCTAGCGAATGTTGAGGAGTTTAAATATCTTGGCCTTTGGCTCGACTCCCAATTCACTTTCAGACCTCATATTGATTCCATAATTAAAAAAAATAAACTGCAGCTTAAGAATGTTATATTGCTCAATTAATTGTTTTACAAAACAGATTAGATTACAAATTATGACTCAACTTCTATTGCCTATAATTGATTATGCGGATGTTGTTATCAGAACACAGCCGAAACCAATCTCAAACCTCTGAATGTGATTTATAATAGTCTCTGCAGATTTGTTTTGAGGTGTCCATTCAGAACTCATCACTGTCATATGTATCCAGTCCTTTGAATCTTTTTCACTAAATGCCTCACGCCAGTTTCACCTGGTTACATTTGTTCACAAATGGCATTTTTTTCAACTACCCATCATATCTGAAACCACATCTTGATTCCATATCGTTCATCCTATAGCCTAAGAGATACGGACCATCTTTTCTTTTTTTGTTCCAAGTATAGCCAAAGAAATTGGGAGGAGAGCCTTTCAATTTAAAGCCCCTTCTACTTGGAATGGCTTACCTGGGTCCTCTTAGAGCCATTTCCTCTTTTCACGCAGTTTAAAGAGGTCTCTTCTTAATCATTTGCATACAAGCTGCAACTGTTTTCCTCATGCTTGATTATTATAATTTCTTTTTTTGTTTTGTTGTTTTGTTTTGCATGTTTATTAGTTTTTTTTCCTTTTCTGTGTCTATGTGTACATGAATGACCCTAACTGTAACTGTTTATTGACTAATAACTAATGGTTGGTATGGGGAGGATATGGGTGGTTTTGGTGTGAGGGAGAGCTTTTGTCTGTCTGTATGTTTGTAATGTATGTTTTTTTTTTTGTGAGGTCCCCTCGAAAACGAGATGCTTCATCTCAAGGGGTTTCCTCTGAATAAATTGAAATATCATCTCTCCAGCAGCGCAATGCTGTTGTGTTGGATTGTATCTATCCAGCCATCGCACGTCCCATCTGTTATGACCTGACACAATCAGAAGCCAGTGTAGCAAACCAAGGGAGGACAGACACAGTAGTTTTAACAAGGCCCAGAGGATAGTTATTATATAATTTATATTATAGCAAAAAACTCAACTAGGATATACATATTGTGGCAGACGGCCACTGAAGGGCCGATGAATAAGTGTGGACGACAGTCGGGGGGGCCACAAATTCCCCATTCGGCCCGCAGAGGGAGCAGAGGAGGCAGGAATTGCGACCAAGGCAATCAGCCTTATTGAAATTGGCTGCGCAGGCAGCCAATTAAGGACCCAACCACAGACTATAAATAGGAGAAGACCTGGGTGGTGGAGAGGTTCGGAGAGTGACGTGGGAGAGTACGAGGAAGTGGTGGTGGAAAAGAAAGAGGAGGAAGGACGAGGAGAACAAGAGGAAGGACGAGAACCAAGACCCTGTGTGGGTGAGTGGAAAGAGAGACAGGAGTGGCTGTGTGCCTGACTTAAAGCCTGTCCGAGAACCCGATTGTGTACCTCCCGCCTGCCTTGCCCTGGACCCCCTGAGACCACTTCATAACCCCCTGCATACGAACTACGACTATGCTCCTGGATAACGGACTTGGTCACTATAAATATCCCTGCACTTTCCCTTCCCCTTTACCATAAATAAAGACTGTTCATTGAATATTGGTGTGTGAAAGTGGAGTTATTATCTTCAGTCGGGTGGACACACTCCACAATATAGGGGAGTGTGCCACATATGGTGGAGAATGCCCGCATTCTCCACCATAGCTACCACCAAGCCACCATGGATGTGGAGGCCCGGTTTAATGACTTTCTGTGTAGCGGCCTGGATGACGAGCCCCCTGTTAAGACCCGCCAGCAAAAGAAGAAGGCTGCCAGAAAGCAGAGGGCTGGGGCTGCTGCTGGGGCGGGCCCACAAGTCCAGGATAAGGCCATCTCCCTCCAGGAGGAGGATGACCTGGCCAGGGAGCAGGTACGGCAGCTACGCCATGAGCTCCAGCAGCAGAAGGAGGAAATGGGCCAGCAGGTCCAGGAGATGATGGAGCGAGTAGCGGCCATGCTGGAGGGAAACCGACGGGGTTACCAGAAGCGGCAGGTCTTGCAGCTCCAGCTGACGGCCGCAGGCCAGCGGGAGGAGCAGGCCCGGGAGCAGGCCAAAGAGCTCCAGGCCCAGCTGAAGGCCGCAGCCCAGCAGGAGGAGCAGGCCCGGAAGGAGGCCAAAGAGCTCCAGGCCCAGCTGATGGCAGGCCCAGCTGATGGCAGAGCAGGCCAAAGAGCTCCAGGCCCAGCTGAAGGCCGCAGCCCAGCAGGAGGAGCAGGCCCGGAAGGAGGCCAAAGAGCTCCAGGCCCAGCGGAGGGCCGCCGGCCAGCGAGAGCAGCAGGCACTGGAGCAGGCTGAAGGGCTCAAGGCCCAGCTGACGGCAGAGAAGGGCCAGCTGACGGCAGAGAAGGCCCAGCTGAAGGCCGCAGCCCAGCTGACGGTGGAGCAGGCTGAAGGGCTCCAGGCCCAGCTGACGGCGGAGCAGGCCCAGCGGAGGGCCGCCAGCCAGCGAGAGCAGCAGGCCCTGGAGCAGGCCGAAAAGCTCCAGGCCCAGCTGACGGCCGCTGACCAACAAAAGCAGCAGGCCCTGGAGCAGGCTGAAGAGCTCCAGGCCCAGCTGATGGCAGCTGGCCAATGAGAGCAGCAGGCCCTGGAGCAGGCTGAAGTGCTCCAGGCGGCGACACAGCGGACGACCTGGGAGACGCAGCAGACGACCCAGGAGGCGACGCAGCAGACGACCCGGGAGGCGACGCAGCGGACTACCCGGGAGGCGGCGCAGCAGAGGGACCGGGAGGCGTCGCAGCAGAGGACGATCAGGGAGGCGTTCAGTACATTCAAGCAACGAACAGCGTTTCGGGAAGAGCTTAAGTAGCTGCTGGGTCTTGATTAGATTCGCTGCACCTGGTGAGGTGGCGTTTGTCTCTGCAGGGCGCGTCTCGCTCGCTCGGATGTTTACGGCATGTTCGGGCTGGGATCCCGACCCGATTGTGATGACGTTTTGTGCTCCGGGGAGGAGCGCACCACAACAGGACCCCCCTTCCTACGGAAGACACCGGGCGACCATCCGATGGCGTTGGGGTTTGCCCTGTAGAACTCCTCCAGGAGGGCGGGGTCAGCCAGGTACGACCAGGGAACCCAGCTGCGGTCCTCCGGGCCATAGCCAACCCACTCCACCAGGTACTGGAATCCCCGTCCCCGATTAGAGATAGGGGGCTGGAGGCAACCGGTTTAAGTTGTGAGACATGGAATACAGGATGTAGGTTGAGTGAAGTAGGAAGAAGGAGACGAACTGCAGAGGGGTTGATGATGCGGTCAATGGTGTAGGGGCCTACGTAACGGGGAGCCAGCTTCCGGGAGGAAGTCTGGAGGGGCAGGTCCCGGGCCAGCAGCCATACCTCTTGGCCAGGTTGATAGGCCGGGGCTGGCACTCGCCGCCGGTTGGCACCACGCAGGGACCGCTCACTGGCCTGTAACATGGCAGCCCGGGCAGTCTTCCAAACCTGCCGGCACCGGCAGAGGTGGGCCCTGATGAACGGGACCGCCACCTCCAGCTCCTGTTGGGGAAACAGAGGAGGTAGCCAAGGGAACATTCAAAGGGAGACAGACCGGATGCTGAGCTTACCATACTGTTTAATGAGTATTCGACCCAGGGCAGGTACTTGCTCCAGGAGGCAGGATTGCTGGTTGTGACGCAACGCAAGGCTGCCTCCAGAGCTTGGTTAGCTCTCTCCGCCTGCCCATTAGTCTGGGGGTGGTACCCCGAGGATAAGCTAGCCGTGGCCCCAATCCCCTTGCCACACCTTCGAAGTAAACTGGGGACCCCTGTCAGAGACGATGTCCTGGGGAATTCCATGGAGACGGACAACATGGGTGACGAGGAGGTCCGCTGTCTCAGCTGCAGAGGGGAGCTTGGGAAGGGCGACGAAGTGGACCGCCTTGGAAAACTGGTCGGCCATGGTGAGTATGGTGTCATTACCTCGAGACATGGGGAGACCAGTTACAAAGTCTAAGGCCATGTGTGACCATGGTTGACTGGGAACTGGAAGGGGACGCAGGAGACCGGCTGGTGGGCGATGAGTGGCATTGCTGCGGGCACAGATGGTACAGGCGGCTACAAACTCTCTCACATCGGTCTCCATTGTAGGCCACCAGAAGTGTCTGCGGAGGAAGTCCACTGTCCGGTGGGTGCCGGGGTGGCAAGCGAGCCGACTGGAGTGACCCCACTCAAGCACCTGAGACCGGACACCCGAGGGTACAAACAAGCAATGCTGGGGTCCCCCACCTGGGTCGGGCTGGTCGCACTGAGCTCTTCTCACCACAGACTCGATCTCCCATGTGACGACACCCACCACCCGGGCTGGGGGAATGATGGTGTCCGTGGCGTCAGATGGGTCAGCAGACACTCCGGTAGACAGTCGGGCGAGGGCGTCTGCTCTGACATTCTTGGAACCTGGGCGGTAGGTGAGGGTAAAGTTGAACCGGCCGAAGTAGAGAGCCCAGCGTGCCTGCCGGGGGTCGAGTTTCTTGGCCGTCCGCACATAGGTCAGGTTTTTGTGGTCTGTCCATACCACAAACGGCAGTGTTGCTCCCTCCAGCCAGTGTCTCCACTCTTCCAGCGCTGCATGAACTGCCAGCAATTCCCTGTTGCCGACGTCATAGTTCCTCTCTGCTGAGGAGAAGCGGCGAGAGAAGAAGGCGCATGGGTGGATTCTTTGGTCCTCCTCCGACCGCTGGGAGAGGACGGCCCCGATGCCCGTGTCCGATGCGTCCACCTCCACGATGAACTGCCTGGATGGGTCAGGGTGGGAGAGCAGTGGAGCCGTCGTGAACAGTGCCTTTAAGGTGGAGAAAGCAGTCTCCGCCTCCGGGGTCCAGGAGAAGGACCGGAGGGGGAGAGCCGTGAGAGGAGCAGCCACCCTGATGAAGCGCCGATGAAAGTTGGCAAACCACAGAAATCGCCTGAGTTGTTTCCTATCGGTGGGCCGCACCCACTGCTCCATGGCGAGGACTTTCTTGGAGTCAGGGCGGATTTGTCCTTTCTCCACCAGGTGTCCCAGGAACTCTACCGTGGTGGAGTGAAATACAAATTTTTCGGCCTTCACGAACAGCCAGTTCTCGAGCAGGCGAACATGCTGGTGGCGTTCCTCCTCAGTCTTGGAAAACACAAGGATGTCATCAAGATACACCACCACGAAAATTTTCAACATTTCTCTTAACATGTCATTAGCCAATGCCTGGAAGACGGCCGGGGCATTGGTAAGGCCAAAAGGCATCACCAGGTACTCGAAATGTTCAAGATGGGTGTTAAAGGCCGTCTTCCACTCATCCCCCTCCCTGATGCGTACTAGGTGATAAGCCCTGCGCAGGTCTAGCTTGGTGAACACCGTGGTGTGAGTGAGTGGCTCGAAAGTGGAAGTCATAAGGGGAAGTGGATATTTATTCTTAACAGTGATATCATTGAGTTGGCGATAATCAATACAGGGCCTCAGGTCGCCCTCCTTCTTTGCCACAAAAAAGAAGCCCACGACCACCGGGGACGACGAGGGTCTTATAATACCTGAGGCCAGGCACTCTGTGATATAATTACGCATAGCCTCTTTCTCGGGGACGGAGAGGTTATACAACCGCCCGGTGGGAAGGGCAGCCCCGGGAAAGAGATCTATGGCGCAATCATAGGGCCGGTGAGGGGGAAGTGAAAGTGCACTATCCTTACTGAAAACGGGCGCTAAATCATGATAGATTGTGGGGACACCAGTGAGATCCAGGGAAGAGACCACTGGCCTGAGTCTACTAGACGGGGACAGAGCGGAGCGCAGGCAGTTGGCATGACACGCAACGCTCCAACCCAACACCCGTCCAGTAGACCAGGAGATGTGGGGATCATGTCTCTCCAGCCACAGTCTACCTAACACCAGGGGCGCTGAGGGGGCGTGCATGACTAGAAAACGTGTGGTTTCTATGTGATTACCCGAAAGAGTGAGGGTGACTGAAACCGTGCTGTGTGTGAACTTACTGAGTGGGTGTCCGTCTATAGCTTGGGCAGTGAGGGGAGTGTCGAGGGGGATGAGAGGAATGCCTGCTTGACGGGCCAGGGAGACATCCAGCAAACTTACGTCCGCCCCTGAGTCTAGGGGCACTGATGGAGAGCGTTTTCTTACCCCAGGAGAGCGTGACTGGGAACAGGCGATTAAGTGCTCCTTTTGGCTGGGGCAGGGTGGTGAGGCTCACTAGGGCTCCCCCCACTAGTGAGCCTGATCTTTTGGGTGGGTTGGGCAGGCCCGGATGTAATGGCCCGACTTCCCACTGTAGAGACAGAGCCAGTCATGCATCCTCTGCTCCCGCTCCTCAGTTGGAAGTCGTGACCGACCCAACTGCATAGGCTCCCCCTCGGTCTGGAGGGCCGACGATGTCAGGGGTAACATGGGGAAACGTGAGGGAGGAGAGTGACCTTGGGGTGCAGGAACAGAGGAACTGTAGGAGAGACGGGTTTGGGTTGGTCTCTGGGGGGTTCCAGAATGTTGAGCGCGCTCCAGACGGCGCTCCACGGCGTTCCCGCAGCCGTTCATCCATCTGGAGAGCGAGATAAATGAGTTCGTTGAAGGTGGATCCCTAATGAGGAGATCTTTAATGGGTTCACTCAGTCCTCTTCGGTAGGCGCTCTTAAGCGCGGCGTCACCCCACCCACTGTCTGCAGCGAGGATCCTGACCTCCAGGGTGTAGTCTGCCACCGACCTGGACCCTTGTTGGATGGAGGCGGCTGGCTGCGTCCTGCCCATCAGCTGGGTGATTGAACACCAAATTAAACTCACGACGGAAGGCGTCATAGTCAGAGGAGAGCTGAACCTGATGGCCAACCACCACTATAGCCCAACTGAGGGCTCTGCCCGTAAGGAGGGACATAATTAGTGCCGCCTTAGTCTCCCCAGTCCTATACTGGGCTGGCTGGTGCCTGAAGAGGAGCTCACACTGACCCAGAAACCCTCTAAGCCGCTCAAACTCCCCATCAAAGGCCTTGGGACAGGGGAAATTAGGCTCGGCACGGGAGTCATAGGTGGGTTGATTGGGGTTCCGCCGTTTAAACTGCACAGTTGTTGGCTGTCAGAACTCCATGAGATCTCAGGGGTGATGAGAAGGGAGGAAGGTGAGACGTGGGGAGCCCGGGAGAAAAGTCTGAAAGTGTATGAAGCTACGCTGTGTCAAGGCTGCTCTCCGCTACCCGACTTTTAAAGGTAAAGCCGACTTTGAGGGTACGCGCTACACGACTGGTATGGGCGTCTTTGCCTTCGGGGGTCCGCACTGTGCGACTGCGAACATGCGGGGGGTACACACATGAAGACTCTACCCATCAAACATTTTGATAACCAACTCCATTTTGGCTGAATATAATAAGTACATTATATGTCAATCATATATGTCATATATAACAAACTGGCCGCAGCTGCTCAACCAACTCCTATTTTGACCTATACAGAATACATTTAAATCGGTTATGTGTAATATTATACCTATATTGTAAAATAAATGTTTGTACAGTGTGTGTGTGTGTGTGTGTGTGTGTGTGTGTGTGTGTGTGTTTGGTGGCTCGTTTAAGCAGCCTCACCTGGCCCTGAGTCAGGCTGATTATTCTGTGGCTGAGTGAGGCTGCACACCTGTGGTGCATTGATTAGCCAATGCACCACAAGTGTGCAGCCCCGCCCTCACCACAAGGTAAACCAGCCCTCCCCACACACACTCACTGACCCATCTGTTCTGCCTGCATGTTTCTAAGTGTTGCGCTGTGATTGGATTGCTAGCCTTCACATCTCCTTCATCCACCAAAGTGGACGGCGAATCTCAGTGGTCAACACTTTCACTGGATAATTTTTCTGGATCAATTTCGAGCTAATACAACAAATGATTACGGTTTAACTTTCCGAAGACAGCCGACCACCAAAAAGGCCTTGTTCTTTCAGTGAGGGCTATGTGAGAATGCAAGTGTGTGTGCTGACGGCTGGTTTAACCTGTGGTGCATTACTCAATGCACCACAGGTGTGCAGCCTCACCCAGCCCCAGACTAATCAGCCTGACATGGGCCAGGTGAGGCTGCTTAAACCAGCCACCGACCACACAAACTCCACAATCTGTTACTTACCAATATCATTTACCAAAATCACTTTGTTTGTAGGCTACCACTTCTGACGAAGAGCATTGTGCACCCTCAAGTGTGTGCACACTTAAATCAGAAGCTCAATCAGAGAAATCAGAGAAATCAGCAGCTCAATAACTTCGATGTAAAATGGTAAATGGATTGCATTTATCCAAAGCGCATCAGGAGCTGTTAGGGTTAGGCGACTTGCTCAGGGACACCTCGGGCCCGGGGATCGAACCAAAAACCTTCCTGTTGCCAGACAACCGCTCTTACCTCCTGAGCTACTGCCACCCCTAAGGCATTTTGGTACATACACATTAACGGTCTGTCTACATAGTTGTGCCTGTGCGCCATCTTTTCTGCTGGTTCAGTGTTCACGCTGTTAATGGACAATGTGCATTATGTGTGTTATATTACAGCCATGTGGTAGAAGCTTTGTTTCCTCGTCTTCTGCTCTTCCACTACCATTTTGGTCACATTAACGGTCTCAGACTGATAGTCATTCTAAAATACCGTGACCATTGTGAGAAAAAGAAACCAGCCAGACAGACTGTGTTGTGGCAGACACAATGGGTATTGATGTAAGCAGGGAGGAGATTGCGGTCACTGGTCAGAGAAGCTGTTTCACACCGTGGCTGGCAGCCAAACAGTTCAGTCGGGCCTGGCAGGCACACAGGGGCAGCACCCCCTGGTGGCCGAGGCACACAACACAGCCAAGGGGTGGAGGTGATGCTGGGAAGTTTGGCAGCATCACTTTCGACAGCTCAGGTGGCATATCCAGTTAATTTAGTATTACCACGACTCACTATTAGTGTAAGTACTACACATACTTTAGTATTTGTACTGAATCGAACACACACACACACACACGCGACATTCAGTTCCGTCTGAACTATAAATTATTAAGTTATAATAATAACCCACAAACGTTTGCTCTCATGTCCCTTCCCTTTGATGTTTGGGTTTTCTAGTTCCCATGTCATCAATGCTCTCTCTCTCTCCTTCTCCTCTCTCTCTCTCTCTCTCTCTCTCTCTCTCTCCTCTCTCTCTCTCTCTCTCTCCTTCTCCTTCTCCATCTCTCTCTCTCTCTCTCTCATGGGTGCTGGGGGTCCCCTGCAGTGTCACGCCTCATTTCAGACCACACAGGGGTGATGGGCAGGCAGGACTGCACCACCCCTCAGTCACGCCGCAAAGGGGAGAGAGAGAGAGAGAGAGAGAGAGAGAGAGAGAGAGAGAGAGAGAGAGAGAGAGAGAGAGAGAGAGAGAGAGAGAGAGAGAGATCCCTGCAGACAAGGCATGAGCAATGCAAACACATTTTGGATTGTGTGTTGTTGCACAAACGTGTAGGAAGGCCAATTTCCTTTGATTGATCTGGTGGATTCGCTTTCTCCTGCTCGTCCACGGTACTAGCCCCACCCGGGCCGCTTCATTCCATTTCATTTTTATTTTCTTATCTGCTTTGCTGCCCTCTTCTCAATAAATTAAAACGGTTGCCTAAAGAAAGCAACATGTCGAGGGCTGGCTTATAATTGGCACATCAACCATCCCGCCGCGCTGGACCAGAATGGATCGTTGCAATTTACCATTGGGTGAGACGAAGTGCTGGAAGCCTTAATTACATTGATAGATACAATACAATACAATTATAGATACAATTATCTCTGTCTCACGCTGACATGGTGGTTAAGGCTGCATCACGGCTACTTCCATTGTGGGGAAGGTCTTACCCATTACCAGAACACAAATTCATGTTGTTTTTTTTTGGGGGGGGGGGCCAATGATGAATGTGGTAGCCCTACTTAGCTCCTGTCTCCTGCAATGGCAGTGAGACTTAGTCCACAAGTACACGTACAGCCCTAGTCCACAAGTACAGCCCTAGTCCACAAGTACAGCCCTAGTCCACAAGTACACAAGTATTTTTTTTATAACGTAGCTTTTTCTATGGTTTTTAGATAACTGAAAACAGACCTTTTGCAAAGCCCAGAGTGAAGATATTTAGAGACTCTGGTTTCATTGTTGACGTGTAAACAGGGGGCGGGTCAGGCACAACTGGGCCAGGTGAGGCCAATTAAGCCAGCCACCAAACACACACACTCTCACAACGGGGAAAGACGATTTTTATTTGGTTTGTAACATCATAGTGTGCACCATTATCTCCTTGGTTTTGTTGCGTGTTCGCTATGCTACTAGAGAATCTCAGGGATGGTCGAGGCCTATGCCTCTGCCCCACCACCTCTCTGGCCTCTGTTAACTATGCGACATAAGCGGGTTACATGTTGCGCGTTCGCTCGTGTTATTAGGGGATCTCAGGGATGATCGAGGCCGTGTCTCCGCCTCCCCACCTCTCTGGCCGATATTAACTATGCGACAATACGCGGTTTACCTATCGATTGTATGATTTATCCGTATTCCTACCCATGGACTACGCTTACCGTTTTTCCACCGCATACAGTTAACGTTAGGTGACTTTGTGGAATGGCGGATGTAGCCTATACCTATTGCTAGGTCAGTCCACACTTATGATTCCCTCCCATCCTTCATGAGCCATTGTTGTTCGCCATACCGGAACCGGGAATTCCTTTTTTTTCAGGCTTCTGATTGACCAACACGCTCTGTCTATGCCAGTGAGGGATATAGCGCCACCTGTTGGTTTGACATGCTCTTGACTGCATGTTTTTGCATTTATTGTGGACAGAGATTTTTTTTAAACATGGCTGTTTTGAAACAATACCTGTGTACGTGTGTCCAAATTACACAATGCTCAACTGGTCCCTGCTGATATGACACAACAGCACAGCGGTCCTGGGTTGAGACGCGGGTCCACAAGACGCGCAGAATAGTTTCCCCTTTTTTAGTTTTTTTTATCATAAGACTGCCAACGCCAAGCCGCCGGCAATTTGGACTGTGAGCGAAGAGAAGAGGACCTCCCACAGTGATTTGATATGCAGGCTCGCATCTAGACGGGCGGTGTGAAGAAACACCAAAAGCCGCATTGCCCGAGCGTTGCTATGGAAGACGCTGCCCCATTCCATTTCATATGAGAGAGCGAGAGAGAGAGAGAGAGAGAGTTAACAAACCCTCAATAGGGATGCATAGTGCATTGTTACTATGTCAATCCTCTGTGTGCATAGACGGAGGCGTCAGACCAACCCCTGTTCCCTGTAGTGCCTGCTCACCGTTGATATGGCAAAAACTGCTTTGCCGTGTTGTCTCTTTAAATGTATATTCTTAAAGAGATTGATGCTCAACTCAATTCTCTCTCCCTCTCTCTATTATTGATAATAAGCTTTGTTTTAGTCAGTAACTGTTGCCGTGACAATACCAGCACATGGAATGCCTGGATACCTGAGCATATACTGCAAGGCTGTTTATAAATACAGTGTACCGCTCCTGGGGTCTCACGGTACACATGTGCATTGACGGAGCCTGATGGGGGTCTTGATGATAACACGTCAGCGTATGAAGCACACTTGCTTTAAGTATACTGCCTTTCCCTCTCCCCCCATGTGAAATGCATTCCTCACCTCCAGCACCCCCCCCCCCCCCCCCCCCCTCGCTCCCAACACCACCACACACACCTCCTCCCTCCTCCCTCACCTCTATTCTCGATAGAGCTGTTAATTTGCACAATCCTTGGAGGCGAATTAGCTCCTCTCTGGAAGTGATAAAGCTCTCTATTTATTACGTAGCTCTCCTAGATACAGTAGACTGGACAAGAGCAGAGAGAGAGCGCGCGAGAGAGAGAGCGCGCGAGAGAGAGAGAGAGAGAGAGAGAGAGAGAGAGAGAGAGAGAGAGAGAGAGAGAGAGAGAGAGAGAGAGAGAGAGAGAGAGAGAGAGATTTGTTTTGCAATCTCAGACCTAAAATATCACATTGTTAAATATGCATCATCATATTAGAAAATGATATTATATATATAAAATAATCTTTTGAATCAAACTGTGTCAATAATCAGACACACACACACTCAAAATCACATACCAAAAATAATAAAATGAATAAAGGCATTTAAAACTTCCAACGTTAGAAGATCTAAGAAAAACTAAAATAACATGACGGGGAACCCGGAGTCACACACTGGTCCCCCACCGCCGTCGACCAGAAAGTCATGAAGGCACCTGCCTGGTCCCCTGTCTGGTCCCCTGCCTGGTCCCCTGTCTGGTCCCTTGTCTGGTCCCCTGTCTGGTCCTCTGCCTGGTCCCCTGTCTGGTCCCCTGCCTTGTCCCCTGTCTGGTCCCCTGCCTGGTCCCCTGCCTGGTCCTCTGCCTGGTCCCCTGCCTGGTCCCCTGTCTGGTCCCCTGTCTGGTCCCCTGCCTGGTACCCCTGCCTGGTCCCCTGTCTGGTCCCCTGCCTGGTCCTCTGCCTGGTACCCTGCCTGGTCCCCTGCCTGCTCCTCTGATGCATCGCTATGAAGTCACTCACCCGGCCGTCGCATCAGCGGGGACATGCTTCCATCTCCGCTGCTCAGTGCTGCTGCTGCTGCTGCTGCTGCTGCTGCTGCTGCTGCTGCTGCTGATGAGGACGAGTCTGAAGGATTTCCAGCTATTCCTCCCAGGAGTCTCTCTAGTGTTGTCTCTGTGCACCGTTCTCACTCACATCTGTCACTCACATCTTCACTGGAGTAGCGCTTAAGGAGCCACCTTCCCTCCTCACATTGGTTCACTGTGGAGCACTAAGACACATCTCTCCTCTCCTCCTCTCCTCCTCTCCCTGCTGCGCTCGACGCACTCTCCCGCTCACTCTATCTCTCTCCCTCTCTCTCTCATTCTCACTGCCTCTCTCTCTCACCATCTCTCCCTGTCTCTCTCTCCTTCTCTCCCTCTATCTCTCTCTCCCCTTCTCTCTCATTTTCTCCCTGTCTCTCTCTCCCCCTCATCGCTCTCTCTCCTTCTCTCCCTCTATCTCTCTCTCCCCTTCTCTCTCACTTTCTCCCTGTCTCTCTCTCCCCCTCATCGCTCTCTCTCCTTCTCTCCCTCTATCTCTCTCTCCCCTTCTCTCTCATTTTCTCCCTCTCTCTCTCCCCCTCATCGCTCTCTCTCCCTCTCTCCTTCTATCTCTCTCTCTCCGCCTCTCTCTCCCTCTCTCCTTCTATCTCTCTCTCTCCGCCTCTCTCTGTTCACATATTCATGTGCACATCATATATATATATGATATATATATATTATATGCATATGTGCATGCATATAATATATATGCATGCAGATACTATCTATGTATTCACACCCCTCTTCTCTAGCCTCTCAACAGTGTGACTTGTTGAACCCAGACCCCCACGCCCCCCATCTCCATCTGCCTATACCCCACCCTCCTCAATTACGCTTTCCAAATTGCATGCACACTCTCCCTCTCTCTCTCACACACACACACTTACATACTTACACACTTACACACACACACACACACATACAGTAAGTATCGTTCACAAGTAGCGTTCCCCTCATCACGTCGCCTAGCGAGCCACAGGCTAATCAGCAGCGATTGATCTCCCTGCGCCCCGCGCTGCTCTGATGCCAGGCAGGGGGCGCTGGCCAGAGGTGAGGGAGGCTCGCTCGCTCGTCCGCACCCGAGCCACCACCGTCGTCAGAGAAAAAAATGTCTGTTCCCTATCCATATCTGTTCCTTATACTGTATGAACGTTCTTTCCTTTTAATGGAACACAGAAGCCTAATGGCAGCTTGGTGTCTGCGATGGTAAACTGACAAGCTTATAGCTTATAGAAGTCTCTGCTGGTTTCATGTTTTAACGTAGACCTACCACACAGGTCCGACTCCCAGACAGAGAATCAAATCGAGGATCAATAGCTTCACCGACGCAGCCTGTGTGATTCTCATGGACGGAGCTGAAAAACATGAAGCATGTTTTTTTTTTTGGTGGTGTGAAGGCTTTATGAGAAGATATCTGGTGGTGTGAAGAACGGGGCGTGGCTTTGGCGTCTGCTGCAAACAAGGAGGGCAGGCGGCTCATTCAGAGGGGGCCGACGCAGCTGTGTGTGTGTGTGCGTGTGTGTGTGTGTGGTGGGGGGAGTAATGAGTTGGCAACTACGTACAGTACACTCATGCATGTTCTGCTCTCCCCCCACAGAACGTCTGTGTTATGTTTTGTAAGCGGAGGAGTCGCCAGCTTCGACGCGCGGTGCCGCCATTTCGAGGCAATAAAGCGTCTCGTCTGTGCAACCTGCTACCTTCTGCCCAAACTGAAGCCGAGGGTAGCATTGAACAGCTATAGGGGCGCCCGAAATGGGGCCAACGGAAGGAATGGCCAAGGAGGGTCACTGATCGATCAGATATGTCAGATCCAGCCCCACCCAAAATCGTCAGACCCCGCAGGCGATGCAGGACTCGCTCACCGTGCTGCAGGGCGGGGCGGGCAAACTGGAGCAGGGCTTGGATCCACCGCGCCCACTCAGCATCGTGCGGAAGCCTTTCGAGGTTTCCGAGGGTACGGTATGGAGGGTGGAGGCGTGTGGGTGGCCCCAGATCCAGGGGGGGGGCATGCTCCACCTCACATCATCAGCGGTTCGCCTGAACCGCTGATGATGGCACGCGGCATACCGGCGGCCAGGGTAGTTAGAATCCCAAAAGAGAAAACAACAGAAAACTAAAATGCATTGTGGAGCTTGAAAATGCCTTGCAAAGCGAGCATGACCCATTCACTTCACAGAACCACATATTTTCATCGTACCTTTTGTGCACTAGAGGGAGCCTTACTTCATTAACAGATGCAGTAGGGCAGGTCATGTCTTGCCTTCCTCTGTCCTCTATCTATGGTAATGCTGTCAGTGTTAACAAACTTGCAGACGGCGAGGTTGAGATAGAGGTGAACTAATGACCTCTGTTCCTTTTTCAACCACTAACACTAACACATATAGTCTGGACTCTTATAATATACATTCAAAAAGAAAAATGGTAATCTGTTGCTGTTTCTTGGTCCAGTAGTGTCATTGTGCAAACCATTTTATACAGTATTCCTGAAGCAAAAAGAAAGCAATGAAGACGCTTTGCTCCAGTAAACAGAATTGCTGGTAGCAGAGTGTGTGTGTGTGCGTGTGTGTGTGTGCGCGCGCACGTGTTGTGGCAACCCGGAGGATCTGCACCGGGGACAGCGGAGCCTACGGACTGTCCGGCCCCTCCCTCCCAAGCCCCAGGTATCGCAGCTGTCTCCGCCCGCTAATCAGGAGGCCAGGTGGAGACAGCTGCAGGGGATAAGACAATCAGGAGGAACCCGGGTATAAAGCCGCGTGGTTCCTCCCAGTCAAGAGGAACGCGGCAACACGTCGGGGAGCGCGCCGACGGGAGAGACGCCGACGTGGAGGGCGCGCCGACATGTACAGTGGCGCGGAGATCGCGCCGACGGGGAAATCGCGCCGACACGTACAGTGGCGCGGAGATCGCGCCGACACGGGATCGCAGCGACGCGCAGCGTGTCGCAGACAGTGGCGTAGCCAGAAATCAAGGTTTGGGTGGGCCTGTGCCAAAATGGATGGGCAAGAAGTTACCAAACAATAAATACTCACAAATACACATCAATCCACGCAGCAGGTTAAAATGCAGGACATTTATAACCATTTACGCATACTACATAGGAATCGCAAGTTACCAACACAACCTATAAAATACGCTATAGGTGACAATGACAACAAATCACACGTGGTAACAAACGCACCACACACCACCGCATCTATGAGCAAACAATGGACGCTACAGAAACACCCCACAGAACTACAACACAACGCAACAGCTCGTCTTCACAATGCACAAAAGTGTAGTTTTGACAAACCGATCGTCATGAACCGCTTCGGTGAAATTCCTGCACATATTGCAATACAAGGCATCTCTTGCAATGCTGTATTCTAGCCAGATACATTTTTCGTACCATTTTGATGAAAAACTCGTCTATCTCAGACAAATCAGTGGGGGCCGGGGGTACAACTTCGCCAGAGCAGACAGGCTGATCAATGCTGGCCGCAGCCGCGGCCAGTGATTGAACGTTATCAGTAACGTTACTTGTACTAGAAGCGATGTTCTCGGATGTAGAACCCGCAGCTGACGACGTGGCTTCTTGATCTTGATTGTCATCCAAACACGCTTTTTTTAAAATATTTGAACATGGATTGCTGTGCCATTTTCTTAGCGAGCTGCTCGCTCAGCTCAATGCTGCTGTGACTGCATAATCCGCTCGTTGAGCTTGCTTGCTGTGACGTCACACACGCGCACACGTTGCAGTGGGAGTGGTAACGTACTTTGGGAGAGACTTGACAGATAATTCAACCAATTACGAAAAATAAAAAATACAAATCAACCAATTACGTGGGTGGGCCAAGGAATGAAATGGGTGGGCCCAGGCCCACCAGGCCCACTGTTGGCTACGCCACTGGTCGCAGAGGACCGGACCCCGCAGAGCACAGCTACCCGGGAGGAGGAGTCCTGCCCGGAGAGGACTCCTAATTAGTGGATAAGTACCAACGTGATCTGTCTGTTTGTTGTTGGGAATAAACGGCCCGCCTGCGGTGCCTAACCAGACGTTTGTGTCCGTGTTTCCTATGCGTGGTGCCTCTGACTCAAAGCGGGTTGCCACAGTGTGCATGTGTGTGTAAAAGGGAGGAGACAAAGTGTCAGAGATATTGAGTTGGGGTGAAAATTTGAGATTTAAAACAGACAAATATCGGGCTTTTCCTTCCTTTTTTAGTTTTTAGTCATTAATGGGTTAATCATTCTAATTACAGTATATATACTTTTAAAGTACTCACAGGGGTACTCTGAATCGATCAACCGCCCGTCCCACATACATCTCTCTCACAGGTAGCAGTTTATCATCAAAGTCCAGATTAGCAGAGCTTCGGGATCAGATTTTATGGACAGGTGCCTGAAGACCTTTTTAAAACAAAGCGGAATGAAAACTAACATGGTAAGTTCCTAGGTACTGTAAATAAATCAAACCAATCAAACAATGAATATTTCTTTCCACAGGATTCACTTGGAATAATCTCAACTTGAAAAAGCATAGAAGGACATCTAAGGACCAGATGCCCTACTCAAAGAAAATGTTGTTAGTAATTATTAGGCATGGGACTGCTATCATTTATTTTCTGGAGCCAGCCACCACAGCATGTATCAGAATTGTTATCATAATCCAATTCTCATAATTTGTGATTTACAAAAACGAATTCTCATTCTGATAAGTTAAAAAGCTTGAGGAGAGATTTTGTAGCATTCATTTGAGTACAAATTTTGTTGTATTAACACTGAGGTGCAGCTCAGTTGTGGTGGCTTCATGCCATGCCTTCTGAACCACCCTCTTCTTCCTGTCTTTTCCCAGCTGTGCCATTCCTGGAAGAATTAAGGGTGTGCCAGGTGATCAGTAAATCACCTGGAGCTCGTTGTGTTTGGGCTTTATAAAGCCCTGCTTCCAGTCAGTCATGATCGGTCATGAACGTTTGCTCCCAGGAATACTGCTGCTTTGAGTCTGTGAGAATACCCTTTTGTTTCGCCAATTCCCACTTGTTGTGGATGACTAGCTTAAGTTTAGTTTCCCTTTTTGAAGAAATCCTGAGTTGCCATGGAAAGAAAATAAAGTCTTGATTTTTGCACCTTACCCGGTGGTCCTGCATTTGTGCTCAGCCAAGATTTCACCCAAGATTTCACCCTCACTTCCCCCTCCCTTCCCACGCATGCGTGAGTGCATGCATATGCCATGTATGACCGACCTGACTTGTTCCACATTGCCTGGCATTTCCCAAAGGCTGCACGTGATAGCCGTTTGTGTATCATTCTTCTCTTCTGCTTTGGCAGCATCTGTTGTGGTGACAAAGTCTAACAGGTGGAATGCACACCTTTGGTGTGGAGGAAACTGGTACTCAAGACCGTAATCTTGCTCCAGGATGCTGAATGCGTCCAGGTAGGCGGCTTTGGGGCCCTTCAGAAGAGTCTTGGTCTGACTCTACTTCCTTAGACTGGCTTTGCTCACCAAACACACTAAATGCTTTAATAAAATTTGAGTCAGGAAACTGCACAGTCTAGTCAGAACTTGACTGTGTGTGTCTGTCAGTTACTGCATCTGTTTCTTTTAAGGTATCAGAGCAGCTGATTGCAGTCTCCGCCCACATTGGAAGCACCTGCGCCCAGGGCTCAGCCCGGATATCAAAGTTCCGTCGTCCATCGAGGGCGGCCTCTCTGCCAGCCTGTCTATTCATCTGTTTTGTTTAAGCCTTAGTTGCTTTTGTACTTTGCACCTTATCACTATTAACACAAACATCCACATGAACACCACTGATCTTACTGACAAACACACCTCACAAATAATCCTTCAGTTTATTTTTGATTCTAGTAAATAAATTATATACGGATATTTTTGTAGTCTGGTCTCGTTTTTGTCATGGCCTACGGTCCGGGTCGTGACACTGCATATACAAACCTTTGTCAAAAAGCTACTTAGTGACTCAAACTTGGACAGGGGGACCCCCTCCTGGGCCATCCAGTGAGTATCTTTAAACAGCACCAGCGCTGCTTTGTCCTGCTGACTGGTCACCTTCACCTGACAAGTCTCTTTGCAGAACAGGAATATTGTGACAGGACTGATGTTCTTCGCTTAAAACATGGCGAGTGACGGTGGAGTGCTGATAGTTGGTGCAATAGTTTGATTTGTGTATAGACGTGCTGCTTTTGTTGTATGTAGTACAAATGTCACAGTACATGAAATTGTCATCTGAGAAGCACAGCCATTTGAATGTGGTGAGGCACTGCTGTTGAAATGTTTGGGAAGAGGGTGCTGACGACGGCAGCTCATCTGCGGCAGTTGGCTAATCAGGCTCAGTAGAAGTAGAGGTGAGTTGGGGACAGGCAATGAGGTACTCTCGGAACTCTTAATCCTTTTAAAAAAAAAAACAACTGGGAAGTCTGCTTTCATTAGTGGCCCCCTGCCAACGCTGTCCCGTGGCTCAGAGCGCTTCAGCAGACACCTGGCTCCAGTCCGCCTGCAGAGCTCACAATATTGGCTTTATTGACAACTTCAATTAGTTTTGGAGCCGTTCCTCTCTCTACAGGCCCGATGGACTCCACCCGGAGTCCATCGGGACAGACTGGGCAGCTGGATACTAACGGCTAACATACAGCATGCCGTCCAGTCTGATGCTCCACACACCTGACTGTTTGCATGCCACACCCCCTTCCCGGACACTCCACCTGTGCCTACAGTGGCACCTACTGTCCCTCCTGATAGCTCCCTCTACCGGCCACTCATGTCATTACCCCTCACACCGGACAATCTTCCCATTCAGACCATCATCACTGACAGGGTCCCCCATCCTCACTGCACCTCTCACCGTGGGGTGTGTATTGGGAACCTCCTCCGGCCGCCCCGCGCCTCTGCTTGCTCTGCCGCTGTTCTACTCTTGCCAGTGAAGATGGCTCTGATTAATGCTAGATCGCTGGCAAACAAGACCTTCCTCCTCAACGACTTTTTCACCTCTCATGAGTTGGATTTTATGTTTGTGACAGAAACCTGGCTTCAGGCTGGTGAGCTTATTCCATTTTCTGAACTTCTTCCTCCTGGGTGTGGATTCTTTAGCTCCCCTCGGACCACTGGCAAGGGTGGAGGGGTAGCTTCTGTATTTAAATCCACCTTCCACTGTCGTCAGTCTCCATCTGACACCTACTCCAGCTTTGAGCTGCAGCTTTTTGAATTAAGCTTTTCCCTGCCTGTGTTGTGTGCGGTGGTCTACCGTCCACCAATATTCAATAAGGATTTTATACAGGACTTTGCAGAGTTCTTGGCTGCGATCGTGTTGAAATATGATCATTTTTTAATTGTTGGTGATTTTAACATACATGCTTGCTGTGAAACCAGACCCCTGGTTAAAGACCTTAATCTTTTAGAGTCTTTTAACCTTACTCAGTCGGTGACTGGCCGACTCATGAAAAAAGACACACATTCGACCTGGGTAACTGTCCTATGGTTTGTCTGTTAGTATCAGTGAAATCTGTGATACACGTATATCTGATCAGCTGCCTGTCTTATTTAATGCCACAGTCCCCTGCTCTAAGATTACAACTTGCGCTCCTGCCCGCCGCCTGCGTGCGATTAATCCTTCCACCGCCTCACAGTTTTCTGCTGCTTTTAAGGACTCTTTAATTTACACCATGGATGGCTGCTGCAATCTAAGTGCTGAGGAACTTACCATCAAATTCAATTCTACATGTACTGACATTTTGGACTCTGTTGCACCACTTAAGACAAAAAAATCTAAGCCACGTTCTGAGCCTTGGCTCAATGATAACACCCTTGCTCTCGTGCATGTAGGCAAGCGGAGAGGAAATGGAAGAAGGACAAACTCCAAGTCTCTTTGGGATTCTAATAATGTGGCGGGCCGGGCCGGGCTGGGGCCTACTTTCCAGGCCCGCGCAGTCCTCTAGTCCTTATACACACACCATAATATTACCGGTATGTTGAAGCACAGTACGTATTACTCCGCAAGGCTAGTATTACGCCGCGGTAGCCGTAATGCGCCGACAATCCATCAAGTATTACTCCGCGGTAGCCGTAATGCGCCGACAATCCATCAAGTATTACTCCGCGGTAGCCGTAATGCGCCGACAATCCATCAAGTATTACACCGCGGTAGCCGTAATGCGCCGACAATCCATCAAGTATTACTCCGCGGTAGCCGTAATGCGCCGACAATCCATCAAGTATTACGCCGCGGTAGCCGTAATGCGCCGACAATCCATCAAGCGGTGCGGCTTGACAGATTTTTGAGCGCCGTGTACCACATAAAATCGGTTCGAGGTTAATACATAAGGCGCACCGGATTATAAGGCGCACTGTCGATTTTTGAGAAAATTACAGGATTTTAAGTGCGCCTTATAGTCCGAAAAATACGGTAATTGGAATGGACATTTGCAGCCCTCACAAGCTTTTCTTTCTTTGCATGTAGGAAATGGACAAACTCCAAGTCTCTTTGGGAATTTTACGAGAGTGCCTAATGAATTACCAAAGAGCTGTAAAAACTGCCAAAACAGAGTTCATATCTAACCATGTCTCCAATAACAGTCATAGGCCTCAGGTTCTTTTTAATGTTTTTAACTCTCTTATCAACCCATGTGACACAGCTCCTATCGAGCCATCACCTACACTGTGTGAAAACTTTCTCCAGTTTTTTATTGACAAGATCTCTGCTCTCAGGTCTTCACCCACTTCCTCTGCCCCGGACCAATCTGTCCCTCCTGTGTGCCCAGCGGTCTTTGATCAGTTTGAACCTGTATCACTCTCCTTTTTATCTAAGGTAGTTCAACACCTGCGGCCTGCAAACTGTCCCTCAGACAGTATCCCCTCTTATCTACTCAAAGACGTTCTTGATACTGTCGGGCCAAGCATCTTGTCAATAATAAATACTTCTCTCAGCTCAGGGTGTGTTCCAGCTGCTTTTAAACATGCTGTAGTACAGCCTCTTATCAAAAAGAAAAATCTGGACCCCTCAGTTCTCTCCAACTTCAGGCCAATCTCAAAACTGCCTTTTCTGTCCAAAGCGTTAGAGAGAACAGCCTACATCCAACTACAAACATTTTTAGATCATTTTAGCATTTGTGAAAATTTCAGTCTGGTTTTAAAGCCCACCATAGCACTGAAACTGGATGAACTTTTAATGATCTCCTTTTAACTGCTGATTCAAATTCAAAATACGTGGAACTTGATGTAAAACCTATTTTCCTTTTTTTTATTATCTGGTGGCAAAAGTATACACATCCTTTACTTAAGTAGAAGTACAGATACTTGTGTAAATGTACTGAAAGTACAAAAGTAAAAAGTAGCCATTTTCATTAATATATTGAAAATAATAAACTTAACGTGAGGCTCCAATGCAGAAAATCAGCTTTCAATGCCAGAAACAGAACTGGAAACATTTGAAACTTTTAGACACTTTTTTGTCATAGTATGATGTTTACTGACACATTAGGCCTGTACATAATAGTTGTAACACACACACACACACACACACACACACACACACACACACACACACACACGTTACACAAAACACCTAGGGGTGTGTGTGTGGGGGGGCTTCTTGTTGATCCATGTTTAGTTCTCGCTAGTTACCTCACGTGTTCCTCTCGTATTTTAAATCGGTTTCGTCTCGTTACATCTGACGTCACATGCGTGACATCAGAGCTCCTCTAACGTGGATGGATACACCAAGCGTCTCTTCTATGTGTTGTTGTCCATCCATTTAGGTTGAAATCGGTCTTGATGTTGGGAATGCGTGATGCAATGACGTAAAAAAAAACGAGACCTCGTGACCTCACCTGTAACCTCCAGTTCGCAAAAGTTAATAGCGCCCCTAATTGATCTACCGTATTTTCCGGACTATAAGGCGCACCGGATTATAAGGCGCACTGTCAATGAACGGGTCTATTTTCATACATAAGGCGCACTTAGAGCCCTGCAATGGAGCCCGAGGCCCGGGGGGCCCGAAAGCCCGACAGCCCGAGGGTCGGGCCTCGGGCCAATTATCCCATCATTAGCTCGGATGCGGGCCGGGCTCGGGCTTTTTTTTCTCTCTCTCTCAATTAAATTAAATTAAATTCAAAGAGGCTTTATTACCAGCAGCAGCAGCAGCAGCAGCAGTGAGCGTGCGTTCAGCGCCGCTGGAAGAGTAATAGAGGAGAGGAGGACTGGACTGGCCCCTGAAACCGTGGATGCGATTCTTTTCCTTCATGATGCAAAGTGACTTAAAAAGACATGTTGCCATGTTAAGCGGCTGACTGTTTTTGTGTGATTGGACGTTTTTTTATTATTATCATGGGCGTAGAATTTAGTGGGGACGCTGGGGACATGTCCCCACCAATATCCACACCTCACGGTTGCGTAATTGCGCATCCTTGACGCAATATCTGTGATGTCCCCACCAATGTCCAAAACAAAAATACGCCCTTGATTATTATTATTCTTGGAATGGCCTGTTTTGGTCAATTTTATTTTAGTCAAGGCTTACTCGGGTAAGACAAGCTGTTTTCTCTGTTAATAATAGCGTAACTGTTTCTCCGCACTTCCGTGTGCTTATTGTTCCAATGGTTTTTATAGGCTACGTTTAATAATAAACACTGATATACGCTTTAACTGTTGAGTTGTTTTTTGTAGCCTATTCACTGGGATATAATTTGTAGTAGCCTATTCAACATTGATCTGATATGTAGCGAATGGATCAACTGTTAATCGCCGCGCAGCTGCTCGTCACTCACTTCAGAAAATAAAAAAAATTATTTAACTGCCTACAAAATGCTTCAAACATTTTCCTAAAATAACTTAAAATTGAAATGAAACTAAATATAACCACTTATGCCATTTAAAGTGCTCAAATAAGATCGGAAGTCTATAACTAGACTTGTCGCATCTGGGCAACAAGTCTAGTTTGCGACATTAGTCGCAAATATGGGAGGTTAAAAAAATGTCGGGCTTAATTCGGGCCTGAGAGTTCTAATAATGTGGCGGGCCGGGCCGGGCTGGGGCCTCACTCTCTCGGGCCAGGGCCGGGCTAGGGCCTACTTTCCAGGCCCGCGCAGTCCTCTATACACACCATAATATTACCGGTATGTTGAAGCACAGTACGTATTACTCCGCAAGGCTAGTATTACGCCGCGGTAGCCGTAATGCGCCGACAATCAATCAAGTATTACGCCGCGGTAGCCGTAATGCGCCGACAATCCATCAAGTATTACGCCGCGGTAGCCGTAATGCGCCGACAATCCATCAAGCGGTGCGGCTTGACAGATTTTTGAGCGCCGTGTACCACATAAAATCGGTTCGAGGTTAATACATAAGGCGCACCGGATTATAAGGCGCACTGTCGATTTTTGAGAAAATTACAGGATTTTAAGTGCGCCTTATAGTCCGAAAAATACGGTAATTGGAATGGACATTTGCAGCCCTCACAAGCTTTTCTTTCTTGAAAACGATTAAGCTTTCCAATATTATATCTGCAATAAAAAGGGCATCCCTGATTTTGGCAAAAGGTGGGCCCTTATAAACTATTCTAAATAGTTTTATGTTCATGTAAGGAATGTCACTTGTCCCAGTTAAATAATAATACAATGATTACAAAATCAATCATTGCAGGTTATCTGGTATGCAGAATATTCCAAAGAGCATTCTTCAACAGGCAAATATCTTGCCCTGCCCTGGAACAAATCTACTGTTGCAGTTTGGAGTGCAATGGTGCCATAATAGACATGCATAATAGTATTACAAGCAAACATTTGTAAAAGTCCTCTTGATTTTTTCTTTTATGTCCTAATCAGTCTGCATGTGTATCGTCTGTAAAATAATCTATACACTTTGGTACAAGTACACCTTGGCGATTCAGAAATAAAGTAAACTTGAAATAAAGTGAAGAAAGCATAGAACACAACATTGAAACCTTGAAACACTGTATTTGCCTTTGTCTCGCTAGTAGCTTCACATCTGGGGAACACGAGGAGAACAACCCATTGATTCACTGTTCCCCCGCAGATCTTCTGTCAGGGGAAGCCCAGAGACGGAGGGCTTGGGGGGACGTGGGAGCTCCAGGGACAAGCGTTCATGTCAGGCCCCTCGCCCAGCAGCAGCAGAAGCTCCTGTACAGGCACAACAAAGAACACCCCATCAGCAGGCATGCATCTGTATCTTAGTAGAGGATCACAGTCCATAGAGCATCCAGGCTTTAAAAGAGGTTGCAAGTGAAACACACCTGGTGAAGCTGTGCGTTCTCAGGGTGGAAATAGGGAACGATATCCTGGCTTCTCAGGGCCGACCGGCGAGCTCTGTCCTCAGTCAGCTCTTGTCTGCAGGATGGACAGAAACACACACACACATCATCATTTTTAAATAACATAAATAATATAATATTTGGTCTGAATAAAACAATACATTTTGTTAGAGCTGTTGTTAGATTTGTTAAGCTAAATGTTCTTCATGTCTTGTAGGAAAGTTATAAATCTCAGAATGAGGATCAATTCATCAGTGATATCATCTAAATGTTCTGAATGATAGCAATATAATAATAATAATAATAATAATAATAATAGGCTGTGAATGTTAACCGGTATTCTCCACTTCTTTGTGCCCACTGTGTCTTCATTGGTGTTTTACTGAACAGGAAGGGAATGAGGAAAAGGACATCGGGAAAGATGATCAACCAAGAACATGTATCTGTCATATGTCATACATATACCTAGCTATCCATTCATCCATAGATCTATATCTGTACACTGTATACAGATATATAAATGATAGATAGATGTATAGTAACATACCTATACGTAGATACATGCCTATATGCACATACTGTATCTATATACTTTATATACATATACACGTGATATATATTCATATATAGGACAGATGTAAGACATACATACACAACTGTTTATGTATGCTGTGTATGAAATATATATATATATATAACATTACCTGTTATACTTTACTGTTCTGGAAGATTCTTCTGAGTGCAACACTGAGGCAACAACTGTTTTTACTGTACAAAGCAGCAAAGTCTTCTGTGAACAAACACGCACACACACACACACACACGTTAAATGATGTGACTCGACAGAAGAACATGGCCTGTGTATAAACAGTTTGATGTGCGTCTACATCCACGACTAGCTGACTCATCACAAACAGAAGACTGCATGTTTAATCAACTCAAATGGGACCAGAATCCCATACTCACCTGCAGTCCTGTGGTTGCACGCCCACCCGCCACCATCTGGAGTCTCTGGAAGAGGCTAAATAATAAAGATAATATTTATTTACCTTTCATGGACAAACATGGACAAAGATGTGGGTAAATGCACGTGAAGAAACAAACACTGAAATCTTCAGAATACGAGCATGTGTGTTGGCGTCCTACTAATCTCGGATCGAGAAGTTCGACAATGCTCTGACGGAACTTCTGGGGAGAGACTAACTACACATTTCCCATGCTGTAAACCAGTCACTTTGGTGGAGTCACGGATTCCTGTTTGAGGCTAAGCTAAAGATCCGGTGCGTGTGTGTATGTGTGGCACTCCATCTGGCCAGTGCTGGACGGCGGTGACGGCCATGAGAAAGGGTTCAGCTTCTAAGATCTTCGAAGTCACCCTGTGTTATCCACAGTAGATGCACGAGGCTTCTGCCTGCAACCTAGAACATCCCTCCGACTTTGAAGACTTTGAAGGGTACACAGATACACCGTCTCCTCGTGTCTTCTGAGAGCAGCTCCTCCTCATCCTTTTCCTCCCTGTGGGGGTCACTAACCCTCAGGTCTTCTGAGAGCTGGTCCTTTTTCTCCTCTTCCTCCTCCTCCTCTTTCTCACTGTGGGGGTCACTAACCCTCAGGTCTTCTGAGAGCTGCTCCCTCCTCACCAAGCGCTCCATGAAGTCCTAGAGTTCAGACAAAACACTTTTACTCACGGTCGTTCAGCGCATCAAACACAGCGTGATGACGAAGTAAACAATGTGAAAACAGGTTTGACATTCAAGCCCAGGAAGAAGTCATTAAAAATATCAATACATCATCAATAAAGGTGCCATATTGGTTTTAAAAGGCACGACTAGCATAGGCTCCCTCCCCAGTTTAACTCCAGGACCCAAAAGAGATGACTGATTTAGCAAACTCAGTGAGAGCTGGTGTTGAGCACATTAACAACATTACACCCAATATCAATTTAAAGATGTGGGTAAGATTCAACAGAGTAAAGACAATGCTGATTTTGAAAGAAAATCACCTCCCTCTGCTCTAATATAGCTCTTAAATCTTAACTATAGCACCTTTAAATAACAGCTCTTACAACCTACAGTAACTTTAAATATAAAATAAAAGCTCTTAAATCTTAATGTGCAACATTTTAAAGTATTTAATAACAGTTCTTACATTTTAAGCTGCAACACTTACAACACAAATATTAAATAACAGCTCTTAGATCTTTCCTCCATTCCTCCAGACCATTCCTCCACCTTTAAGATACAATGTGAGGTGCACCTTCAGCCGTGTGTCCAGGGTGTGTCGGAGCCTCCTGGAGGTGGCCGGGTACACCGTCAGCTCCTGGACCTGCCGGACCTGGGGCTGACCCAGGTGGTCCTGGACCTCCAGGGCCTGGACCCGTGGTCCTCCCCCGAGAGCAAGACCCCGGCCCAGATCAGAACCAAACGGAGGACCCCAGGTTTTCCTCTGGATCACACACACACACACACATGTGTGAAACAGTGTTTTTGTGTGTGTGTGTGTGTGTGTGTGTGTGTGTGTGTGTGTGTGTGTGTGTGTGTGTGTGTGTGTGTGTGGTGTGGTGTGTGTGTGTCGTGTGTGTGTGTGTGTACCTCTACTCTTGGGAACGTGTACCAGTTGCGGTTCCGGAGGTTGAGAGGCACAATGTTGAGGTTGTGTTTACCAAGCAGACGCTGGACTGGTCTTAATATGGTGACAGTAGACTCACCTGGAACACACACACACACACACACACACACACACACACACACACGCACACGTACTGTATCTCCTATATACAGTATATACAGAGTGTGCTGTCTATGTAGGTAGAATGTGCTGTATATACTCTATACTGTATATACGTTTGTAAATGTAACTAAATGACACCCGAGTCCGCCTCCTATCTTGCTGTTATAAAATGTGTGTTGCTGAAAACTGAGATTTGTGGACATTTCAACCATAATCTCAAGCTGTTATTTAATCAAAGAATTTGAGAACTTCTTGCCAACCTTTTGGATTAATGAACCAAACAACAAAATCAATTGTTTGTTTCTATACTAATAATATATATATGTGTGTGTGTGTGTGTGTGTGTATACTGTATGTATATAGAATGTACTGTACATTTCACAGAGTGAATTTATGCATGTTTTTATTTGTTTCAGTCTTTTAATGTATGTGTTTTGTAATTACTCGCATGTTTACTTGCATGCCTTACATTTTTATTTTTTATCTGATTTGACTTGATGATGTGTTTTCCCGAGTCCAGAATTGGCCGCTCACGACAGGCGTGCAGAATGCGGTACATCGTCTCCACTTGGATTGCTTGCTCTTGAAAATGACTCACCTTGAGTTCTCATTTCTGTGATCTGTCTTTTATTTATTTTATTTCTGTATTGGTTTTATACACCTAATATACACCTCGTCTTTTTAAAACGTTCTATGACTTGTCTGTTCTATTTTGCTGCCCTTGTAAAGCACTTTTGAAAAGTGCTCTATAAATAGATGATAAAGATTATTGTTCTTATTATTTTTACTATTATTATTATTATACTGTGACATATACAATTGAATACATTCTATATACAGTATACATACATATACAGTACATGTACACACACACACACACACACACACACACACACACACACACACACACACACACACACACACACACACACACACACACACGCATACACACACACACAGTGCTGTACTGACCTGGGTCATCAGACTGGGACAGCACAGCGACCCCGGGGTCAGAGTGCGCCCGTCCCAGGAGACCCTCCACCTCCTGATGGACAAGCAGTTCTGTACCTGAGCCGTCCACACGCGCCAAGAACAGCCTGCACACACACACACACACACACGCATACACACACATGAGAACTGTGCTAGAGGTGGGGTCTGAAGGTATGTTTTCTTGGGAAGGTTTTGACAAGAAGATATGATATGTACATTAAAGGTGCATTGAAAGGTGTTGTAGGTAAGATTTGAGAGCTGTGCTGTAAGAGCTATTATTTGACTGTAATTTTTTATTAATGGCCTAGCCATCGGTCAGCCATTGGTGAGTGAGACGCTCTGGGAGAACATCTATCTCTAGTTGACTGCCTTCCTCTCTGTATGAGACCATTTAGGTTTTAGAGACTGCTCCCGGATCATTCCTGACCAATCAGGACATTTCTTCACTGATTGGTTCCATCTTGTCTGCCAATCACAGGTGTGTGAAATGCAAGACTTCTCAATGGTGGAGAAACTCAAGGAGGGAGGGAGCAGAGGAGACCTTTTTCTTTGGTTGTTTAGTTTCAAGTCTTGTTCTCTTCTGCTCTTGTCGTCTCCTCCTCTCTCTTTACAACTCTCAGATGTTACCGACGGCAGTGTTAATGGTCATAATAATAAAACTGCCTGGGAGAGTGTTGTCCATGTCTGGCGTGGACATCCTCTCCTGCCTCTTCGCCTGGGTGAAGGTCAGGCTCCGATGTCCTCAACGCAGAGTTGAGAACGACAGACACTTGCCCGCTCTGCATTACCTAAAAAGATCACACACACACACATACACACACATGGGCAGCACACACACAGGCACGCATAAATACACTACACAGGGACGATTGCACACACACACTAACATACATATCCATGAACACAAGAAAAAGAAAATGTGTTATTTGTAACCAGTGAACCGTTTCGGCATTTTACTTGCCAAATAAGGCTCTCCCCTGTCATTGCAGATCTGGCCACTCCCCCTCGCTATGCAATCACCTCATTCCCTTCACCTGATTGGCCTCGCCCATCTCCTCACCTGCAGCTCGTTCCCTCGTTAGTCCCTCAGGGTCTGTGATGTCACAGGTCACGTGTTTGTACTATACCAACTGACCTGGAAGTGGTTTCCATCGGGGTCTGTGATGTCACAGGTCACCCAGCGCGTAATGCTCAGTCTGTAGCTTTCCGACTGGCTCCCAAGGCTGGAGGGGGCGGAGTCTGGAGAGTACACACACGTCCCATCCTGCTCAATCAGCAGCCGGCCTGCACTGGAGGGGAACACCTGGAACACACCGTCATACGTTATGTAAGAGATAATGAAGGAAACACCTGGAACACACCGTCATACGTTATGTAAGAGATAATGAAGGAAACACCTGGAACACACCGTCATACGTTATGTAAGAGATAATGAAGGAAACACCTGGAACACACCATCAAACGATATATAAGAGATAATGAAGACTCCGTTTAGACACCTGATAAACTCCGTAGCCGTCTCCCGCGGCAACGGTTCCGTCTGCCAGGAAGACGTGAGCATCGCCGCGCTCTGGGTACACCACCACGCTGGCCAAGCCTTCTCTCTCCACCAGCACCACCCGCTCTGCAGCTCCCTCCACCTCCTCCACCGTGGGTTCCTCTGAGCCCCGGCCAGGAAGACGCTCTCCTGGAGAAGTGGGAGTCATGGTAACGCCTGGTGTTCAACTTACCAAAATTCTCTGTCATGTGACCCCCCTCTGCCACGACCTCCACTGGCTCCCGGTAATCACTCGCATTAGATTCAAGACACTGGTACTGGCCTACAAGGCTGTCAGCGGAACTGCCCCTACCCACCTCCAAACATTAGTCAGACCCCACGGCCCAGCCCGAGCGCTCGCTCAACAACTTCGGCTACACGACTGGTACCACCCTCACTAAGAACAGGCAAACATCGCTCTACCAAGTCCCAACTCTTCTCTGTTCTGGCACTGCAGTGGTGGAATGAGCTCCCGGCTGATGTCAGGCTGGCAGAGTCGCTCACCAACTTCGCTCACTCAAGACCCACTTTTCAGAGTTCACCTGGACTCTGCATAACCCCTTAACCCCCTCCCTGCCTTGTCTCTCTTAACCCCAGCATTAACTTGCATGTTTGTATGTCTTGGCATTATTAATCGTACTTAGCATTGTTTAGCATATTGTATGTTCTTAGATGTTGGTAATGCACTCAGCATGGCACGTCTGCTCTTATCCCAACTATTTATCCAGAAAACTTAGCAATTATGAAACTCGTTCTATTATCCTCGCAATTATGAATGCTTGAAACCTGCTCTATTCTTATCTTTATGTACCACAGTGGTGTATTGCTGTCTCCCTCAACAAATGTGTAAGTCACTTTGGATAAAAGCGTCTGCCAAATGCCCGAAATGTAAATGTGTATTTGTGGTCCAGAGTGCCTAGCCTAGCCTAGCGTGGTGCTACAGTGTGTACCTGTGTGTCTGTATGTTGGGGAGAAGCCTGCGGACGCCCTGTCCTGGTGGAAGCTGGTGATTCTGGTTCCGTCTGCGTGTTCCACGGTCAGCGTTCCGTCCGGGTCCTGAACGCACACCACGCGGTCCTGACGCGTCAGCATCACCTGAAACCAGGCAGGGCTCCGCGGTCACCCATGTCACTTTTGTTGGGCGATATATTGTCCGATAAATAATTACGATAAGCGATATTATTGTCATTTTAAGACGACTTAAGAATGTATGCCACATATACAGTATAATCAAGCAATTGTTCAGGACATATGGGCCGTAGCATATGGGTATTACCGTATTGTGCCGAATATAAGACAAGGTTTTTTTCCTAGAAAAAAATCTGAAAAAGGGCCCTCGTCTTATATTCGGGGTCTAGACTTTTAAATGTCATTATACATTCACAACAACAGATCGCGCCAAATGAGTGTTCCCCAAGCGAGCCACCGTGTTTCTCTCTGTATCTCCCTCTCTCACACACACACAGCCTGCAGCGACAGGTGCAAAAAAATAAAACACACACACACAGCGACAGGTGCCTGGAGAGATGGAGAGACACAGCGACCAGCTCCAACAAAGTTAACAAACAGGAGGAGTTACGATGCCAATTTTAAGACCATGGTGATCAACGAAGCCGAGTCATCAAACAACTGTCGAGCAGCCAAGAAATACGATGTTACAGAGTGTAATGTTAGAAGATGGCGAGCCCAAAAAGACCGCCTTAAAAATGCAAACAGTCAGAGAAAAGCTTACCGCGGTCCGCAAAGCGGCCGCTTCCAGGAGATTGACAGGAGGGTGTGTGAATATGTGACTGAAAAACGTAATGACGGTATGCCCATTACCAGAGCTGAAAGCCTTGGAAATCGCCAAAGAGCTCCACATTTACCACATTTTCCAAAAGATGTTAAAAACAACAGCCTATTGTTTTATTCTATGTATTTTTTTTTTATTTTATTAAAGATGATGTTACCATAAGATGATAAAAATAACAGCCTACATTGTTTTATTCAATGTGTTTTTATTATCATTATTTTCAAATAAAATTATTTTCTTTATAAAAACCAGATTTGGTCTTCAAAAAAGTATTTTTCCAAAAATGAGTCTTGAAAAAGAGGGGTCGTCTTATATTCGGACCAATACGGTATATCACAGCTAAGGGGCATTGTTCAGCTCTGACGCAAAGTGGAGGGTCGAACAGGATGGCAGGTGTGGTGTGGGTGGGTAGACGTGTGTGTGTGTGTGTGTGTATTGGTATTGAGCAGAAGTGTTGACTCACAGCCTGGCTGAGTGGATCTGTGGCGTGGAAAGAGAGCACTGAGGCGGTGGCTATGCGTTCATGGGTGCTGCCCACGGTGGAGACTCTGGCACCCGAGGGTGCCGTGGTGATCCAGTGTCCTTTATGGGCAGGGGTGACGGCATCTGCTTCAGCATCTTTATGCAAAGTTTTTACTGCATGTACACACACATACACACACACGAACACACGCACACATACATTAATGTATCGGAGTTAGTAACCGCTCAACAAAACGTTAACGTAGCGGAGTTAGTAACGGCTCAACAGAACGTTAACGTAGCGGAGTTAGTAACCGCTCAACAGAATGTTAATGTAGCAGAGTCGGGCGGTGGAAAGAACACTTTGAGGAGCTCCTGAACCCGACCAGTACGTCCTCTGTGGAAGAGGCAGAGTCTGAAGACTCGGAGGACTCCTCAGTCTGAGTCAGCAGTTCTCCTCCCCGACTGAGCACAGCCTGAGCCAAGCCCTGCTTTCCCTTCCTGAGTCGCCGGACAGTTTGCCAGAACTTCCTTGAGGCCAACCGAAATTCCTTCTCCATGGTCTCCCCGAACTCCTCCCACACCCGGGATTTTGCTTCAGCG